>CM066043.1:204862222-205367498 GCA_033557465.1 Ichthyophis bannanicus | reverse complement strand
CTGTCCCACTGTTTTCGTCCCTGACCTCGGTATCAATGACTGCTCCAAGTTGACCGTCAACGGCTGAAGTCGCAGCCGCCATCATCGGCACCCAATGCCAAAACCTGGCTACAGTCCTCGGAACCTCAAGCAAATGGGTCCAGTGACAAGCTGCTCTAAGTGTCCCCGGCACAGGGGTAGAGAGAGAACCGATTCAGGCAACAAACCCATTGGCTGACAAGGCGGTAGCGATCGAGGCCGAACGTGGTGAAACCCGCCAGAGGCTCTCTAAAAAGAAACTCACTCCTTCCCTGCATGAAACAACTGTGGGGTAAAACACCCCTGTTCCGGAGGGGAAAAGGGTTCTTTCCCACAGCAGGTCACCACTTCCAGCCTTTTCGTGGGACCGCAAGCATATTTCAATATCTGCACTCCCAAAGAGGCAAGACACTGGGTTTCAGAAGGTGAAAGCACCGGACTCCTCAGGCCCCAGCTCCCACCCAACCCAGAAGGAACTTTGGACTCTAGGGATAGGGCCTCCCCACTCCTCCCCCGGATACCTTCACTATCCCACCGGGGGGCACCTGGTGCTCTTTTGCCACATATGGGCCAACATCCCCTCAGACTAGTGGGTACTGCAGGTGGTAAGGGAAGGATACCTCCTCCGCTAAAGCAGATACACCCAGGTTCGTCTCAGGAGAGCGTATGCAAATGCATCCTTCAACCAAGCTCTTGCATCTCACAGAGCTTGCAGGTCCTATCAGGGGACAAAAACAGGTAGAACCTGTACCCAAACACCTAATGGGGAAAAAAGGTCTTCTCACTCCAGGGTTATTTCCTGATCCCAAGGGAAAGAGAACTGGGGCCTCAGGCCTATACTACACCTATTGCAACTGCTAAACAAGTTTCTGGTGAGTGGAAAAGTTCAACAGATGCTCTCCCTTGGAACACCTGCCCTGCCTTACCGCCACCATGTACATTGTCCGTGCTCCTTGGATCTAAAGGCTTGCGTCACACACATGCCTAATCCCCCCCTCCCACAGACAGTACCTAAGATTTTTGGTAGGAGGAGGGCACTGCCCATACATGGTACTACCCTTTGGCCTGTCCTGCTCGCTAAAACAGTGTCTTTACCCAAATGCCTGGCTGTCGGTGGCCACCCCGCCATGCATACTGCAAGGGTCCTTCGTCGTTTCCCATACCTCAAGCCTGGCTAACTCGTGCATCACAGCCTCAGAGGCCAGTCAGACAGCCAGAGTGTGCGTCCCTCCTTCTGCAGCCACCTGGGGTTTATCATCAACTATCTCAAATTCCTACCTCTCTCCAGCCCAAAAATCTGGAGTTCATAGGTGCTCAACTCGACAACATGCTTCATGCCAAGGTAGGCCTCCCCCAGAGAAAGGGCAGATGCCTCAAACCAACTGGCAGGAGAGAGACAACATCGCTCATCATTTGCCATCTCATCTCCTCCTGCCTTCTGGCCCTTATGGCCTCTGATCCATAGTGACACCTTCTCAGCCTTCATGCACCTGCGGACAGCCCAGTGGTTGCTGCTGCTCACAGTGTACTCAAGCCACAGGCAGGCTATGGGACAGGGTTATGGTTACGTGCTACTTGACAAAATCCCTCAACTGGTGGCAAAACATCTACCACCTTCGAGTGGAAAATGCCTTTCCAAGCACCCAGCAACTCAGAGAACCCTGAGCACGGATGCCTCCCTTCCTAGTTTGGGGAGTGCATTTGTGGGGACCTTAGGGTGGTACAATAGCCGCACGCAGTGCAGCTTGTCCCATGAAAGTCCCTCCTACAGATCAACTCTCCTGGAGCTCAGGGCCCTCTTTTCCTAACACTATGAGCATTCCGCCACTTGCCTGTGGCACTGGTTCCGTTTAAAAAACTTTGGAATTCTCGACAGACAATCACGTTGCCATGTTCTATATCAACAAGCAGGGGGGCTTAGGCTTGTACTCCCACTCGCCAAGAGGCTGTGTCCCTCCTCTCTTTTTGGTGCAGGTCCACAACAACATGCTCTTTGCAAGGCATTTTACTTCCTGGGCCAGAACAAAAACTGCCTAGCAGACATCTGAGCATAGTCCTTTGACTGCACCGGTGGTGCTTGAACCCCAGGGTGCCCAAGAGGCTCTTCCCTTCTTGGGCAGGCCCATTGATGGATCTATTTGCCTCTCCGGACAACACGCAGCGGTCTGGCCATGCGTCTCACACCAAACTGCAACCTGGAAAGAGTGGCTCCTGGATCACATGGTCCGAAGGACCTACTCCTATGCATTCCCACTCCCCCCCCCCTCCCCTGGTCACCATGACCCCTCTTCAAGGTCCAAAGTGAGAGGGCATCAAGTCATACTCATTGCTACCAGGTGGCCGAGGCAGCCGTAGTTTCCACTGCTGCTCTTTTCCTTTGGGTGGCACTCCCCAGTCCCACTGGGTCCAAGCCGCCCGAACCTGTCCTCAGGATGGGGGGATCACTCCTTTACCCCAGTGCTAAAAATCATGCTTGCTGAAAGGGGTAGCATTGGCCCCTTTCAGTCTTCTGAGATGAGCAGTTGAGGAGATCCTACTGGTCCCTGCTCGCATAAACCCTCCACGAAACAGGCTTCTGCCTTTAAGTGGAGAAAAGTTCTCCGCCTGGTGTACAGAAAGAAGGGAGAACCCTTCTCGTCTCTTCGTCCACTGCCATGTGCAATTAGTACTCCAGTACTACCTAAGCATCTGTCCCCCACACCGGGCTGAAGGTCTAACTCACTCGTGAGGATGGTTCACTCTGAGCCCGATAGCCCGCGCGCTCACCACCATCCTGGTTTGGAGGGAAAAACCGCCTCTCTCAGGGCTAGCCCCTTAGTTCTCCAGGTTCCTCCAAGGCCTCCTGTTTTCCATGCCCCCTCCTCCTGCCCTCTGGCAGCGGCAGTGGGGACCTCATCGTGGGTGCTCTCATCTGCTCCCCCAACTGCCATTTGAGGCCCCTAGCCACTTGCCACTTGCAAATACCTGTCTTGGAAAGTGGCCATTTTCTGATGGCCCTCACATCAGCTCGAAGAGTGAGGAAAACTCCAGGCCCTGGTGGTGGATCCACCACATAAAAGATTCCTACAAGAACAGTGTGGTGCGCTGCACGCACCCCAAATTTCCCCCCCCCCACCCCTCCTCCTAAGGTGGTGTCCTTTTTTCCAGCCTCAACCTAAAGAGATGGTCCTCCCCTACCTTCTTTCCCCTGGCCTCACGCCAGCAGGGAGTAATTAGTCCAACTTCTACATCACTTGATTGCAACGACAGGCCCCTGTTCCTTCTACTTACATGCATACCCAGGCCCCACCGCAAAACTCCTCAAGCTTTTGGTGTCATATGACCCCAGCCAGACTGGGTCTCCCTGTTTACTCAGCAAACTCCTTTCCATTTGGGGTTGGCCATACTGTCATTTGCCCTCGCTTATGAGCGAGATGGCCTCTCCCCTGAGAGCACTGGATCACAACCGCCCACTATCGCAATGGCTACATCCATTGTCGCCAACCTGCACTCAGTGCTGGTGATAGAGATATGCAAGGCCACCACATGCTCTTTCTTCGATTCACCGAACATTTGTTTCGACAGCTCACTACTGCCTGGAGAGTGAGTCCCGCAGGGAGAGTGCCTTTGGTCAGGCAGTACTCCATGATATTTTCGGGAGGTGTAGACAACTCTTGTCCTCCAAATCCTTGCCTGTTGTTCAGCTATCTGAGGTATAGTTCTGCTGGATGCTAAGTGTCCTTGCCAGATTCTCTCAGTGGGGACTCACCTGCACTGCAACTCACAGCTACCCAACTTGTCCGCCATTGGTGCTGCGATCTGTGGGTTCATTCTTGGCAGTCTGGAGCTAGGGAATCACTATATGCGTGAGTACTGACTTCCTGCTTGTTCCTGGAGAACGCGTAGTTATTCACCTGTAACAGGTGTTCTCCAGGAGTCAGCTGGAAAGCGTGTCCTCACAACCCTCCCTCCTCCGCTGGGAGTTGCCTCCCTACCGTTGTTGTAGTTTTTACTACCGTCCTAGCTACTGTCATGCTGACTTAGGGCTTGTGCGGAAGGGGACAACGCACGTTGGTGGGTAGCAGTCCCAAAAGGCTTTTCTTTGAAAGCTGAGGCAAAACAATACTCCTGTGGGCTCATGTCCGTCGTTGGGCGCCTGATCTCCCCATATGTAAGGACTGATTCCTGGCTATCCCATGCGAGAAAACACCCTTTTATCACAGGTGAGTAACTACTGCTTATACAGCTGTACATTCCAGTTTAAACCATCAAAATAAGGTGAACATTATATACCGGGGTGTGGAGCTTCAAGATTTACATGAAAGGCACTTCCTCTAGATTGAATTTATTTATTTATTTCTTTAACAGGTTGGTTTTATACCGCCTTTCGCTTACAAATCAAAGCGGTTACAAGACTACATCAGGTTAGCAATTTGAAATACAGACACTAAAACATCCAGACGACAAAGATAGACAATACAATGCATCCATGTGGGTTTATACCACCTTATCGAACATATCAACTGATAAGCAAAGGATGTATAGGTAACAGAGAAAGACTACATCAGGGTTAACATGTAAATAATACAGACATAGCTCGTATCAACGGAAAAAAGCAGCCACCACAGACCAAAGGAAGTTGTAATGATAATACCAAATTAAATCGATTCTTATCCACATATTGCGCTGTTCTTTATATTTTCCACGGGCCAGGCGCGGGCCCGACCTGTCGGCGGCTTCACGAATGTGGGAAGAGAGCTGCCTGCGCGTCCCCTCCCACACGAGCCCCGAGTGTTCTTCTGCTTGCTTTACATGTGGCAAACTTTGAACATTACTGCCTGTTAATACCTTTTACTTTACCGTATTTAATAATCTCATATCTTGTTCAAGTCGGTGATCAATGACCATAGAAATTAGCTTCCTATGTAACCATGAAATGGTTTTAATCGGAAAGGGCGAGAGTAATGTTGATTCAGAAATATAACTAACCATTATTGAACTCAGTAAGTGACTTTTTGTAGGGCATTGTGTTTGTGTGGTTGTTCATGCTCATAAGATTTGCCAGAAAGCTGTTTTAAGTTAGATTAAAGGTCATTGCTTAAGGCAGTCAGCACAAAAATTCTTTTGGAAAGGAAAGTTCCATTAGCAGTGAAAGTGACATCAGAATTCATATCTCAGGGCAACCAGAATTCTCTTAGGAAAACCTACATGAATAGAAAACTGAAAATGGGTATTTACTGTTTTAACTCAATATTTGCACATCTGAAATTCAGAGCCTTTTCAATTTAAAGTGTTTTCTCCCCATATTTTAAGCTGTTTTATTCCTGATAGTTGAAAATAAAGCTTTGTATAATGATTTAGACAGAACCATAAATAAAGCAGGCATTCTCGTCTTCCACACCAAAAGATAAGTGTTAAAATAACCGGAAATTAAGAAGTGAGAAGGAAAAGAAAGTCCAGCTATATTCTGAGACAATTAACTCTCAGGTCATTGTCAAAGCAACCGCAAAGAAATGCCATGACTCATTCTGTTTCACACTCTCTGTTAATCAAGCAGAAATACAATAGCATATAGACATTGTCCCTGTGGTAGACAGTTTTGTGATTCTCATTTTTAAATCTTGAGCAACACAACTATTGTGTAGAGTACTTTCTTTCAGATTTTTTAATATGTCAGTACAGTTGTTCATGCAAATTGACCTTCCTGTAGCATAAATAAATGGTTTCATCATATTGTTTTTCCCAATATATCCCTTTGCATATGAATAGTATGACAGTCCATTCCAGGGGACATATATCTACTTTCAGGCTGCAGCCAGCAGGACATTTTCCTCCCATGATTATCATCGGGAACCTTATTAAACATAGGACGACATAAGAACATAAGATATGTCATACTTGGTCAGAGCAAAGTCTATTCAAGCCTAGTATCCTGTTTTTCCAACAGTGGCCAATCCAGTGTCCACAAGTACCTATCAGGGTGCCAAAAAGGTACCCCTGGGGTAAGCAGTTGGACTCCTTTAATAATGTATTATGGACTTTTCCTCCAGTAACGTGTCCCAAACATTTTATTTAAACCCAGCTACACTAACAGCTTTTGCTACATCCTCCCCAGTACGAATTCTACAGGTTGATTCCATTGTGGGGTGAAAAAAAAATTTCTTTTAGTCTTTAAAATGTGCTACATTGTAGCTTCATTTGCGGTGTCCAGTATCCTTTCTTCTACTTTTTGAAGGACTAAACAAGGCCAATCTACATATACCACATTCCACTCCCCCTTTAGTATTTTATAGACCTCTATCATATACTCCCCTCAACTTTCTTTTTTTCCAAGTTGAAGAGCCCTAACCTTTCAAGCCTTTCCTTGTAGTGGTAGCCTTCCATCTTTTTTATCATTTTTGGTGGCTCTTCTCTCTGTACCTTTTCTAATTCCGCAATATTTCCTTTGTAAGATGGTGGCAACCAGAAACACGGCAACACTTAAAATATTCCAGGTGCAGTCTCACCATGGAACGCTACAGAGGCATTATAACTATCCTTTGGTATTATGTTCTCCATTCCTTTCTCCTTAGATTCCTAGCATTCTATTTGCTTTTCTTGGCCTCCCGGAGGGTAATGCAACTCTTTATAACGGGTTAGTTTTTACCTGAGTCAGTTGGAGAGTAAAAGTGCTTTGCCCAAGGTCACAAGGAGCAGCACTAGGATTTGAACTCTGGTTTCCCCTGGTTCTCAGCCTGCTGCTCTACCTGTTAGGCTTTTAATCCACATATAAATGGAACCCTAAGGGCATAGTGTGGCTGTCAGAGTATAACCAAGCTGTATTGTTCCTTTATTGTCCCTCCAGTCCTGCACCTCTGGGTAAGTGAACCTCTTGCCAGCAGCTTGGAGGATGAAGCATGTCATCTTTTTTGATGACACTAGTGTTTTTTAATAGGTGGCTGGCACCGGGGGGGGGGCCTCACCCGCCCTAGTATGCTCAGTCTCCAAGCAGCTGGAGGAAGGTAGTGAGCCAGGGTGCCTGGACTGCGCTGACGGTACAACTAAGGAAATTGGGTTTTAGTTTTTTTCCTTTTTATTTCCCCTGTTAAGGTGCAGTTTTCTTTGTTTTTAAAAGCAGGAAAAAAAAAAAAAAAATCAGAAAGGCATTGTTTCTTTTGGAGATTGGACCTTCGGTTGGTTCTGTTTGGCGGACTGTGCAAAGAGTGCAGCTAAGGCCTCCATTTCCAGATGGCTCAGGGAGGCAATCCATGTTTGGCATAACATCTTGAAGGGTTTAAAGCATTGCCGTTGGGGTTGTCGGGTGCATTCCACCGAGGGCTCAGGGTAGCCTTGTGGGACAGAGTGATAGTTTAGTTCTGCCAGTGGAGTTCTGTAGGGCGGCAAACATCGGTTGCCTGCTGCTGCATAACCTTTCTCAAAGCATTATTTGCCGGTATTTCCAGGTGGTGGGTATCCTCATTTCAGATCGGCAGTTTGCTTCCAGCCCAGTTGTGCGTGTCCCTCCCATTAGTTTAACTGCTCTGAATACATCCCAGAGGTTCTGAACGGGACGGGAGGGGAAAAAAGGAAAGAGAAAATTAGATTTACCTTTAATTGTTCTTGAGGAACTCCAGTCCAGGCCCCGGAACCCCCTCTCTAAGTTCTTTTCTTTGATAAAACTGTGTGCACCCTGGTCCTGCATCTGGTTCCCTTGAGGAGGAAGTGGCCAGGAGGATCCGAGGAGTGGGTTGTTGTAAAGGGTGGTGTTGGGTGGGGGGGCGTGGATCAGAAGAAAAACTGTCCAGTCGCTGCTCCCTGCTGGTTGAAGTTGCCTCGGGCACTCAATAGGGTAGCGCTTTCTCATCCATGGAGGGGGAGGCGGGGTCCCTTCCCAGGAGAGGGAGGGGGTACTAGTTTATTTAGGCATAGAAGTGTTGCATGTTAACTACTTAATGGTTGCTCCTCTGATTCTGCTTTGGTCAATATGATACTTGGGCTTGTAGGTGGTGCCATCTGCTTAAGTTCACTAGTTGTCATCAATAAGATGACATGCTCAGTCCCTCCAAGCTGCTGGACGAGGTATCACTACGCCCGAGATGTCAGAACGGACCTGGACTGGATGTTTCCTCCCAGGAACAAACAATTAGCAGGTAACTCCAATTTCTCTTTCTAAGTTTACGTTCATTGTAAACGCCTATGACCTTTGGAAAGGCGGTATAATAACTTGTTAAATAAACAAACGCGACCAAGTAGTTTTGAACAACGCTTTTTGGGGGCAGAGTTAGAGCTCTAAGCAGATGGTGAGTCAGAACTATATATCTCCTGCACACAAAGAATTTATTTATGAGTTATTTGGTATAGTTATTAAAAAATATATAATATAGTTACATCATGGCAGCACTGACATCCCAAAATTTTCCTCTCGGACCCTAAAGCTTTCCTGCTAGAGATTGAGGAGGAACTTCGTAATGGAGTAAGCTACGAGCAAAACTCTGCCATGGAAACCTCCCAAGTGTAAGGTTTGGTGAAAACCATGTTTTAAGATGGATGTTTTGGAAAGTTACTCAGCCTATTTGGCCTGCCATATGTTCAATTTAGGGGTGTTTCATTTGTGTTTTTGAGATCAACAACCCACGGAGGATCTAGGATTTTATTTTGTTGGTTAACTGCTGTGAATCCAGTCACTTCAAAAGGGATATACACTCCCCTTTTTGTTAAAAATCAACTGTGGTTATATAAGAATGGAAAACAACAACCTTGCCTCTTCTAAAATACTTAAGATATTACTTACTATTTAATTATCAATTTCGGTAAGTACTTGTTTCAATGTCAGTCCTTCAAATTTAACATATTTTTTAGCCTCACCCAAGGTGTGTGGACTTGTTTTTGTGACAAAGTCGTTGGTGTGTGCATATGACATGAGTTCCCTTGAGGTTTATAGAACTAACTCTTTTTTTCTGACTGCGTTGATAGTCTTAGGACCCCCATAAGGAGGACACAGTATGGGCAGGACATCTAGGCCACGAGTATGTTGCACATTTTAATTGGTTCCGCAAAAGATAGTCCTTGCTATAGAAGCAACAGTAAAGGGATTACGGTGAACTTAGTGCGTGTACTGTTTGGGTTTTTTTTTTTTTCCTGATTCTTTTGCACATCGCGCAAGAAAGTAACAAGGCTCTGTATGAGCAGGGTTTCTTCCAAGATGCAATGGTGCTTCAAACAGTTCTGCTTTAGAGGATCTTGGATTGTCTTTTTAAATATCTACTATTTTTCTTCTCTCTCATCAACCCTCATTCACAATCTCCCACCTCCCTAAGAGACATGCCTAGGCAGCCACCGTTTATTCCTGCTGGGCCGAGAAGGATGAGTCCACATTAACGGCAAGCCATAATTCCCCATTCCTTCCCTCCCAAGTTGTGTTTACCTACACCTCACCCGGCTCGATTTTCTGAGCTATGTGACCAATAGCATTGCCAGCCTGTGTATAACCATAATTACTCTAACTGCAGCCAAGGTGTGCCCCTCGGACAACCTTTCTATGTGTGGACTAGATGTGGGAACCATACATACCATAACCTTTTTCTATATCAACAAGATAATCATAGTGCTGACTTAGGAAAACAGGATCTTTGCAAGAGGGCCTGTGAATATGCAGTAGTGACTCAGAACTGTGATATAGCATTAGTACCTATACGTTTTAAACTTGGCCTACCTTGTTTGTATTCTTACACTTGAGCCTTTGTAAGTAACTTGCAACATTACAGATATGGATTGACAGTGAATCCAACCTGATTACTGATAGGTGTGGTCTTCATTTAAAAATTTTTATTTATGCCAATTTTTCATAATAAATAAAAACAATAATAAACGTGCCCAGAAAAGGGGGGCAAAAAGCCAATCAATCATACAAAACATAAAAAAACAAATACAAAGCAATACCTAAGGCTTACCCCCACCAGCCCCCAATAATAGAGAGAAGGAGACACATTCAAAGGAAATATACAAAATAATACAGGTAATGTGGGAGTGACAAAACAGACACGTGAAGCTACTACTCGCCGCTGGCAACTCTCCCTACAAAATTAGAGCTAATTCAGGGAGGCCTTCCAGATCAAGATGAAGTCCGTACAGATTTAGAGGCTATAAAGGTGTACAACTGCGGTGGTTCCAAAAAAAGGTACTTAACCCCAGCCCTTGACTAGGCATTTACAGGGAATCGTAAAGAAATAAACCACCCAATTGTAACACCCCAGTTTCAGTAACAAAAATTTGTTTTTGCCTCCACTGTTTAGCGCCTGCCACTTCTGGGAAGATCCTGATATTAGAATCCATGAACACCTTGGAAAAAGCCCAAAAAAACATCTCTAATATCCAATCATAGTCTGTCTAATGCCAGAGTGACCAATAAACTAGCTGTCGCCCCAGGATCCGACACAGACCACTCAAGAAATTCGGTCAGATCCAGACTATCAGAGGAAATTGCCAGAGACTGATTTTGTCCCTGAATTCTGACCCTCAACCAGCCTTATTTTAAGCCACAGGCAAATAATACGCTTTAGAAATAGGGGGTAGTGATTCTACAGGAATTTTCAATACAGTATTCAAAAATTTCTTGAAAAGTTTCCATAGAAACCAGACGGGACCTTAGGAAAATTTAGCACTCCTAAGTTCCTACTTCTAGCTGAATTCTCCAGAGCCTCCATCTTCCAATGTATATTATCTGAATCCTTTATAAAAGACACAACAGAGTCCTGGACTTGATCAATGCATTCCTCACAAATCAATACTTTTTCTGGAAGGCAACTTATCAGGTCTTCATGCCCCTGCACCTTTTGGCCGAAATTTACAAGCTGACTTGAAATAATCTGGAGCTGAACTGACAGTGATAACTCCAACTTTTAATAAGACTTCCCAAACAATTTCCAAAGAAAAAAGTTGCGGTCTCACCAATGATGTCTGGAACTGCACACCAGGAACCTACTCCCACGGTGCTGGCCGCACAACAGACGAGGGAGAGAAAGCAGCCCCAGGCCCCAGGGACGCCAGCTGATCCTCTTTATCCCTCACCTCTCCAGCTTCCCTGGTCTGTCGCACATCCAGCACTTGGTTTACCACTTCCTTCCGGCGCCACAGGGTTGCATATTAATCGTGTGGGGTCCAGCCACTTCAGCGGTCAGGGCACCCCCCCCCCCCCCCATGCCAACCATGGCTAACTGAAACACCGGCTGTGTGGAGGAGACTGACATTCTGGGCTTAGAGACACTTCAGGCTCACAGATTAGCAGCGAGTCTCCTTCCATCCCTATTTCTCCTTGTGAGCCGCCTGAAACTTCCGCTCGACCTCCAGGGGTCAGGAACCGATCCATCGGCCCCATTAACTTCTGAATACTCCAGCAGAGCTTAGCCTTCCTTTTTTTTCGGGACGAATGTGGCATACAACGCAACATAAACTCAGGAAACTTGCGAACTAAATGCAACCGCTGTAGCACTTTAGAAAGCATCTGCTGCCGCTGCCGCAGACCCAGTCTTCATTTTAAAATAAAGAACTTGCAGTTCCTTATTGTCCCTCCAGTCTAGTCCCGGAAACTCTGGTGTTGTGCTCCTCTTCCAGCAGCATGGAGACTGAGAAACGTCATTCTTTGATGACACTGGTATAAGGACATAGGCACTGCCTCCTCACTCCAGTTATCTCAGTCTCCAAGCAACTGTAGGGTGTGAGCCTGGGGATCCTTGCTCACTAGAGGAACAATTAAGGACATTTAGTTGGAATTTGATTAATTTATGGGATTTAATTGGCTTTAATTTGTTTTATGTTAATTTCCACTACAATTTTTAAGTTTTTAACTTTTGGTACGGCAGTTGTACTGTACCTTTAAATTTTGACTGCTAGACACCTCTCTCCCCTTCCCCCTCCCTCTCCTCTGTAGCGTTGTGGAAGCGAGGGGAACAGGCTCCGGTTGCAGCCCGTTTGACTGGAAGGGCAGGCACCCATGAGGGGAGGCATCCTGGAGCGCATCACAGAGGTCTTGCCTGTGAGTGCTTGGGTGCCAAAGCAGAGGGGAGCTGCGGCCACAGCGCAGTAGCGGTGATTCACTGCCCGCTGGGTTGGACCGGGGAAGATCAGACCCTGGGGGAGGCAGCCAGCCATTCTCTAGTGTAGCAATGGGAAGGCGCTGAGGACGCTGCTCTGGGCGGTAAGGTAAGACGCTGGGGCATTAGCGGTGATTAATTCATTGAACTGGCAGCAGGCCCACGCCGCATGCAATTCGCGGGGGAAAGCCTGTAGCAGCTGCGGGGATACAAACGCTCTTAATTTGGCAGCAAAGCTTCGTTTTGATTTTCTTGCTTCATAATTCAGCTCAGGAGGTCTCCTGCACATTTCTATGATAGTTTTTTAAAAAAAAAAAAACCCTAAATTAAAAAAAAAAAAAAATGCATCAGGGTTATCGGGCTGTTTCAGCTGGGCTGCTACTGTTGCCTCCTTGGAAGTGTCGCTGCTTCAGTGAGGTGCTTCAGGGGCACTTGGGGCCGATTGACAAGTGGTCAAGATGCCTTCAAAGACACTGTGGAGTAAAGAGGTCTACATTCTCGGACACAGGGGTCTGTAGGAACTGTAGCCAAGCTTCTGCCGCAGAGCATTAACAGATACGGAAGAGCATCAGGAGGCGGCCATACAGGGGCTTCTGCCCTCCATGGTAGATCCTACGGAGCCAATGCCGGGGCCTTCCACTCCTCCAGATGTACCACTCTCTCAGGATCCTTGTCTGGTAATTTGTCTTCAATTTTTTCCCCGGACTTTGTGGCTCTTATTCAAAGGGCATTCGGGGGCACTCAAAGATCGGCTGCTTCTTCTGGTTCCATCGGTGTGGATTTGGGCAGAAAAGACCAGGGACTCCTCTGTCTGTGGGGACTTCGGGGGTATTGCCGAAGAAATCTAGAATGGAGAAAGAGAAGCAGGAGCAGTCGGTGATTTCGGAAGATCTGCACATGGAAGATGGGGAGCAAGATCCGGAGATAGACGAGGAGTTGGAAGAAGGAGAAATCACGGAGCAGGAGGACCAGGCCAGAGTAGTGCGCATTTTTTGGAGAGAAGAGTTGCTGCACTTATTTCTGAGACACTTTAAAGCACTTAATATGCCGGCGTCGGGGCCAGTGGAGGAGGAGGCTATATTGGAAGATCCGTTGTTACAAGCATTGTGGAAGACTCAGAGAGCTTTTTCCCATGCACAGAGTGGTAAAGGAAATGATTCAAGGTGAGTGGACATGCCAGAGGGCGACACTCAAGGGGTTTAGAGTTATGTCTCGTCTTTATCCGCTGGTGGAGCAAGATAAGGAGCTCTTTAAGTCACCAAGAGTGGATGCATCAGTATCTGCGGTGACCAAGAAGACGACCATTCCGGTTGAAAGGAGTGCGGCTCTCAAAGATACCCAGGACAGGAATCTGGATGCTTTGTTAAAACAGGTGTTTGAGGTGAATGCTCTTTTCATTCAAGCATCCATTTGTGGAGTGTGGGTAGCAAGAGCCTGTCTACCTGGTCTCAGCGAGTCCAGGGAGAACGGATCGAAGAGTCGGTAGGTGAGACGACTCGACTGGAGTTAGGAGCTGCGTATCTCGCTGATATTCATTATGACCTCATGAGGGGGCTATCAAACTGTAAGGCTTCAGTGGTAGCAGCAAGGAGGCAATTGGGCAGCGGATGCGTCTTCTAAAGCCAGGTTAAGTAAGCTTCCTTTTAAGGGAAAGCTGCTTTTCGGAGAGGATTTGGACAAAATTGTTAAGGATCTAGGAGACTCCAAAGGCGGACGGCTTCTGGAGGATAAGCAGAAGCAAGGTAGATTTCCGCCGATGGCTAGAATGTCGCAGAAGGATTTTCATCGTTTTCGTTCCTCAAGGTTCACTCAGTCAGAGGGGACGTTTTCCCTATAGAAACCAAGGTTTTCAGGGGTTTCGAGGGGTGAGCAGAGGGTTTGCTGCTGCCTCTTCGAGTCTCAGAAAGCCGCAATGAAGTCAGGGAGACCCAGGTGGAGCTACCGGTGGGAGGTCGTTTACAGGATTTTTACGCTGCCTGGGTCCAGATTACATCAGATCAGTGGGTGTTTAGAGGTGATTTGAGAAGGATATGCTTTGGAATTTCAACAACCGGTGACCGACTCGTTCGTACAGTCCCCTTTCAAGGTGCATCGCAAGTGTGAGGTGATCAAACAGACCTTGGAAAGATTGCTAGCTCTCAAAGCAGTGTTATACCGGTTCCTCGAGACCAATGCGGTTTCGGTCGATACTTCCATTTATTTCGTGGTTCCGAAAAAAAGAAGTGACTTGTCAGCCGATTCTGGATCTAAAGAGAGTGAACCGGTGTCTGAGTATCTCATTTTCATATGGAGATGCTAAGGTCGGTCATCATAGCAGTCAGAAAAGGGGAGTTTCTTAATCCCTCGATTTGTCAGAAGCGTACTTACACATTCCATTTCGTCAGGAGCATCAAACATTTCTCAGGTTTGCGGTGCCAATGGGTCATTTTCAGTTTTGAGCATTACCGTTCGGGCTGGCAACGGCCCCATGGACGTTTACCAAGGTCATGGTAGTAGTAGCAGCGGTGCTGAGGAAGGAAGGTGTTCTAATTCATCCATATTTGGACGACTGGTTAATTCGAGCAAAGTAGAGGACAGACAGTGAGGAGGTTACGTCCAAGGTAGTCAGCTGCCTGCAGAGTTTTAGGTTGGGTGGTCAATATGGCCAAGAGCAGTTTAGTGCCATCTCAGAATCTGGAGTACCTAGCGGCGTGTTTCGATATGGCGGCGGGCAAGGTTTTTTCTGCCTCAGCATCGAGCTCTCGGGTTGAGAACGTTGTTCTGACGATTTCTCAGCAGGCCACGTCCGAACGGCGTGGCATTATCTACAGCTCCGTGGTACGATGGCGGTGACACTCGAGTTTGGTGCCCTAGGCAAGGGCCCATATGAGGCCGTTGCAGAGAGTGTTACTCAGAAGGTGGTCTCACCAGAACGACCCGCTGTCCCGGAGGCTACTCTGTCCAGAAGCGGCACGGAGAGCGTTGCAGTGGTGGTTGCTTCCAGAGTCTCTAGCAAAGGGCATGCCTTTGGAAACGCCAGGCTGACTACAGATGCAAGTCTGCTAGGCTGGGGGCTCACTTTCAAGGAAGGTTCGCACAAGGTCAGTGGACAGAACAGGAAAAAAACATGGTCGATATCAACAGGTTGGAACTGCGAGCAGTAGCGCGGGCGTTGCTGAGGTTTCAGCCGTATCTGCAGGGAAGAGCAAACAGGGTGTTTTCTGACACCACGACCGCAGTGGCCTACATCAACAGGCAGGGGGGCACCAGCAGTGTTCCCTTGGAGGCCGAGGCAGACCAGTTGTTCGAATGGGTTCGAACAAACCTTCAGGCTCTGTCGGCAGCGCATGTGGCAGGGGTGGACAATGTGGCGGCCGATTATTTGAGTTGAGTAAAGGTAGATCCTGGAGAGTGGACGCTTCATCCGGAAGTTTATGAGATGGTGGTGAGGCGCTGTGGATCTCATGGCGACTTTCAATTCAGCAAAGGTCAGTCCCATTTTTCAGCAGAAGGAGAGAGAGAATGTCGGAGGGTCTAGATGCTCTCATACAGGACTGGCCATTCGAGCAGCTATTGTATGTATTCCCTCCGTGAGTGTTAATAGGCTGTGTAGTGCGACGCATCGAGCTTCACAGAGGATTAGTCACACTGATCGCTTCGGATTGGCCAAGAAGGCCTTGGTATGCGGACCTCAGGAGGCTGGTAGTGGGGAAGCCTTGGCATCTACCAGTCAGGAAGGATCTATTGTCGCAAGGTCCATTGTTTATGCCTAAGGTGGGTCGATTCTCACTTACGGCATGGCTTTTGAAAGGGCAAGGTTAAGAGCTAAAGGGTACTCAGAGGCGGTGATTTGCTACCTTGTTAGGGGCTCATAGGAGATCTACTTCTTTAGCATATGTTTCGCGTGTGGTGCATCTTTGAGGCTTGGTGTGTAGACAGGAATTGTGAGGCCTTATGAGCGTCAGTGCCGCAGGTCTTGGCGTTCTTGCAGGATGGTTTCAGAAAGGGTTAGCAGCCTCTTCCTTAAGAGTACAGTTGGCAGTGCTCTCCTGTTATAGGGGAAAAATCAAGGGGCAAGCGCTGGGCGCTCATCCAGATATTAAGAGGTTCTTAAGAGCGGTGGGGCTTCTGAGACCACCGTGCAAACAAGTAGTTCCTCCATGGGATCTGCAATTGGTTTTGGGAGCGTTAGCCAAAGGCTCAAACGGCCGACTTCCTAAGTCGTCGTTGAAAGATCTTAACCCTGAAAGTGGTTTTCCTAGTTGAGATTGCGTCGGCAAGGAGAATTTCGGAGTTACAGGCATTATCTTGTAAGGAGCCTTTCCTGTCCTTTTATGATTCAAAGGTAGTGTTGAGGCCGGTGCCGTCCTTTTTGCCGAAGGTAATAACTCCTTTTCATGTGAATCAGGTAGTATTGCTACCGGTGTTCCGTAGGGTTTCAGAGAACTCTTCCATGCAACAGTTGCATCTATTGGATGTCCGTAGGGCATTGATGAAGTATATCCGACAGACGGCAGAGTTCAGAGAATCGGATAGATTTGTTTTGTTTGGGGGTCCTCGAAAGGTGAAGCAGCATCAAAGCATCTATTGCCAGATGGATTAAAGGGGCAATAGCATCAGCATACCTGTTAAAGGGTAAGCTGGTACCAGAAGGGTTGAGAGTGCATTCGACTAGAGCGCAAGCGGCTTCTTGGTCTGAGTACATATTTGTTCCTGCAGTAGAAATTTGTAAAGCAGCGATATGGTCGTCGTCAAATTTGTTCGTCAAGCATTACCGTCTGGATGTACATGCGAGTAGGGATACCTGTTTTGGAGCAGCTGTGCTTCAGGCTGGTCTAGCAGGTCCCGCCTGTTGAATTCTTTCACTGCTCTGATACATCCCCAGAGTTTCCGGGACTTGACTGGAGGGACGATAAGGAAGATTAAATTATACTTACCTGCTAATTGTAGTTCTTGAAGGAACTCCAGTCTAGTCCCGGATCCCGTCCCGGTCCTTTGGTAGGATTAGAGCCTGAAGCAGTGGATCTCACAGGTAAGAGAAAAGGTAATGTGTGGGGCTTCAGGTCCAAACGGGGAGGTTTAAAAAGGGGGATTATACGAAGGTCGAGTTTCTTCCTTGGGGGGAAGCGAGGGCCTCTGCAGTTATACTAAAACCTCAGAGGGAAGTTTATACCTTTCGTTTATACCTTTAGTTTACAGTTTGTTCATAAGTGTTTTATTACTTAATTGTTGCTCCAGTGAGTCTACTTTGTCAATAGGTTACTGGAGTGAGGAGGCGGTGCCTATGTCCTTATACCAGTGTCAAAGAATGACATTTCTCAGTCTCCAAGCTGCTGGAAGAGGAGCACAACCCCAGAGTTTCCAGGACTAGACTGGAGTTCCTTCAGGAACTACAATTAGCAGGTAAGTCTAATTTAATCTTTACAAGTACCTAAGTGAGTGTACTTTCACTATGGGCATGCTCATCAGTTCTAAGATCCTATAGTTTACATATGTACTTGAGAAATCTAGGTGTAGGCATTTAACCCAGCCATAGAGATGGTATAAGTGCTGTGCCTAGATTTAGCATGCGTATTCTACCACTTTATGCCCCTATTTTATTAGTAAAGCGTGCACATACTTGACTTTATAGCTTAGGTACTATTGACATGCAGAAAAATGCATGTTTAACTACCAGGACTTTATAAAACTACCTGCCATTGGGGGGGGGGGAGACTTACTAAGGTTTTGCTCCTCTTCTGTTCTATGGGGAAACTCCTTGATTGATCACACATTAGTCTGACTCCAATGCAATGTGCTCTGAGTCTCTGCTAATTCTAATTTCTGCTTATACTAAAACAAGTTATGCTTGTTATATTGATTTGAATTGGGGTGGCAGGTTCATACCTGCTTAAACTACACAGCTTTAGAAAAGAATAATGAATTAAACATGACACATTTTGTTTTCAACACAAGATTCCATTATTTTGGTTACTTTTCTCAATATGGTAATACATGATTTAAGCAAACTGAGAAAAAACTCTTTTGTAGCAATAGCTGACAGCTGTCACAGCAGAGAGAAGGCTGATAAAATGTTGCAATAAAGACTGAATATGAAAATGCTTTAGAACTATTAAGGAACAAATATCAGGGAAGCCTTCATTTGTCATCTCTTCCCTTCAGCTCTCTTTTTATTGTTTTGATTTAATTTGCAGTCTTGAGTTACATTTGCTGTTTGTGTATTTGGTTATTTTAAAAGGAGAATGATATATTGCACATTATAGCCTTAATCAGATATTTATCTTCATTGCTTGGTAGTGGGATATTTCCTCCTCGGCACTAAAGTGTCAAATGAGATAGAATCTGATTCCTTTCCTTCTTACTAGTTATAGGACATACACTTCCAGTACTAGGACAGCAGGTGAATGAGATGAACTGCTTTTCTTTCTGGAGCACTTAGTACACTGGTCGAGGTAGATGGAGGTTCGTCCATTGCTCTCTTTCCTTCATGGACAGGAAGACAAGAAATTCTAAACTTATTTGAAGCAATAACTTAAATATAAAAGAATTGTTTTATTTTCACGTACTGTAAACGGGTGCCAGGCCTTCGCCTAGGGTGCGAAGGTTGGGGTACCCTGATATCTTCTGTTAGCAAATATAGTCATAAGTCAAGTGTTCAAGGCAAACATAACAAGGAATTTATTTCCCTTCCCAAAGGATTTTTAAGTGCAGACAAAACATGGAAAACAAATAACTTCTTCTGAAAGAAAATATCTTCTTTTTATTTGCTATATACAAAACTTAGCATAAAGACTCAATGTTGTCTGCAAGGCATAGCATACAATCCATAGGAGCATATTCGGGTTCACTAATGCTACACTCCCACTGCATATCCTCACATTCAGTGTGTGTGGGGTTTGGCTTCAGACCTTTACTACTGTCTCTGGAAAAAACACCTCGCTGAGAACTCGGGTATCTCATAAGAACACAGTTCCATACAGTGAGGTTTAAAAGTACCTGTAGCTGCAGTGTTTCTTCCCCGGCTCTCCTTTTGTTCCCTCCAGTTAGCAGAACTCCTTTATAACTTTCTGCTGACACTTCTTGTGTTGAGCAGTGCCCTGGCCCTCTGTTCCGAACAGAACTTCTGGCTTTCCTTATTATAGTGCTAGGCTCCCACCTGTATGAATGCTGAAGCCTCTCCTCTGGCAGTGAGGTCTGGGAGACTCCCTGCTCTCTTGGTCCAGGTAAGTTCCTAGCCACAGTGTGTGCCTTCCTTCCTTCTGCTGCCCTGGCTTCTCTGAGCTGCAACCTGGTTCCTCACAGGACCTCCAGCTGCCGGTAGTCTGTGTGCTTCTCCAGCCACGTTTCTCTGAAGCTTCTCCTCTGCTGCTTCCTGCTTCTCTGACACGCCCACTGCTTCTCTCTGAGGAATCACGGCACTTCCTTCTCTCTGGGGAATCACAGCACTCCCTTCTCTCTGGAGAATCACAGTACTCCCTTCTCTCTGGAGAATCACAGCACTCCTCCCTTCTCTCTGGAGAATCACAGCACTCCCTTCTCTCTAGGGAATCACAGCACTCCCTTCTCTCTTGGGAATCACAGCACTCCTTTGCTGGAGCTACCCTCTGACTTTTATCTCTCTGTTCCCTGCAGGCTGGCTCGGCTTTCTTGCCCAGGTGAGTGTAATCAAGCTCTAAGCTTGCTGCTACGTCAGAGCTTGGGTGTGTCAGCTCTGCTCCTCTCTTTCCCTGTTTCTCATGAGCTGTATATGCTGGCTGACTAACAGTTTCAAAGGTAAATTCCTCCTTTCTATCTATTTGCATAGGTTCTGTTTGGGCTTCTACATCACAGTACATAAAAAAATAAGAGGCGCCATGCTGGAATAGACCAGTGGTCTGTAGAGTCTGGTATCCTGTCTCTGATAGTGGCCAAGCTGGGTCACATGGACAAGCCAAGAAGAATTTAATAGGAAAGTGCAATAGAAGCATGAGGGCAGATAAAGACCATAAGGCCTATCCAGTCTGCCCTTCCTCATGAACCACTAAGCTCTAGTCTTTTTTTTTTTTCTTTTAGAGATCCTTTGTGTTTGTCCCATGTTTTCTTGAATTCAGATACAGTTTTTGTCTCTACTACCTCCACTGGGAGACTGTTTCACACTACTCTTCCTATGAAGAAATATTTCTGCAAATTATTTCTGAGTTTATCTCCTTTCGCCTTCATGCTATGCCCCATCATTGCAGAGCTTTCTTTCAGTTGAAAGAGGCTCTCTTCCTGTGCATTTATTCTACTGAGGTATTTAAATGTCTCTATCAAATCTCCCTCTCTCCCATCTTTCTTCCAAAGTAGACATATTTAGATATGTCTTATGGTGAAGCCCGCTGACCATTCTGTAGACGCCCTCTGCACTGATGCCATTCTATTTATATCCTTTTGAAGGTGTGATCTCCCACAATACTCTAAACTGGGTCTCACCAAAGTCTTATATAAAAGCACTATCACCACCTTCTTCCTGCTGGCCACTCCTCTCCCTATGCCACCCAAGCATCCTTTTGCTCTTTCTACCTGTTTAGGCACCTTAAGATCATCAGAAACAATTGCACCAAGGTCCCAGAAGTATGAAGCAGAGGCATCCAACTCTGGCTAATAACTGTCCATTGCACAAAATTTCTGTATAAATAACTTTTATGTTTTAAATCATTCCTACTATATCAGTAAATTAACAAATAATAAAAGAAATTTAAGTTTGGCTACCCTTTGCTAGATAAGACCTTGAGTTATTTCTTCTTAAGTACTTAAGATATTATTACTATTAATTATCAATTCATAAGTACTTGTTTCAATGTCAGTCTTCAGAGTTGCATATTGTTTTAGCCTCACCCAAGGTGTGTTAACTTGTTTGTACAAAGTCTTTGGTGTGTGCATGACACTGATTCACTTGAGTATAATATTGAATATACTACTTTTAACAATTGTTAAAACATGTCTCCTGATGAATACATAAAGGCTTCTGTAGCATCAATGCACTTGCAACTCATTCCACACTGGCTACTTAGCATGCTTTGCTTATGATTGATTGATTGATTGATTGGAAAGTGCAAGTGGAATAAATAGCTTAACACAGCATACCAAAATAAATAAAAATGTACAGTGAAAACCCTACAGAATCCCTGTTCCATACAAGAAAAACACCATGTATTTCCATATTTTAGTACATTCCAGTTATAAAGCTAATTACACATAACTTCTTTTTTTAAAGAGTCACTAAAATAATTTCCTTGAGGCCTGATTCATCAAGTTGTTTTTCCATAGACACTGGGTATAAAGTCTTAATGAATCGGGTCGTAAGTTTCCGGAAGATACGATAGAAATTATGTAATCAGTGGTTAACCTGCATCAAATAAAAGAGCTCTGATGTAAGTAAGGTTTTTCGTTTGTATCTTTCCTTTAAAATATTGCTAAATCCAGAGGCGTGTGGTTTACTTAAAGTCTCCTGATAAATGCAGACGGGGAAAAAAACTACTTTACAAAAGAGAAAAAAAGGGATCCTTTTATTTTACATATGTCAGCAAATTTGTATGGTTCAAGCAAGATGGAATACAATAACAAGGAAATAAGTTGAAAATCACATCGGAGGCTTCATAAAAATGTAACAGTCATTCCTATTTTTTCCATGAAGTTTCATTTCCTTCCATTTTCATTTAAAAGTAACTGTTGCATTTTCCCTACTGATGATTTGTGGTGGGTATCCTTTTCCTTTACAAACATTTCAGCAAGAAGAAGTTGCAGACAGCTCCACGGGGGCAGTTACATAACTTGCCAATTCTAGAGGCTTTTCTGACTGCACATTGTTCCCCAACATCACACTAGAAGAGAGCAAAGAGTTAATGGGATAACAGGAAAAAAGTAGAAGCTTGTCTAAATTGGATTCTGACCATATTTTTTGATTTTCATGTGTTATGCAGATTTTGTTTGCCAGTCACTGATTCTTATTAGAGACCATTCACAAAAACGTTTGTCTTTTCCCCGTATGTTGCTGTGTTTGGGTATTTATTGTAAATGCCATACTGTTTTGATAATATTATGCCTATTATAAAATCAAATGAAAGTTAACCGTGGGAACTTGTCCAAATTTCTTCTCCCAAACTGGGACGCGTTTACTCTGCAGTTTCTCAAGGACTTCCTGTAAAGCTCCAAGCTGGAAAACAAAATATTATGAAAGGTACTTGTGATCTGTGTTTCCAATTATATTTTTACGCCTCCTGATTAACTTGAACACAGCTGCACTTTAGATTACTTTTTAGATGATTATGGGCTGCTAATACTGGTGAAGGTTAAATACAGTTCACTGTGTTAAAAATATATGTATATTTTTAGGTGATATTAATGTCAGTATTTGAAGCGAGAAATCATAGTCTAAAATTATAAATCCTAAACCAAAAATACTAATTGAAACCACGTAAACAAAAGCATTTGAGATACCCGAGTTAAATCTCCCTCTGTAAAACAGAAAAAGCTCTATCATGTTGAAACTTTATACTGTGATCGCTAAAAGTGCACAGATCGTTTACGCATTTCTGACATGCGCAATCCTTCACTTAAAATGATCCTTTAGATATCTATTTGCAAAAGTACTCTAGCTATTGAAGTTTAAGCAGCAGGCTGTACGGACGTGTGCAAGACAGTCTGCCGATTAGCGGGGACAGAGTGAGAGACAGGCAGTATAGTATAATAAAGGCACTCACTAGTTCCTTCTCGCTGGAAGGAATTGAGTCCTTGGGGTAGAAGTCCCTCAGTGCCCTTGTCTCCAGCTCGGAGCTTTCCTGTGCGCTCACAGCCGCCAGCAGCATCAGCCAGCAGCCCACAGCGACGTAAAGCATCCTGGAGCTCTCCATGGTGCTGAAACCCCTTCCTAGGCTCCACAGGCACA
Organism: Ichthyophis bannanicus; assembly: GCA_033557465.1. Lineage (NCBI taxonomy): Eukaryota > Metazoa > Chordata > Amphibia > Gymnophiona > Ichthyophiidae > Ichthyophis > Ichthyophis bannanicus. The sequence continues at coordinate 205,344,548 of CM066043.1, read as the reverse complement.
CGCAGGAAATAATAAAGGTTGATAAGAAGTCTGGGAGGTCAATTTAGAAGTAGTCACGGATTCTGCCTGAGTTAGGTCACTTCCCTCTATTTATCTCTTCAACATCGGGGTCTTTCTCCTATTTATTTAACTGACTCCTCCCTATCATGACGCTAGAAGACAGCGTGGGGGCCTCAAGCAGAAACAATTGAGCTGTTTATCAATGCTACTGACTGATCTTTTTGAATTGAAAATAAACCATCGGCGTTCCTTGGGGCAGGAAGAGCATTCTTCGGAGGATTTGGGAGACGTATGCTTCCTTCCTTGTTGCTCAGTTTAACTTGATAGAAAATTACAAAGTTCCTTCCAAGTAATATTCACTCCCCACTCGTGAGATTTAACTGAACATATGTGTCCGTGTGCTTGCTGTGCATTAAGACAGAAACCTTTTCCAAGAAATGTATTTATTAACTACTTTGCCCTTTGTTTCATATATGCAATAGAACCTTTCCTAATCTATTGATTAAATTATTTTCTCCAGCAATCTTTGATTTACAGCAACAGAATACTAAATCCTTAGAGGTCTATAACATAGGTGGATTAAAGATTTAACTAGCCTGACGATTCAAAATAAAAAGTATAAGTAGAAAATGGTGAAATTGTAAATGGGTCAAGGGTGAGGCTATCTTTTAGGTAAGAGAAAACAGTCCTTTGGTTTGTACCACAATGAAATCTGGAACCTTTATGGTTTCTAGGTTCAATTATTATCTGAAGTGCACTGACTGCACGGAGGCAGTTACTTCAAACACATTCCCAACTAGCACCCTTTTTGGAGTCTATTTTACCATATTCTCAGCTGTGCAGAAGTAAGCCCATTCCAACCCTTATTTGCTGCAACGATACTGTGCAAAATTATCAAAACGGATGGATGCAACATCATTGTTAAAAGCTTACAATAAGAAAAAATGAAAGAATGTCTAGCATTTAAAGTTAATGTCTAAAATTAAAATCATCCTTTGTATAATCTATCCATTCTACTTTTCTGATGGATCCTTACTATGCAGCTATAAATTGATTGCAATGAAAAGAAAGAAGTTCTGTAGCCTATGAAGTGTTTTAGTTTATTGCAAAATATATTTCACTAGTCTCTTGTAGTTTAAGACAATTATTATCAGATGATTCCTTTATGTAAGAGTTAAAAATAGATACACACACACACCTTTCTATGTATATGGATGGTTCCATCCCAAATATCATACCTTTTTTTATGCCAACAAGATATTCTAGAGCTGACTGTAGGGGAAAAAATATATCCTGAAAACCTGATTGATTTAGTGTGTTTCGAGGACTGGGTTGAGAACCCTGCTTTACTGCAAAGTGCCATAGTGTACTGAGATCTAAGATTGACTGTATTGGAGGGGAGGGGGTATGAGGAAAAGCTGAGCAAGTCCTGGTTTTATGGGACATAGTTTTCATTTCTTGTATTCTCTAAGAAAAACAGGATTACATCTATCTGCAGTAAGATCAGGACTGATTCAGCTTGCCCTTCTTGACATGGAGCGATATGATCACCCTCTGTATCGGTGCTTTTCAAACATTTATACCATATGATCCCATTTTAACAACATGTGACCCCCCAAATGATGATGAAATAAAACTGGCAGATCTCTATCCTCCTTTCCTTCCCCCTCCCCCCTCCACTCATCTAAAGCAGGAAGGCAGCAACAACAGTAGCAGTCAGCACAGGGTCCTTTGTGTCAGTGTGGGTTTCCATCCTAACAGGAAGCTTACCCAGGAGGGGCAAGGGCCTATGAATATTCACTGGCTCACAGGTCACATGCTGACTGGTGACTTGGATAGGGCACAGTAGAAGTCCAGAGAGATGGGGAAATGGCCATGTTTCTGTGACCCCATCCACTGCTCTATATACTGAACCTCCAGCAATCTGAGCCATCTCAGACTAGTCACCCTTCAGGAAGGCCTTAAAGACCTACTTGTTTCAGCTAGATTACAACCATCCACCCTAACTAAGCCTGATGCTATGACTCTACTGTCCAGCTTGTTTAGTTCTCCCCTTTGCACATTCCAAGTTAATTTCCCTGTTTACATAGAAATATGACTACAGAAAAAGACCACATGGTCTATCTAGTCTGTCCTTCCATATCAACAACTACAACAGTCCCCTTTTTTCATTTAGAGATCCTCTGTGTTTGTCCCATGCTTTTTTGAATTCAGTTACTGTCCTCATCTCCACCACCTCCACTGAGAGACTATTCCACGGATCCACCACTCTCTCCGTAAAGAAATATTTCCGCATATCACTCCTGAATCTATCCCCCTTCACCCTCATCCCATGTCCCCTCGTAGCAGAACTTGCTTTCAATTGAAAGAGGCTCTCCCCCTGAACATTTATGCCATGGAGGTATTTAAACATCTCAATCATGTCACCTCTATCCCGCCTTTCCTCTAAGGTGTACATATTAAGATCCTTAAATCTGTCCTCATATGCTTTTATAATGAAGACCACTAACCATTTTAGTAGCCACCCTCTGCATTGACCCCATCCTGTTCACATCCTTTTGAAGGTACAGTCTCCAGAATTGCACACTAAACTCCAAATGAGGTTGCACCAAAAACTTATACAGAGGCACTATCACCTTTTTTTCTGCTAGCCATTCCTCTCCATATGCACCCAAGCATCCTTCTAGCTTTTGCCATCGCCTTTTCTACCTGTTTAGCTACTTTAAGATCATCAGACACAACCACGCCTATGTCCCGCTCTTCTTTAGTGAACAAAAGTACTTCACCCCCTATACTATATTGCTCCCTTGGATTGCTGCAGCCCAAATGCATGACCTTACATTTTTTAACATTAAATCCCAGCTGCCAAATTCTAGACCATTCTTCAAGCTTAGCTAGATCCCTCCTCATGTTATCTACACCTTCCTGGGTGTCTACTCTATTGCAGATTTTGGTATCATCCGCAAAGAGGCAAACCTTTAATGTTTATGTTGCTTATTCTTAATACCTTTATAATACATGTTCCATGGTTCTAAGTTCTATGTATCTTTCTGTTTGTTTGTTTTATGTAAACCGCACTGATCTCTCAAAGTACGGTATATAAGAACAAACAAATAAATAAAAAATAAACTTTATAGAGAGCATGTGGTCTAGATTTACTTAATTACACTACTAAGTTAGTGTGCACTTGCCCTTTATTAGTAATATAGTTGTTTAACTCAATTTAAGTTAAAAGCTATGGCCCTGCAACTCCATAAGTTCAGCTCATTCTGTAACCCAGCTGAGTCTAAATAGCCTTCATAAGAACATAGGATATGCCATACTGGGTCGGACGAAAGGTCCATCAAGTCCAGTATCCTGTTTCAAACAGTGGCCAATCCAGGTCACAAGTACTTGTCAGGTTCCCAAAAGATATAGGTTACTGCTGCTTGTCCCAGGGAAAGCAGTAGATTTCCCCAGTCCACTTTAATAATGATTTATGGACTTTTCCTCCAGGAACTTGTCCAAACCTTTTTTAAACCCAGCTACACTAACAGCTTTTACTACATCCTCTGGTAACGAATTCCAGAGTTTGATTATGCATTCTGTGAAAAAAATCTTTTCTCCAATTTGTTTTAAATGTGTATTGTTGCTTCATTGCATGTCTCCTAGTCTTTCTACATTTTGAAGGAGTAAACAACTGATTTACGTTTACGCATTCCACTCCATTCATTACTTTATAGACCTCTATCATATCTTCCCTCAGCTGTCTCTTTTCCAAGTTGAAGAGCCCTAACCTTTTAAGCCTTTCCTCATAGGGATATCCTTCCATCCCCTTTACCATTTTGGTCACTCTTCTCTGTACCTTTCCAATTCTGCTGTATCCTGTTTAAGATTTGGCAACCAGAACTGCACACAATATTCAAAGTGCAATTGCACCATGGGGTGATACAGAGGCATTATAATATCTTTGGTTTTATATCCATTCCTTTCCTTATGATTCCTAGTATTTTATTTGCTTTATTGGCCGTGGCTGCACACTGAGCAGAAGGTTTCAACATATTATCCATGATGATGCCTAAATCTTTTTCCTGGGTGTTGGTTCCTAATGTGGAACCTTGCATCATGTAACCATAGTGTGGGTTCTTCCTCCCTAAATGCATAACTTTGCACTTGTCCACATTAAATTTCATCTGCCATTTGGGTGCCCATTTTCCCAACTTATTAAGGTCCTCTTGTAATTTTTCACAATCCTCCTGTGTTTTAACAACTTTGAATAATTTGTGTCATCTGCAAATTTGATCACCTCACTTTTTATTCCAATTTCAGTTCATTTATAAATATGTTAAAAAGCAGTGTGCCCAACACAGATTCCTGGGGTACTCAACTATTCACCTTTCTCCACAGAGAAAATTGGCTGTTTAGCCCTACCCTCTTTCTATCTTTTCAACCAGTTCCTAATCCACAATAATACACTGCTTCCTTCCCGTTCTAATTCAGAAATCTTTGCCTTAAGCTCTATTTCCCATGTAAGCCTCTTTCTTTTTCGGTTGACTACTAGGGAAATAAGTCTCACTCTAACCAGTGCCTTCATCCCATCCCATCCCATTGAGTTTTTATTTATTTATTTACATTTCTTCTATACCGCACTATTAGGATCAGTGCGGTGTACATTGAACAGAACATACTACAATGCAACAAGCAACATTGAGTTTACAATGAACAGGGCAGTGAACATGGATGTAACCAGGGAAACTATATACAAATTAACTTTACACTATCTACAAATCCTTTGCATATTACACATACGTTTGTGGGTCAGGGCGGTGTGGGACAGGGGATGTGAGCTGGCTAACCATTTTCTTGCTGGGTCGGAGTGTTGGGACGGCTTGGGCAGGCAGACAGAGTGCTGGTTGCATGTTTTCCTGGGTTAGTTTCTGGATAGTATTTTAGGAAAAGGTGATATTTCAAGGCTTTTCTGAGTAAAGCCAGGCTTGTGATGGCTCGAATTTCAGATGGGAGGGCATTCCAGGTTCTAGGTGTGAATATCGAGAAGGCCCTACTGGCTGTTGTCTTTGTGCATTTTGTCATCATCTTGGGGACTTCTAATGTGTTCATCATTGTAGGTCTTCTGTTTCTGTTGTCCGGCCTGCTATGGATCAACTTGCTGATGGGCATGGGGGGATGATTTTTTAGAGCTTTGAATGTCAGGACTAGGGTCTTGTAATGGATTCTGGCCTGCAAAGGAAGCCAGTGGAGTTTTCTTCAGGACTGGCGTTATGTGGTCGGATCTTGATAATCCTACAAGTACTCTTGCGGCTGAGTTCATGGCAAGTTGGAGCGGATTTAGTGTTGATTGTAGGAGACCATGGAGGATGACATTGGCGAAGTCCAGATGTGGGATCACTAAGGCTTGGAAGATTGTTCGGTAGTCGGTGAAGTCAAGCAGTGGGCGAAGATGACATAGTGTTCGTATCTTGTGATATACTGCTTTCGTGGTGTTTTTCACATGTGTTGTCATGTCGAGCCGTTGATCAAGCGTAATGCCTAGATAACGAATTGTGGATTTAGTTTTCAACTCAGCATTGTTGACTTGTAATGACGAAGGTGGCGTAAACTTCTGGTTTCTCGTGACAAATAGAACATCGGTTTTGCTGTGATTAATCCATAGGTTTTGTGTAAGGAGCCAGTCAGCTACTGCTTCAAAGCATCTTATTATTGGGGAGAAATCTGGCTGGTCGATCGTGAACGGCATGTATACCAGGATGTCGTCTGCAAAGGCAAGACATTGGACGTTTAAGGAGCGGATCAAAGCACAGATGGGCTGCATGTAAATGTTAAACATCAATGCAGATAGGGATGATCCCTGTGGCACCCCCTGTGTCTGAAGAAATGGCTCTGAGGTCGTGGAACCCGCCCTGACTTGTTGCCATCTATTGGACAGGTATGATGTGCACCAATCCAGTGCAGTACTTTGTATCCCCTTTTCCTTGAGGCGTTGTAATAGTATCTCATGGTTCACCGAGTCAAAGGCGGCTGAAATGTCCATGAAAATGAGAACGAATCCTTGGTGGATGTTGTCAATTCCTGTGACTAGGTTATTAAAGAGGGTTGTGAGGATGGTGTCAACACCATGTGCTTCCCTAAAGCCATGTTGGGATGGGTCCAGCGGTGCTTTGGCGTCGACGTGCTGTTGGATTTGTCGCTGGGCAACCTTTTCGATGATTTTGGCGAGCAGGGGGATGCTCGAAATTGGTCTGTATGATTCAACTTTAGATGGGTCGAGTCTGCTATTTTTCAACAGTGGTCTGATTGAAGTGTGTTTTAGACTCTGTGGGAAAGAACCAGTTGAAAAGGATTGGTTCAGAATTCTGCTCAGGATTTGACTTAGGTCACATCGTAGCTCTTTAATCCAACTGGCCGGACAGGGATCGTTGGGTGCAGTGGTGAGGTTGATAGAGGCTATAATGTCCTCGATCTCTTTATTAGATACCTCACTGAATTTGAGCAGTGGTGCTGGCTGGGGAATTTTATGCAGGGTGATGTGGTTTATGGTGGTTGTGCCCATGTTGGTCTGGATCATCTTCGATTGTAAATAGTCGGAGTAGTCCTGCGGCTGAGGCAGGGTGGTTGAGCCTTCTGACACTGCAGCAATATCATTTAGCTCATAAGTCCTAATCTCCTTCTCTGTTTGGTGACATATACCATACTTGGATTTATTGATCCATCAAAATTGAAGTCCAGATTTCACTGGGTCTATCTCAAGCCTCAGCAAAACTGGGGCATGATCAGACCACATTACATGTCCTATTTCCACACGCTGCACCTCACCTTAGTAACGTTCCTTCTACAAAAATCGTATCTATTCAGCTATAGGAGGCATGGGGATGTGAAAGAAATGTGTAGTCTCACTCCGACCATGCTTAGCCCTTCATGTATTCACGATATTTTAAGATCTGACAAATCTCTGTAGTTTAATTCTTTGACATCTGCTACCCATCGTAGAACCCCTAGTATTATTTAGGGAGAAATCTATCATAAAATTAAAATCTCCTCTCAAAATCAGAGGGCCACCACTGAATCCCAGTAGCCTTTCCCTCAGGATCTCAAAAAATTACCTCTGATTTGACAATATATTCATGCCACTGTTAGGGCCTTCCCATTTAAAAATCCATTCACCATTAGATATCTGCCTATAGGATCCCCAAGAGTTTCTCTAACCTAAAGGGTCAAGTGTCTAGTGGCACTATGGCCATCCCAGCCTTCTTAAAGGTTTGAACATAGGAAACTAGAAACATAGAAACATGGCAGCAGAAAAAGACCATATGGACTATCTAGTCTGCCCTTCCATATCAACTACAATAGTCCCCATTTTTCCTTTAGAGATCTACTGTGTTTGTCCCTGTAGATAAACCTTATTTTGCAATAATTTTGTCTGCAATTTCTTTAAATGTGTTTCCTGTCCATAAGTATGTCTGAGTTTAATCATTTCCCTTCCTTAAAAGAGATATCTGCATTTATGATTGGAAGTCAATCCTTTGGACAGTGAAAGTGGTTATTTTACAACCCCTCTGAGACTGAACATTAATCAGAATTGAAAATAAGCAACTCTGCTTTTTCTCCAGGTAGGGTCCACTTCACATCTTCACCACCTACCATCCACACTCTTAATCTCTTTCCTTCCTCTTCCATCTCCCCCATATGTCCATCTAGACCTCTAAGACTACTACCAGATATCTCCTATCCCTGGCTACAACTCCCAAAAGGAGCAAGCAGCACTACACAACCCAGGACAGCATTTCCCTTAAAAAAAACAAACAAACAAACAAAAAAAACAACAACCCACTCACGTAACAGATCAATACACACTCCTCACCAATCATACCTCCACACCACTTCAGATCTATCCCCCCAAGTGCCCCCATATCCACTCCATGTGCTCACATATTGCTAGTAACACCCCCTCCCCCGTCAAACTTGCTCCATAGATGTTACGAAAAGTTTTTAAAAAGTCCACACTGAGTCTAGGAGCCACCCAGAATGCACACCCTCTCTTCAATAAAGTTCAATCGCATCGTCTTCGCTGCTTTAGATGCTGAATCATCCTGACCTGACAAACGATGCAGACATTTGCCATCCTTGGAGACATAGCTTGAATGGGCTGATTCACTTGTGAGGTGATCATCCTTCACTGTGGGCAGGTCAGCCTCCCCAAGTCCTGCATCTGAGTGCTTTCATGGCCTCCTCAGGCCTTCACACACACAACTGTCAGCCCTGGATCCAAAAAGCCATTAACTTGTATATGAGGCCTTCACGCTGCAGCCTCATGATGGTACATTTCATGGCCTTACGGTGTTGGAGGATCATTGGAGTTAGACTTGCGTAAACTACTATTCAGTTACCATGTCAGTCCAGATGACTATGATTCCTCATAATTAAGGCCAACTTTTCTTTAACTTGAAAATCTTGCAAATAATAATGTTTTGCAGGAAATTCACTTAGCGTAAGCTCAAAGTCCAGTGTGCTCTGACCAGGGCCATCTATCTCTAAGCTACCATTTGCTCATTCAGAGTCAAAATCACACTGCACACCTTTTGCACTGTAACCGTACAGTCTTTAAACTGCTGCTGTTCTGTAATCCCCCAATGTGAATTTTGCTTCTTTTAGACATGCACGTGTGCATCAAAATCATGGACACGTCTCTATAGCCATTCCACAAATGATATTTGCAGACATCTCTGGTGCAGGGACATTCAAGTAGGGACGGGGGTGTGGTGGAGGCATGTCCAAAGAATGGCAATGTACTTACACGTTCCCTTTAGATCTCAGAAACATTAGAGATGTTTGCAGGCATGTCAATGTTTATACTTGCTCCAGGCAAGAATAGGCATCAGGAAAGTGCTTGTTTTCACCTTAAAACATCCAGAGAATGTAGAGAAGACGGAGAATTAAGTGACTAGCCTTAGATCACAGAGACCCACATTGAGATTGGAACCCTGACTACTCTGCTCTTAAGCCACTACTCTAACCATTATGTTATTAGATATCTTGGTTCTCAAATTCTATCCTGTGGACGTTTATATAGACATTTCATACATGTGCATATCGGGCATGTCCACATTTCAGAAATCGTGCCTGAACTTGCATGTGCCTGTTTTTTGGTTTGTTTTTTTCTTTTTCAGACGTTCTGGCTTTGACATTCCAGATTGCACTTGGATGTCCCACTGTGAAATGTGCCTCTTATTTTCATGGTCCTTCACCTTGTCCCAAAGTCTTTCATTTTGTTGCTCCAAAAATAAAACTTGTTTGTGCACTGATGCAATGTTGGCATTCCTCTCATCTAATCTGTGCTCCGCATCCTCCACCCTGTGTCCTGGCGCTGTGTTATTGGTTTTAATTTCCTTAATATGGGCTAAAATATCTTGTTTAACAGAGCCCACTTCAGCTTTCATTTCAAGAAACCACTCACAGAGCTCATCTTTTATCACCAGGGATGAGGATTTTTCACGACTTCCATCTTGCTGCAGCTCATACTCCACTACCTCTCTTATGCGTATGTTTATTTTCTAACTTCCTATACCGCCCCACATAAGTATCAAGGTGCTTTACAGTGGTTGCTATAATGTCACCAGGTGCCATGTTGCTATGCATGTGCTAGTCCAGTTTATTACTGCTGGAGACTAGTTCATTTAAATCAGACCGTTTTCTCTTCCCTGCCATCAAGGGGGATCACCTCCCAGCTCTTTTTACTTTTTCGCGCGGGATAGCCAAACTATATACATAAGTTATGCTACATTTTTAGCTGCTTTTTTTTTTTTAGTCCAATTGCCTGGCGTTCACAGTCTACAGAACCATCCCAGTGGATAGTGTCACTTCCTTCAATGCCCTTTATTAGTAAATAGGTCACATTGGATAAAATGGGACCTGTGGTAAATAATGTGTAAGTTGCCAAATATACACATTAATCTAAGGTGTGATCACATATGAAAGCCCTAGAACCTGGTATAAATGCCCGCACCTGGATTTTTCAAGAATGCACGTAAATTATAGTACTTTATCATTTATGCCCACAGTGAAAGTACTTGCCATCAGCCTGACATGCATGCTTTCAGAATAGCTTCCACCTCAGTTATGTGCATAAATCATTTAAATACCATGATTTATGTGCATAAATGGTGTATAGCTTTAGAAGACTCCTCCATAAAATTACACGCAACATGCATGTTAGTGCACACCAATGCAGCTGTGCGCTTTGTAAATCTAGCTCATACTCTATGCAATGAAAGACTTTATAAAAAAAATGACTTACAGTCTCTCCATTTCTAAGCTTTGCTTTTCTAGGCTATTTTGCTAGGCTACAGTGCTGGCAGTCGTCATTCTACATCCCATCCTTTCATAAAGAGCTTTTGATGCCTTGGCACAGCTTGATTAGAATGAGATGGGATGTGACTGAGTCAGATTTTTTTTTTTTGCCCAGCAATTTCCTGTTTTGCACTTTCATTTTCAGCAATTTGCCTGATGATTTCCCTATTAAAAAGAAAGAATTTGACATCAGCGCTCCAGTTAGTGAAAAACATCCATATCCTAGAAAATCTCAAATTCTTCAAATCCTGCGGCATTCGTATGTCTGACAGCTTAGCGGCATGAGGTAAGGCATATGAAGTTTCACACTAGGGGAGGATTAAAGCATAGGCAAACTAGGCATGTGCCTAGGGCCCACATGTTTAGGAGTGGTGCTTTTGATGTGCTAATTCATTAACTCCCAAGGAAGGATTTTGCCCTGGTAAGTCAGCTACTGGCAGAAAGAGAGTGGAGGAGGGGGACCAGAGCCAGCACTGGCCATAGAGGTATGCCTATTCTCCCCTCCCCCTGTGGATTGTCTTCTAGTTGTCGGGAGAAGTTGTCAAGCAGCACCACTTACCTGCTGCTTCCTTGTCTGCTCTATTCCTCGACAGTCCGAACCAAACAGGGAGGTCCAATTTGCTTTTTTACCTAGTGCCCGCCGAAGGGTTAATCCTGCCCTATTCACACTGCAGTGAAATCAGGAATAGCAGCTGTTACTAAGCTATCTTCTTTCTAATTGTGCACAAAAAATGACTTATTAGTTACTTAATGTTAGGATGACCATATTTTTATTCTTCATTTGCAATAATATACAATGACACAGATAAACTTATAAATTCATCATAACTGCAGTTTTTTAATTATACATATAGAAGAAGTATTCAAAAGGGGATACATTTGTAAAGGATTTTTGTAAGTAATCCCTGTTTTACCTGTGAGAAAGAGACTTTATAGACTTATTATGCACATATAAAGTAGGTGCAGAGAATGTATAATTCCTACTTTTACGTGGCGGAAGTGGAGAAATGTTTGGGGGAGGAGTCATAAAATATGCACATATGTACTTCACATGCATACATTTGCAACTGCTCCTGAGTTGATGTAAATGCACACAGGTAATGGACGCATGTGCGTTTTATCCACGGCTATTGCAGGTATTGTCAGGCTATTTTATAAAGACACCTAGACACTTGTTTTCTTTATAAACTAGCCCTCAAAATAGACGCCTATTTGGACTTCCTGCCTAGGCAATCTGTTACAACATTACCCTCAAAATGCTGATTTATAATAGGTGCAGTGCAGGCCAGCTCGTGCTTGTATAGTAGGCAACTGGGGATAGACAGAACATGGATGGAATCATGTTACATGTGTATTTTTATAAAATACATTTGTATATGTGTGATGTATTTGCTGTTAAGTAGGCATTGTGTTTGCAACCGTAATCTAGGTGCATATAAAGACATATAGGTGCCTATGGGTCTGTAGAAAATAGGCTAAAAATGTGTGCCTTCCTGCCCTATTAACTTAGGTGCCCTGATATAAAAATACCCCCAAACTGTTTAACTTCCCTTTCTATACCACTCTGCATACTCTTGCAATCTGATTTACTCTGCAGGAGGAATATACTTGCTTTGAATCTATAAACCTAATACTTGTGAGCTTCAACAACATCCTACACCTAATTAGGGTATTGTTTTATTGCAGTTTTTCACATGTTTTAATATCTGTTTTATATTTATTTGATTGATCAAATATAAGTCTTGTTCTCTCTCTTTCATAGTTGACTTATAAGAGCAACCAATATTGGGACAGACCTGTAGACTACTATATTAATCACCAAAACAAAAATTTCAGCTCATAAAAAAATCATATTGTGGCACCATGCTATCAGTATTAATTCTAATCATTGCAACACCTCAAAAAACCTCCAAGCCACACACAAAACAATTTCTGAAATAGAGTATTTTTTAACTTCCCTCAGTCATATGATGATTAAATTCTGCTGCTCAAAAAAGTTGTTTCTCACAAAGATGCTTCAGTCCTTCGACACAGCACTGTGTTTCACCATCTTGGCTCCTCAGGGAGGTTGACGATACCCATTAGCTCACAGGGAAGTTTTTAATAAAAAGCATCAGGGCTGTACCAAGGGCTTTGTGAGTGGTGCAGCCCCACAGGACACAAGCACAGAAGGGGGCGTTGATATCATCACTGGGCTTCCAGGAAACTCAAAAATAATGAGTTACTGAATGTGGCGGGGGGAGAAGCACCAGATTTGTTAATCACATGAGGCACATTTCTAGCTTGGTATAGTCCTGAAAAGCACCTATTATAACTGTACTGGTATATGAAGGACTATAAACTGTGCTAATAAGTGCTTTTCATTGAAAATTTCCCTGTGAGCTTTTGGGTTTCTCGCCCTCTTCATAGCGCTGCTGAAAATTAGACCCCCCAGGATTTCCAGATAGTGCCAGAGTGGAGCTAGGGCAGAGCATGGACATTTCACCTAAATATATATATATATAATATACTGGCAATATTCAAGCCACTATCCAGATAAATTTAGGATAGTAGAAAGGCTAAAATTATAATGACAGTGTTTAAATATTGATCTACTGATTTTTAAATATAACCTTTAGAGGTCCTTTTACAAAAGTGTGCTAAGCAGGTAGTGTGCATTCTGGTGCATGGTAACTGTGTGATCAGGCTTGCAACAACTGTTTACATGAGGCATGACAGTAACCGTGGTAGATCGGACCCAGTCCCTACCCTCCTGCATACCTTACCCTTTATAACCACCCCTTCCATTCGTCTTCCCCCCCCCCCCCCCACCCTCTCATGCACTTTACAAATCACACATAGACTTCTTATTGGGAAGAACCAACTGGTCGCAGCTTTATTATATTTATCCACAATTGAACATTCCAAACCATAACAATCTTCTTAACAATCTCTAAAGAGCGGAGCAATGCCTCACCAGCCATATAACTAGCATGATGACCTCGCATCCGCTTCGGCCGTGTCATGCCCCCCGGCCAACTTCCTACCGCCCTCTCCCCGACCTCGCCATGTGACTAGCAAAGGCCAGCAGGGCTTCTCTGGGTCGGGACACCCCGCCCCCACCCAAGTATGTCCTCTAGACTCCGGACCCGGATACTTCCGGGATCCCACTTTCTCCCCCCCAACTGCGACACCCCTGCTAAAACATATCTCAGCATAGATATCAAAATAGGGGGAGGGAGGGAGGGAGGGAATCCGGACCGCTGCACCCATGCCGAAAGGGGAAGGTAACTGCTCCTCCTCCCCTTTTAAACCCTCGGTCCCAGCCGGCCCGTGATCATTGGCTACGCTCCTTGCGCTCAGCGGAGCCAATGACTTTAAACCATGCGGCTGACGTCAGCGCCTCCCCAGCTCCACTCCCCCCCCCCCAAAACCTCACACCAGATACCGGGCCCGGGCCGCTCACCCGGTTACAGGCGTCCACTGGGACCTTGCCTGTGTACTTTCTTTAACCGTGGTAGATCGGACCCAGTCCCTACCCTCCTGCATACCTTACCCTTTATAACCACCCCTTCCATTCGTCTTCCCCCCCCCCCACCCTCTCATGCACTTTACAAATCACACATAGACTTCTTATTGGGAAGAACCAACTGGTCGCAGCTTTATTATATTTATCCACAATTGAACATTCCAAACCATAACAATCTTCTTAACAATCTCTAAAGAGCGGAGCAATGCCTCACCAGCCATATAACTAGCATGATGACCTCGCATCCGCTTCGGCCGTGTCATGCCCCCCGGCCAACTTCCTACCGCCCTCTCCCCGACCTCGCCATGTGACTAGCAAAGGCCAGCAGGGCTTCTCCGGGTCGGGGCACCCCGCCCCCACCCAAGTATGTCCTCTAGACTCCGGACCCGGATACTTCCGGGATCCCGCCACCGGCACAGATGACCGCACTGTCACTGTGCCGCCCCCCCACCTCTCTGCTGCGACCAATTAGCCTCTCTACCCAGAACACTTTCCAAGGCCTCTTGCCAGTCATTCAAAAGCAAATCGACACCGACGGGGGATAAATGCACGCCATCCTGCCGGTACAACCCGGCACAGGAAACTTCCACCCAAGGATGGAGCACCTGCCTTCCACCTTGCTCGCACATCCACCGCCCTACCTGTCGATTTATTTTTGTGAGACCCCGCGACCAACGCCGCTGGGCCTTGCAAGCCGGCCTTGGAACAATGTCCGACCAAAGCAACACCACCTTCGGGAACATGCGCTGCACAACTGCCACATCCCGTTTCACTGCTCTGATGAGCTGCTTACAAGTCCATGCTGCAAGGTCATTGCCCCCTAGATGCAAAAGGATGAACTTTGGCGGGCACCGAACACGCTCGTGATGTCGCAGCAAAGGTAAAAGCTGAGACCACCGCGGCCCCCGCTCCCCCAGCCATAAAATCGACACCACAGCTGGATCAAGTCCCAGGTTAGGCCCAAACGGTCTCTCTGCCGCTCGCTGGCCAGCCCAGAACACAAAGGAATGCCCTATCATCCAACATGTTGGCGCATTCGGAGCATCATCTGCAAAAGAAAATACAATCAATTCGTGAATTAAAATGCCCCCCCCCCTACAATCCTAATCGGACATAACCCCGAAATGCCCGAGAACGCCATCGCCCTATATTCTGTATGTCCTGCTGCGACAATCCAGCTGCCGCCGCCGCACTGGTAGCAGCGCCAATGCGAAAAGAATGCGCCGCAAACTGCTCCGGGGATTCCCCTACAATCTTCAAGGCCATCCTCAACACCGCCAATACTTGAAAGCGCGTGAGAAGCCTCCCATCTTCATGCCTGAATAATCCCCCGTCCAATGCCGGTCGCACCCGTAAATATTCTCGCATTGCCGTAACCGGACATGTGGACAACCCCCTGACCCAGCCCAATCGCACCCACAAACCTTTTCCCCTCTGATCCGTCTTAGATTTTGCCAACAACACCCGCAACTGACGCTGTTCAAGACAGATATGCCGCCGATGCATAATCCCTTCTGCCCCCGCCCTTCCCGATTTAGCCACCAATTCCCCCATCCTGAAAGCTCCAAAAAATGCCAGACTAAAAACTGCTCGAAATAGAATCGCCTCATACCGAGATGAGGCCACTGTTGGCAAGGCGTTACATAGCTTCAATAACAACTCATGCGTGATCGGCCGCCGAGCATCCGGAGGAGCCGGCGCCACTCGACCCCACCCTTGCAGCAACTTACGGGCTAAGAAGCCTTCGACGGGGTAGTCCCAGCCCACTGCTTTTGCAAAAAACTCAAATCCCGCCAGGTGGCTACGCACGGCCGATCGAGCCAACCCGCGCTCTTTAGCCCAAGCCACATATAGACCCATCATCTGAGCATTCACCACTCCATACTGCCAGCCACAGCTTTCGAGAAAGGCCACCACTTTTTCACATCCACGCAGATAGGTCGTCCAAGTCCCCACTGCAACCGAACTCCGCAGCAAGTCCTTCATTTCTCGAGGCCAAGACTCCATAACTTCAACGGGACCGTGCCTCCGTCCGCATCCGCTTCTGGCGCCAGTCTTTGAAATTGTTCCCACTTGAAACGGGAAAGAGAATCAGCAATCGTATTAGAATGCCCCGGTATATGTTTAGCTCTCAATGCCACGTTCAAACGCAAACATGCCAAAACCACCGCTCTCATCAAACGCGCTACCTGCACACAATGGGGGGTATACTGATTAACTACACTGACCACCGCCGCATTATCACACCACCAAACCAAACTGCTATTACGCAATCTGTCTGGCCACAACTCCAACGCTACCAATATCGGGAACAACTCTAAAAATGTTATATTGCTAGTGAGCCGCGCCTCCCGCCAAGCTTGGGGCCATCGCTCCGCGCACCACGCACCTCCAAAGTAGACACCCAAACCTAGGCCCCCCGCCACGTCAGTGTACAATTGTAGGTCAACACTACTGCGCTCCTCAGCCCTCAAAACAGTGATCCCATTATATTCCTCCAAAAAGACCTGCCATATCTGCAAATCCGCCTTAAGCGCCTTCGAAACCCTGATGCGATGATGCGGCCTGCGCACCCCCGCCGTAGAAGCTGCCAAGCACCTCAGGAATACTCTGCCCATTGGGATCACGCGACATGCAAAATTCAATGATCCTATCAGTGCTTGCATCTCTTTCAACGTCAATTTTGTGGATGCCAAAACATTAGCTACCAACACCCGTAAACCTATCACTTTTTCCTGCGGCAACCGCGCCTCCATGGACTCGGAATCCAGCTCTACCCCCAGAAAGGTGATCCTCGTGGCCGGGCCCTCCGTCTTGCCCTGTGCAAGCGGCACTCCTAACTCTCTGGCCAAATCCACGAAACCCTCCAGCAAAACTCGGCACTCCTCTGAATTTGCTGATCCCACAAACAAAAAATCGTAGAGATAATGCACCACCGTTGCTTTACCCACCCTGAGTTCGAGAGCCCACTGCAAGAAGGTACTGAATTTTTCAAAATATGCACACGACACGGAACAGCCCATGGGCATGCATTTATCAAAATAAAACTCGTCCTCGAAACGAAAACCCAAGAGATAAAAGGAAGACGGGTGAACTGGCAGCAGCCTGAACGCCGATTCAATATCCACTTTCGCCATTTGGGCCCGAACGCCTGCTGCCCTTACCAACTCCACCGCCTTGTCAAACGACGCGTAACGTACCGTACACAATTCACGTGGGATGTAGTCATTCACTGACTCGCCGACGGGGCTGGACAAATTATGTATCAAGCGGAATTTCCCGGGCTCTTTTTTAGGTATTATCCCTAACGGCGAGACCACCATCCCCACGAATGGCGGGCTCCTAAAAGGACCCGCCACCCTCCCCAACTGCAATTCCACTCCTAACTTGTCCCGAACCACCGACGCAAGGCGCCGCACTGAAACAGAATTCCGCGTCCCTGACCCTTCTACCGGCCTGCAAACCGGTATCGGAAAACCAAAATTAAAACCAGAATACAATAGTTCTCTATCCCGGCGCCGAGGGTACCGACCCAACCACTCATTCAAAACCTCAACTCTAATCGGCGTCGGGGCGAGGCCCGCTAAATCCTCACTACTTCGCGCTAGGCGCACTGGACTGCGCGACTCCTTTTTTAAGGCATTTGACAGTGGGATGTGCCCCGCTACAAATGGAACACACGTGTCTAAATTTACAGTCGGGGAAAGGGCACGAGGTCTTATTAAACCGCCAGCATAGGTCGCCGGCCCCATTGCCTCCGGTTCGCTGCTGTCCGACGTTCCCCACTCCCCGAAAGGACCGCGCTCCCGCCGTCCCCACCCCAATATTCCCTTCGCCCCACTCCCCCCAGACACGCCCGCCTTGGCCGACATTTGAGTCAACCACAAATTAATATCTTGCATGCCCCACGCCACTAAGCGATTCCCTTCCATTTTGTCCCGGAATTTCTCGTCATAGTTTAGCCATGACCAGCCTTCATGCGTCTGCGAAGCTTCCAAGATTGAATCCGCATACGATAAAAGCATCTCGTATTGCCCTGGATAATGCTGACCCCAAACACTCGCTAAACGCAAAAACGCTCTGGTCCAGTTAACTACATTCCTAGAAACTTTTTTCACACGCCCAGCCTTTTCGTCTTCCTTACGCTTCCGTCTACTTTCCCCTGAACGCCTCCGCCCTTCCAACAGGCGGAAGATATCAATATAACGACGCTTCCAAATTCTTTGCCGCAATTTCCGCGGGACCCCTTCCCATAGCTCCGATATAGCTACCGCTGTAGGGGCGCCCTTTGCTGTATATGCACCTGACACCGTTCCCCCGCCCTTGCCATGCCGCCTGCCAGCCTCCGACGATGAAGAGGAGAACGTCGAATCAGACGACGACGACGTATCAGTGGAGCTAGATCTCCGCCGTCTCCGACAAGAATGTTTCCGTTTTTTACCCCCCCTTTTCTTCTTAGTCCCCCAACCCCTGCCTCCATCGCTAACCTCTTCCAGATCCTCTCGTAACTCACCCGCCATGTCTGCTGCAGTCACCCCTGGTTCCATAGGCGAAACAGCCCTCAGGGCGGACCCCACCTCCTGCCGTTGTCCTTCCGCACTCGCAGTCTCTACCACACCAGGAACCGCCCCATGCACCGTGGCATTCGCTGGTTCCCCCGGACCGGCTTGCTGCCCCCAGTCCCGTCCGTATCCACCGGCCTCCGGAGCCACGGCCTGGGAAAACATCACTGGCACCTGTGGAGACATAAAAGAAGAAGGAGGGGGGGGAACAGCAGGAGGCCAACCCGGTTGCCAAGCCTCCAACCATTCCGCTCTGGAGGAACCCTGACCGCCCCCTAACCAGTGGGTCCAAGTTGGGTGCCCCCCCCACGCTCCACTGCCTCTCTGCCTTACCTGTCCGTCCGTGTAGGGCGGCAGGATTCCGCCCCCCAACTCCGGGCTCACACCTGTGCTTGGCACCCCAGAGCCGCCTCCCCTTCGGGCAAATGCCCACTGAACTTGTTCCCTCCCCCCTTCCGTGTCCGCCTCACGCCCTTCTCTCCTATCCCTGTGAGCCCCACTCACTGCGTGCTCCACTCCCACACTGCCCTCCCGACCCACTGTCTGGATCCGCTCCCCCCCTCTGGGCCCACGCAACCGGGCCCTCGCACCCCCCCTGCCCCTCACAGCTGCAGTCCCTCTTTTTTGCTGAGCCATACCTTTGGGCTGTGCTGCTCCCCGACCTGCAGCCCCCCGGCGCCCCAACGCCCCTGGGCTGGTCTCCCCTGCCAACCCCCTGTCCTCCTGTCTCTGCCTGCTCCTCCCCCGCACTCCTCCTCCTACCCTACCAGGGCCTCGGGCCCTGGCCCTTCCACTTCCGCGGGCCATTCCTAATTATGCTGCACCAGGCCCCTTTAAAATCTAACCCCTATCTCCCGGCCCAGCCGCCCACCACAGACCCCTGAGCCCCACGAATGATCCCAAAACTTGCCTGCACAGATGAACGTCGCCTCAGCACTCGGCCTCACCGCGGCCACGTGTCCCCACACCGTCCGAGAGCGCGCGTCCAGCGGAGCCGCGCAAGCGCCGATGCGCCGCCGTCTCCGACTGCCTCGCTCACTCCGGACCCGCTCCTTTGCCTCTCGCCGCTCACAGCTATGGGCTCCCACACTTCTCGCACACCGCCGCCGCTACTCCCGAGGCCGACCAAAGCCAAGTGCCGCCACGAAATCAATCCGGACCGCTGCACCCACGCCGAAAGGGGAAGGTAACTGCTCCTCCTCCCCTTTTAAACCCTCGGTCCCAGCCGGCCCGTGATCATTGGTTCCGCTCCTTGCGCTCAGCGGAGCCAATGACTTTAAACCATGCGGCTGACGTCAGCGCCTCCCCAGCTCCACTCCCCCCCCCCCAAAACCTCACACCAGATACCGGGCCCGGGCCGCTCACCCGGTTACAGGCGTCCACTGGGACCTTGCCTGTGTACTTTCTTTTACCATGGGCTGATTCATGCATTAGCTCCCGCTCATCCATTGGAGTGGAGAATGGAAGGGTTAGGGGCAGATAGAAGTGGGGAGCACATTGCAGTTAGCATGGGGGGGGGGGTTACATACTGTGTGCTAGCTGTCATTGTTAAAACTGGTGCAGGTACAATGGCCTCTGCTCATTAGGTGACGGTAAATGTCCCCGCGGTAATGGAACTTTACGTTATTGCACACTTAACTGTCGAACATGCTGGTCACACCCCCAACATACCAGAGGCTTTGCCATTAGCACAGAATACTTTTCATGCTAAATGCACATTAAGTGCAAAACCATAGTGAAGTTTAGTAGAAGGGCCCCTTAATTCATAATACACTTTTAAATTAATGTTTTATTGTGGATTGTTAAAGGTTCTTGTTTGTTGTACTGTAGTTCTGGCTTTGTTTCTATTCTTTGGGCTATGTGTAAGTACCAGCCTCTCTGTCTGATCCCTTTAATATATGCTACTCTTGAGGAATAATGTTATATAAGCAATCCTTGAGGAATAATGTTATATAAGCAATCCTTGAATAGTAATTATAGTGGATCATTTGTGCCATTGTTTATTATAACTTAATATCATGTTTTTTCCAAACAGTATCATGGCAATAAAGTTTAATTTTAATGAGCAATTAACGTGGAACAACCAAACCAAAAACTATAAGACCCCCCTAAAATAACCAAATGAACCCTAATATGGATAAATTCTGAAAGTGAGAAAGCTGTATTATCATAGTTGGCGTGATTCCAAAAAGGTGATCACGCTTGGTGGCGTTGGGAGTCCCTTTCTCTACCCATCTTGGTTTTTTCAGTTTGATTTTCAATACTTCCGAATAATTGATGAAAGCAAAATGTATATCTCATCATAAGGACAGAGAAAAATCCAATGGCTGGGAAGAAAGAAAAAAAATCACTAATCAACCAACCATTACCACTGGACACTGGAATGTTGGCCCGTGTCAGCAAACATCCTGTTCCTAGTCGGGGAGAACGAAAGCACTCAGAGGGACAAAACAAGTAGCCATTAGCTCAACTGCCAAGATCAAAACAGATGAAAAGTACAGTAAAAATGTGCAAAGAAATCAACAGGTCATCCAATTAAAGTGTATAATCAGTTTGAATCCATATCCAAGGAAAGATTCTGTTTCTTCCTTTCAGACATTTGGTGATCAAGGATCATTCTATGCTTCACCATAATTAAAGAGAAATAGTTAACATCATCAGTAATTATGTGTAATTTTGTAGGAAACAAAATAAGGTATTTCATAGCCAAGATACTGGTGTTCTTGTCAAAGAGAAAAAAGTCTTCTATGATGTAACTAGGTCACTCTTGCAAGATCTTGAAATATATGTATTCTGACGCATTCATTTTGATATTTAGAATTACTTATGAGCTTGACATTTGATTCTAACCACATAAAATACTTGTTGGACAGGCAAGTCAATGTCCATTCAAAATGTATCTGTTTAGTAAAAGAAGGGGCTGGGCATTCTGGAGACCGAGCCTAAATTTCTCCATGTACAGTCAATATTCAGCCACAGTCCTTTTAAATTGGTCCATTTGGGTGAGTGCAGAAATAGCAGGTGTAAATGTGTATGTGTATATGCATGTACTCATTGCATATGTTATAAAATACACAGTATATCACAACTCCTCCACTGCCCTGCCCAAACTACACCCTGGGAATACCTACCAGAGGTGCACATACAAGTATGTGCTGTCTTGTCACCATGAATACTTTATATGTGCTTCTGCAATGCAATGTGTGCCTTCGAGTCAGTCCTGGCGACCCAGAAGCTCCTGGGTTTTCTTGGCAGTGTCACCGGAAGTAGATTGCCAGGCCTTTCTTCCGAGGTAGTGGAGGGTTAAGTGACTTGCCCAAGGCCACAAGGAGTGCTAGTGGGAATCGAACCCTGGTTGCTTGGTTACCAAGCCAGTGTTCTAACCACTAGGCTACTCCTCCACTCCATTACAGGGTAATTTTATGAACACCCTTTCCTACGTGTGGAAAACCCTTTTTAAAATTATACCCACATGGATACGTTTAGAATCGCATATTCGGTGGACCTACCTAACAGATACGTTTTTTAAGGGCTTGATGCAATAAGCCGTGCGTGAGATCGATGCGCTAGGCTTCAGTACACAGCATTATAATGCATGCACTAAAAAACGTACTTCGGATGCAGTCATCTAACGGCATGCAACTTACTGTGCTGTTAAAGAGCATGTACTGACAGAAACTGTGTATACCACCATAGCAGTCTGCGGTGATTTGCTGCATCATGAATGAAATATCTCTCTTCCTGTCAGTGCTTGAGCGGGGATTGGTTCATGCGCTGACAGGAGGGAGATTTAAACATAAAAGGGCTGGATGGACTCCCTAGCCCCCCCACCTCCTATCCCTTCTAAAAATTGCTTGACCCTGCTGACTCCCCTCTGGACCAGGGCACCTCCCAGCAGAGGGAGGCTCTTGACCAGAGTGCTTCAAGTGCAGCCAGACCCCCTGGACCAATAATTATTACCTGGTCCGAAGAGGCATCCCACAGCGTTTTCCTTGTTCCACCACCATCTTGAAAGTTTTGTAAGGTGGGGCAGTCTGATGGTTTGCTTAGACAACCAGGGAGATCTTTGTGATGTTGGGGTCCATTTGGGAGATCTTGTGGGGTTAAGGCTTGGAGTTGAGAGTTTCAGGAGCACGTTCAATCTATTGATAATGAAAAGTTAGTAAGTACAAAAATGATCATCGAAAACACCTTTCGATGAGAGCCACACTAACAGCAGTGCTTTTTAGAAACAGGTCGACTGTAAAACCTATTATAAGAACGTATGACATGGTGAATGGTGATCCTATTTATAAAAATACTTTTAGAAAAATATCTTTAAAAACGTTACTTACAAAACATCCTCAAGTCAGCAAAGTTGTCATCAAAAAGAAAGACTAATTTCTGAGCACCATAGGTACAGATTATAGTATTAATACAAATTAACACCATACCAAATTGCACAGTATCCACCTCAGATGATCCTTTTCTTCTGCGCTGCAACTTGCGTAAAGATTCAACCCTACCAGGGATGTGAAAAACACTGTGCCAAAGTGTTTAGTTTTTTTTACATTGTGGGCATTTAAAAATTCAGCTATTTGCATGCCCTCAATGTTGTTCTTTAGTGTGATGGTTTTACTTCTGGTTTTTTTCCAGTCTAAAACCCTTACTGCACAGACAGTAAGGTTAACACAAGAAAATCAAAAGTAAACCAACATGTTAAATGATACAGCTTATTTCATTAAGCCCTAAGTTTGGAACTGCATATTCAACGATCATACATAAGCTGAAGATTGACCATAAAGCTAAGTGGATAAATCATCCACGTATCTTTGGGTGGCAGCTGTGTCCTTTGAATATTGGACCCAATCATACTTAAGAGTCTTCTTTTTCCTGACTAAGGACGTAATCTGATCCTCTTCTGACTCCATATGAAAAATACCAGTAATTCAGAGCCAATAGGTTTGCATTTTTGTTCCGGTACAAGTTAATGCCTTGTGGAAGCCAATGAAATCATGGGCTTAAAAATTTGATATGCTTAATCGGTATGAAGATAATACTCGGTCTAAACGTTCAAGGCTTTTGTTAACAGTGCAGAAATTGTTTTCAGAGCAAGACACGCATAATACTCATGTTTTTTTCTGGAAGATCAATTATTTGGATGTTCTTTGAACAAATCTTATTTAACATCAACTCATTTTGATGCTCTACCCAATCATAGCTTCAAATATACTGTAGATCGTGTATGGATTTTCTCACCATCTTGGTGTAAAATGTAACTCTGCATTGAAGTAATTATGACATGCCCAGACGAAAAATATCCCTGTGTAGCTCGGAGCTGAAAGGGTCATTTTAGAACAGGGCACCTACATAGACGCTAGTTTCTAAAAACAAGTAGATGCCTATTATTATACAAGCAAATGTGGTGAGAACGGATCACTAAGACCTGCTTGTGAGCAGATGGAAATGATCGTGCATACACACATATTCTACTTTATAAAATAGGTGCCAAATATGTGCATGGCAATGCGGATTAACTGCACAGGAGCTTACAAAATTACCCTGTAAGTTTCAAGCCACTGCATTAACCATTACCACAGCTATACACTAACTTATGCATTGATTGCTTAGCTCCCTTCAGAAAATGTGCTCCTTAGAGACCAAAATCTTAAACGATGCACCAAGTGCACCAATGTTTCTTTCCAAGAAGAGAGATCATCCTCTTTTATCATTTTAAATATAAGAACAATAAACTTTGAACTTTATCTAGCAGGTCACAGGTAGCCAATGCAAAGCCTTCAAATGAGTAATTTATAATATGGCTGTCTGCTGAGCAAACTGTAAGACTTATAATATAACACCTGGAGAGCGCAAATAGATAGCGTAACAGTAATCAATGTTGGATAATACCAATGATTGTAGCATAGGCCTAAAGTCAGCAGGTGAAAGAATATATTTTAACTGCCTTACCAATTGAGGAGGCCCATTTACTAATGATAAAATAGTGCAAACGCATGCTGTTTTACTGCAGAAACATTTCTGTGCGATTCACTAACCCACGGTAATTTTCTTTGCATTATAGTAACTAGGAACATTGCACTTTCCCAGCCCCAGTAATACAGCTGGCCTGCTATCTTTCAAAAGGCCAGTGTTTACAATTAAATGCCCTCATCCTCTGTATTGGGATATTTTGGCTTAGGGATAGTTCTGCTCTGCTCTGCTGCATCACCTGCCACCTATATCCTTGACCTCTGCCGAAGAGTGCCTTTTCCCTGCCTCCAGCCCCATGACCTCTTGTAAAGGCAAAGAGTTTTCCCTCTGGGCCTTCCATTCACCCCTGTTGTCCCTAGGTGCCAACCAGGGTATCCTTAATGCTCAGTGAGGGACTGGGGCCATCTTCTGCATTTACTGTCCCAGTAGCTGCATTTTCAAAAAAATGGTTCTGCCTAATCCCTTGTGGTAGTGTCATGGTACTTCCACTAGAGATCAGGCTGCCAAATAAGGGAACTCACTCAATTGTGACTTAGGATATTACTGAATACCTGATACATTAACCAATGAAAAGCATTTGACGGACGCAGTTTAGAGAGTCACTGGAGCACCTGTTCTTAAAACGTATTAATCTGCTGGGAAAATATAACACATTCCTTGATTTAAAACATAGATGTTGGTGATATCTATTTTGTTTAAGAACAAAATGAAAAGAAGTTTCCTGGGATCCATAGTTCATTTGACTAGTATCAATCTTTAAGATCTGCAATGGATAATAATAATGAAGGTTGATTGCCATAAAAATAAAGTTGTTGAACTGTTCCTTTTTTATGGATGAATTTTTCTTATGCAGAATATTCAGAACTGTCAAAGCACTGAGGCTCATGCCAGACTGGGAAAAATATTACCTTAGGAATGCTGCCGTATTTGTTGTATTCTTGGCCAATGATTGGGATCAAAGATAATCATTGAAATTATTTGAAATGCTAAAATGCATGTCAAGATTTGCCTCATATTTATTTATTTATTTAAAAGTATTTATATCCCACTTTATCCTTGAATCAAAGCAGTTAATACTGCAAACCAATCAACTGGGGTGGTGCGGGGGTGTCGGCATGCAGTGGTGGTGAAGGTAGTGTTTGGGTAGGTACAACTTGATTTGGGGTGCAATATATATAGGAGTGAGCTATTTACAGTGGGTTATATGCAAGGAGTGGGGGGGGGGGGTATACTGCGTAAATGTTTGAGTCACGTAATGTCACCATAGTGCTCTGTGTAGAGTGTTGTTTTGATTGATTTTCGGAAGTCCTTAAAATCGATCATTGATCTTAAGCTGTCAGGGAGGGAGTTCCAAATGGCAGTCATTACCAGGGATATAGCTCTCTTTGATGTGGTTTGTCTCATTTTGGTGGTTTATAGTAAACATCAACTTATACAGTTACCTTCAACTTATACAAAGAGTTTGGAAAATATCAGCTTGTACAATGAATTTGCTAAGGACAACAGTAACATTATAAACTTAACAGCTGGGTAGTCTCTTATAACATTATATAACTTCAACTTATACAAAGAGCTTGGAAAATATCAGCTTATTATACAATGAATTTGCCAAGGACAACAGTAACATTATAATTTAACAGCTGGGTAGTCTCATAACATTATATAAAACTATATACATTTTAAAAGAGTAATAGGATGTTTATGTGTTGTGGATGTCATGTCTTGTGTAACTCATTTTGTGGGGTGATTAGGGTTGATTGGTGGTCTTCATTGAACTGTTCAATGAATAGGGTGGTTTTAAGTAGTTTCTGGAATTCTTTTATATCTGTTGTTGATTTTAGATTATCTGGGAGGACATTCCAGATAGCAGGGGCAGCTAGAGAGAAACCTCACATGCATGTGGATTTGTTTGTTCTTGTGAATATAGTAGGTGTTGGTATATTGTTTTTGGGGCTGTTTCTCTCTGGTCTTTTGCTTGTTTTGGTTCCAATGAGTTTTCATATCAACCAAGCTATTCCTGGCCTGAGTATGTTCTATTTCTGACTGTTGAATCTCTTATTACTGTGATTGCCATACCAGCAATGCACCTTTAACAGCACATGTAATAAACATAGCTTGCTTATTTATTTAAATTAATTTTATACCACCTTTTCTACTATTCAAAGTGGTTTACATTTAACAACATATTAACATGACCAAAGGTATGATGTTTTACAGAGAACCGGAACAGTATGATATCTTAACAATATAAATGGATACCAGTTGGTATAAATAAATATGAACTATTTACAATGTTGTATATTTGTTTTAACAAGTCCTTTTTACATTGTTAGAGTCTGTTGGATTGAACGGTGGGATTTTACAGTAAAGATTTATGGTGGTTGAATCTCCAGTTCTGGGTGGGTATTATATTCTTCCCTGAAGAGGTGCGTTTTGAATTTCTTTCTGAAGCCTGACAGGTCTGATAGGCCTCGCAATGATGGTGGTAGTTTGTTCCACATGGATGGGGCAAATAGTATGAATGTTCTGTAGCAGGTGGACTGTTTGCTTTTTGTCTTTAGCTGTGGAATATTGACAGGTTGATGGTGGAGTTTCTTCGCAGTCTTATAATATTATAATTTTCCATATCCATAAAAAAGAAGGAAGAAGAATGAAATATTTGTATTGAGCCAATCAGCTTCCACAGGTTGCATTTTAAGCCTGGGTGCAGAATAAACCTAGAGTAAGGAAAAAGACCAACATAAATGTGGTTTGGAAGTGAGGGTGAGATAGTATAAAGAGAGGGTTAGAGGAACAGAAAGTGAAAGTAGAGAAGGAAAGAGCACTGGATGATGGGACTAAGTAAGCACATCAAAGTATGTATGGAGATTTGAAAACGGAATCTCCATGAGTAATTTTACCCTCTAGACCAGCGATGGCGAACCTATGGCACGCGTGCCAGCTGTGGCACGCGAAGGCCTTGCAGCTGGCACGCGGGCCATAGGTCCGCAAAAAAAAGAAAAAGCTGTCTCTGACTGCGGACGCGGCAAGGGCAGAATGCAGCGTCCCGCGGGGCCCCCTCCGCCCGCTAAGCCCCTCTGCAAGAGCTTTCAGATTCGCGAGGGAGAGCGTCTCCCTCGCGTCTCTGTTAAGCCCGCAGGGGCTAATGGGAAATTTCCCATCAGCCCCTTTAGACGCGAGGGACTGATGGGAAATTTCCCATTAGCCCCTGCGGGCTTAACAGAGTCGCGAGGGAGACGCTCTCCCTCGCGAATCTGAAAGCCCTTGCAGAGGGGCTTAGCGGGCGGAGGGGGCCCCGCGGGACATTGCAATCTGCCGCGCGGCAGCAGCCAGAGCCTGCTTTTTTTTTTTAAAAATTTGCCGGTGGGGGGGGGGGGGGGGTTAGGACTGCTAATGGGCAGGAGGAGGGGGGGGTTAGGACTGCGAATGGGCAGGAGGGGGGGGTTAGGACTGCAAATTGGCAGGAGGAGGGGGGTTAGGACTGCTAATGGGCAGGAGGAGGGGGGGGTTAGGACTGCTAATGGGCAGGAGGAGGGGGGGGTTAGGACTGCTAATGGGCAGGAGGAGGGGGGGTTAGGACTGCTAATGGGCAGGAGGAGGGGGGGTTAGGACTGCTAATGGGCAGGAGGGGGGGGTAGGACTGCTAATGGGCAGGAGGGGGGGGGGTTAGGACGGCTAGTGGGCAGGAGGGGGGGTTAGGACTGCTAATGGGCAGGAGGAGGGGGGGGTTAGGACTGCTAATGGGCAGGAGGGGGGGGTAGGACTGCTAATGGGCAGGAGGAGGGGGGTTAGGACTGCTAATGGGCAGGAGGAGGGGGGTTAGGACTGCTAATGGGCAGGAGGGGGGTTAGGACTGCTAATGGGCAGGAGGAGGGGGGGGGTTAGGACTGCTAATGGGCAGGAGGGGGGGTTAGGACTGCTAATGGGCAGGGGGGGGGGGTTAGGACTGCTAATGGGCAGGAGGAGGGGGGGGTTAGGACTGCTAATGGGCAGGAGGAGGGGGGGTTAGGACTGCTAATGGGCAGGAGGGGGGGTTAGGACTGCTAATGGGCGGGGGGGTTAGGACTGCTAATGGGCGGGCGGGCGGGGGGGGTTAGGACTGCTAATGGGCGGGCGGGCGGGCGGGGGTAGGACTGCTAATGGGCTGGGGGGGTAGGACTGCTAATGGGCTGTGGGCTGATGGGGGCTGTCTGGAAATGGGGTGATGGGGGTTTAGGGCTGGAAGTGAGTTGATGGGGGGGCTAGGACTGGTATTGGGTTGGGGGGTTGCTAGGACTGGAAATGGGCTGATGCAGGGACTAGAAGGGAATGGATGCTGGGTGAGGCTGGAACTAGAAGGGAGCTGATGTTGGGGGAGGATTAGAATGGGATGGGGCTGGGAGAGTAAAATGGAGAGGGGAAAAATATTTTGTGTGGTCGTGATAAAAAATCTACAATTGGCCGGGTATTGGGAGATTATGTGGGGATTGAGGATGGAGGGGTAAAATTTGAGTGGATGAAATAGGAATGAGGAAAGAGCAAAAGGAGAAAGATTAGTATGTTAAAGCAGATGTAGAGAGAGAGAATGGAAAAAAAAAAACTAGAAGAGAGAAGAAAGGACAAATGGACAGCAGATGATGGAGAGTTAGCAGAAAACATGAAGAAACCAGAAGAAAGTGGCTGGAGCAATTGCAACTGTGTAACTGAGCTGAGGTATTCTGTTTATGTAATTCCTTTTTGACATTGCCACTTGTTCTCTTTCCCCAGTAGGTCATGTATTGTTATTGTCTGAAATGTATTGGTTTAATATTTGCAGTGTTGCCTTTTGATAGGTATGGTGTGGTGCTTTGTGAGTCCTGGTAGTGCTGTTAGGATACGGCGGGTTTGCTATTGGTTCTAAATGGGCAGTGTTTGTAGTAGTTCCTAATGTGCCTGGCGGTTGGCACTGGATTATAGTAATGTAGAAATCTTTTAGTCTGTCTTTATCCATACACTCATTAAGAGACATGTTTACTAAAAGTTAGTGTATGTTAGCATTATGCAAATATTTATGCAAATTGACGTGCTGGCACTTTGAGGAAATTCTTTGGTTTTGTGCGGCAGTTTGGGCACTCGGGCTCAAAAAGGTTAGCCATCACTGCTCTAGACCTATCTCTACCCAAAATCCAAGCATGGACAATGTCAAAGAGTAGGCTATCATTAACAACGTTAAAAGCAGGGGATAGATCAGGGAGCATGAGAATGCAGTAGTACATGCTGGCCTCAACCTTAGCTTGACAAGTCAAATTTTTGTATGTAGAGATTTATCTCTGCACTTGAAAACCTTATCTGGGTCCTTCATAGCCATTCTGCCAAGAACAATGCGCTGTTGAATTTCTTGACTACTTGTCATTTCATTATTGATTCAAGCAGGTTCAATTTGTCTACTCTTTCTATTTCTTCTCCAGGCTGGAATTTTTCTTTAACACTTGTAGCTTTAGGAAAAACGATCTTGTTCTTCCTGTAATAGTTTCTGATTCTATTTCCTTGCAAGCATCGTTGTAGTACTTCACTTTGTCTCATCTTGTTGCACATTGTAAATTTCTGTTAGGTTCCATGGTTATCTCTCTTTCCCTTTGGCTTTAGATTCTCTGCATTTCTGAGCAATTTGCAGAGTTTCTTCTTTGCCTTTTTAACCTCTTGCAGAGGTTTTTTACTTTCTTCAAGCACAACTTTCTTGATGTCATCCCATAATTCTTCTGGTGCTCAGTTATTTGTATCCAAAGATTTTAAATAGTTTATGGAGATTGGAATTGAGATGTTGAAGGCGCAACACATACAAGTCTGGCAGTATTTTTAAAATGCTCTGCCAAACATGGAACCTTTTCTAGAATATAAATAAGGATGTGCAGGAGTGCTGATATATGGAGCTATTTTACAAATCTACATGTAGGAAAAATCCACAGAAGAAATACACAACTTATACCTGCAAGTGTCGAAACGTGAATGTAGGCCATTTAGCAAACTTATGCATGTAAATGCTGCCAATTAACTACAAATGTCGCTATCTTCATTTAATTAGAATTTGGGGAGGGAAATAAACAATGGGGGATTAAGGAGGATAGCCCGCTTTATCCCTCTTGAAAAGGGTTGGCTATAACGAGCAGTTTTTAAAAACCTAAATGTGCCAGAGAGCAGGTGTAAATCCCAATATGGACTATTTTGCACATTTCTGTGCATTCCCTATATGAAATGGGGTATAAATGTGGATTTTTGACACACCCAGGCTACTCCCTAACCACACCCCCTATATGCCTCCTTGTAACTTCTATGTAATAAGGACATCCACGTGGAAATCCAGTCCTTTCTAAAACTGCTACTTGCACAAGGATGCTATGTCTACATGTGAATGCCTGTTTATAAAGGTGAAATTGTGGATAGGGTTTCTAAACAAAGTCCTCTATATAAATGAATATAAGAGTATATCCAATCCACAATGCACACTCTTTAAATTACAATAGGACTTTCAGAAATGAAAAACAAAAAACCCCCAAATAACTATTAATCTGTCATTACACGCCTTATTTTTACACTAGGGGTCAAGAGCTGGCATTAAGTGCATCTGTGCTATTGACCTTTGTCACGGCTGATGCAGGACAACATCCCATGTGCTAGCCATCACTGACCAACATGCTCACTTTGTCCCAATCCCGCTCCGCCATCCTGAAGTCAGTAAGTGCAGGAATTTTACTGCACCGCCTGCTTTTAGCATGTGGTAGCAGTTACTGCAGGGCTGTTGTAATGTTTAGTGTGTGCTAAGATGCACACTCACCATTACCCCACTTTATTAAACATGGCTCCGAGCTTTTACAGAGATTCTAAGCAAATTTGTATCCGTTAATAATCTGATCTCTTTCTACAGCTTCTTGCTGGGTGCTGTCCATCTGGCAGTGATAATATGCATCAACTGGCATCTTTGGATTGTAAGGAATGGGTGGATCCAAAGGGAGAGCAGGAATGTCCAATTGTTCCTGCCTCACCCATCCCATACTTTGAAATGGCAGTGATTGTGCTGAGGTCAATGTCATTTTGGAATATGGCACTGGTAGGGCAGAAGTGACTGGGGAACGCTGCTGCCTCCTTTTGACCCTATAGATTGGATATGTTTTTAGTTAAGTTAGTTTATTTATCTTTATTTAGTTGCCTTTCAGACATATCAGCAAAGGAGTGAGTAGTAATAATGCAATGCAATGTGTGCCTTCAAGTCAGTGCTGACTACTAACCACTAGCCTACTCCTTCACTCCGAATAGTAGTAATATCAAAATACAAACAATGAAAAAAGCCTACAAA
The DNA here is from genome assembly GCA_033557465.1 of Ichthyophis bannanicus. NCBI lineage: Eukaryota > Metazoa > Chordata > Amphibia > Gymnophiona > Ichthyophiidae > Ichthyophis > Ichthyophis bannanicus. The sequence goes on along the minus strand of CM066043.1, from coordinate 205,312,858 downwards.
GAAACAGACATTCCAGGAAAAAATAAAAAATGACAATAATATAATATAAAACAAAGTAAGTTTATATAAAACAAATAATTTAAAGCTTCATTAATTTAAAAAATACCCCATTAAAATAGTTAATAAAACATGCATCATGTTGAGGGTCCAGCAGGATGAGGGAAGAAGGCAAGTCTGGGAGAACTTTTTTTTTTTTTTAAACAGTATGGCAACACAGGTTTTGCTTATAGTGCATGTTATGGTAAAATAGCATGCACAAAGGAACTGAAATAAAGAATCCCAACAAAACAAAACAATGAAACAAAAAAAAATAGAAAAATAAATGTATGCTTATGTTAAATCAGTGTTATCCAAATTTTTGATGTAATCCTATTTTAGAACTAAAAGTTTTCATGCAACCCCTGTCTCTACCTCTGTTCTGGCACCAGACTTCCAGGCTGTGGCCTCACCTCACAAGCCGAGTTATAGCATCTTGTTGGCCTGGGCAGGCCAATACCATCACTATCCTGCTTTCTCTTTTCTTGCTGCAAACATGGTCACAACTTCAAAGTTGAGTGTGAATTTGACGTATAGGAATTCAGCACATAAAATGGCATTCTAAAGAGCACATTCAGGGATGTAGGAAGCTCTCTCCTCTGTCACAGAGTAGTCAGCCAAAAGTGTAAGTGGCCCTGGGCCAAGAGTAGGCATGGACAAGCCTCGGCGAGTCTATCAGCAACAATTGGACCAAGCAGATGTCTTCTGCCTTCACAGACCACCTCTTTCTTGGGTTGAACCCAGAGGTGCTGGCAGCTCATAGGGGTTAGGCAGGAGAAGATCGCTTGAGCCAGAATTATGGTACTGGAGCCCCAACAATTCAAATCTGAGGACAGGGTAAAGCAAGAATGCTGGAATCAAGCAGCAAAGCAGTTTCTGGAGGTAGAAAATCAATGTAGAAGATGACTAAGTTTTGGCAATCTATAGCCAGTCCAGGTCACCTGGAAGCATATATATGTACTGGTGAGGAAACAAGATGGCCACCAGCAAGAAGTGTGGGCCACTGAGCTGGCAGGACTAAGCAACTAGTCCGGGAAGCCCACGGAGACTCCTGGCAGGAGGCAAGAACTGCCTGTCTTGGCTTTACAACCTCTGTTTCTTCTCCCACTTTCCCCAGGAAACAGGGTGGATCTAAATGGTCAGTTTTCCAAATGGAAAAGAGTCCATAGTGGACTGCCTCAAAGGTCTGTACTGGGACCTGTGATGTTTAACATTTAAGGGGTAGATTCCGAGCAGCATTTAGCGGATCTGGGAGTCCGATCCATATGTGCAAACCCACTAAATGCTGGGGTGCCGATGCAGCTGACGGAGTTCCCTGCACATACAAGCAAGATGTGCAGGGAGCTTGGTTTGTGGGTGGGATGGGGCGGACCAGAATTGGAGCGAGGGTGGGGAGTAGGCAGGCACTTGACCCCAGATGTAGAGGGCCAATTCCGAGGTTGACCCTGTACGTCTGGAGTCAGCCATTTGAATGGGGGACTTATTCCATCTTGGAAGTGAAATAAGTCCCCCCTGTATGGAGGAAGATTGAAGACCTGGGCCCGCAAAGCGAGGTGTGGGGGTACAGGGAGTACCCCGCAGCCCAACCCTGGCCACGGGGGTCTGGTTGCGGGGAAAACATATTTTTGGGGTCCATTGGGGATCGCGGCTCCATGCAGGTGCCTGGCTGGGCTAGCCAGGTAAGTGTCAGTACATCTGGGGTGCCTGAATCGAGGCACGTCCTGGATGTCCTGGCCTAATGCTGTGATTCTGCTCCCGCAGGGCCATCTAGCCCCTATGGGAACAGAATCGGGTGCATCCCTGGGCCATCCGGATGCCTGTACATTTGGACGGCCCCGCTATGCACCTCACTGAATTGGCCTCCACGTGATCTAATTTTTAGGTGACAAAATTATTCAAATTTGTTTAAAATGGCAGAGGTTTGTGAGGAATTGCAGAAGAATCTTGTGAGATTAGGAGACTTGCCATCTAAATGGCAAATGAAATTTAATGTGGACATGCAAAGGATACACATAGGGAGAAATAATCCCAATTACATGTACACAATGCTGAGTTGGGCATTAGGAGTCACCACCCTAGAAATGTTCTTGGAGTCATTGTGGACAATACTTGTATGTTGACATTTTCAGCCTAGTATGCTGTGGCTGCAAAAAAAAAAAATCTAAGTATTGTATACTGTTTGTTTATGTTTATTTATATCACATATCACAAAGTATCTCAGTGGTTTACATAATTAAAATTTATAAAACAAGAATAAAAGTACATAGTCGCACAAAGTATTAAAAAAATAAAGTAACAGACCAAAATTCAGTAAAATAAAATGCATATTCAGTAAGGAATATCAAGCAGAACAGCATAAAGTAATAAAGAAAGGGGATAGAAAGAACTAGAGAAACAAACAAGGAGGAGGAGATGGGGGCAATTAGGGAAGGTGTGGTATCTCCAGACTCGGTAACCAAGGCAGAATAATTGCACGACAAAAAACAGCAAACTGGCTGAAGTCTTATATAAGCAACTTAGGTTGAAAATGCAAAGCCCAGAACACTAATGGACCGATCAGGACCAGCGCAAGGAGATAAGGTTCCCTTGGTGAGCCTCATCCCTTGTGCCCCCTCTCCAGGACCCGCAGTGATGGCAAACAGCCCTGCGGCGCCCCCTCCAATGCCCGATGCTGACTTCCTGCCTAGTTCACCTAATGATCACGCTGGCCCTGGCGCTGATTTTCAGCCCACGGTGGTCAGCACTTCTTAAATGCCAGTTGCAGCAGATATTCACTGAAAGTACCTAGGTCGCGGCTTCCTCGGAATATCTGGTTTCAGTAGTGGCCACTGCAGGCTATCTAGAGAATGGAGAAATTCAGCCACTGTCCGAATAGCCCAACCGCATAAAGATAGACCTAACCTGATGCATTTTTCCCTCTGGTTAACGGACTGAAAATCACTGCCACCCCAATAAGTGCTCACACCACCCTCGCCCCTCTCTTGGACCACTCCAGAATTATCTGAATAGTGCCATGGCATTTAGAGAAAATATTCAGGGGAACTATTCAGATAGTGCCACTGAATATTGGGCTCAGTAGGGTTTGGAATTTCAGACCCTAAGGAGTGTGGGTACTAAAGGTTAACACGCATTAAGTAAAGTTAATATGCATTAAGTGCTGCACTGGCCCATAGAAATGAATGGATAGTGACAGCACTTAAACACGTTAACTTTTAATAAACATGTCCCTAAACGTTTAATTCTGATTTGAATTTCTTTATGCAGGATGCAGTTCTGAGAGTTGATAGATAGATCATTCCAGATCATGTGGATTATCACCCTAAAGGCACGCAGTCTAGTAGATTAAACCAATTTATGTTATAGAGCACAGCGACCAGTAAATTTTATTGCAATGAACATAAGGTACATGCAGGAAAGTATAAAGTGAGAACGCTACTAAGAAAAGTAGGGATGGCCAAGTAATGAATGTGGGGGTTAAGGTTAAGATTTTTAATGCTGTCCTAAAGACTACTGTAAACCAGTTTTGCTCTTGCAGCAATGAGATCACATGGTCAACAGTAATTACCCCATTTCAACCAGCAGATTGAAAACAAATGGTTGAAAAATATTATTTCATGCAGTACATAATTAAACTGTGGAATCTGTTGTCAGAACATGGTTAAGGCCAGTAGCATAGTGGAGTTTCAAAAAGATTTGGACAAGTTCTTAGAGAAAAAGTTTACAAACAGATTTAAGAAAGCCTTTGCTTATCCCTTGAAATGAGCTATGAGATATATCATTTTCTTTTTGGGATTTGCGAGTAGTCTAGTGGTTAGAGCAGTGGCCTAATGGCCTAGAGATCAGGGTTTGATTTCTACTGGCACTCCTTGTGGTCTTGGGCAAGTCACTTTATCCTCCATTGCCTTGGAAGAAAAGCCTGGCAATCTACATCCAGTCACATCTTGCCAAGAAAACCCAGGAGCTGCTGGGTCGCCAGGAGTCAGCATTGATATGATGGCATGGCACACCTACTTTGGGATTTTCCAAGTACTTGTGACCCAGACTGGCCACTCTCAGAGACAGGATATTACTCTCAGTGGACCTTGGTCTTACTCAGCATGACTTTATCGTATGCTTTCTTGCTCTCATCACCCTTTCTCTCTACTTTTGCTGACTTCCTGATCCACTCCTTAATTTTCTCTCGCTGCCATCCACCCATTCTCTATATTTCTATCCTAAATTCCATGCTGTCTTTTTCCCTTTCACTCGCCCATTGCTCTCTCCTGCCCCTCTCCCTATATTTTGCCAGCCAACCTCTTGCTGGCTCTCTTCCACCCTCAGAAATCTCCCTTGAATCAGAAGAGCTTAGGCAGAATAGGCCCAAGGGCCCTGATATGCTAAGCAAACTTTCAACTATGCCCCCACCACATAGTAAAGCACCTCCTCTTCCCTACCATCCCCTCCAACAGTACAGCTTCTCCCCTTCTCTACCACCCCCCAGTGCAGCACTTCCCCTTCCTAACTCCCCCCCCCAGGTGTCCAGCATGTCGCCTTCCCTCTTTCTGTGCCCCTTTGCCATGTCCACCATTGCACATCTCTTTCTGCCTCCACCGCTGCTCCCCTAACTCCATCCTGCCACCGGGCTGAAGCTTCTTCAAGAAATGAAATCCATTGTGGCTGCAGGCCTTGTAGTAGTCCCACGTGCTTGAGACTGACTCTGTCCAATCGCCTCAACTGTCTTTTGGAGGGGATGGAGCATTGCCAGTCTAGAACAAGTATGGGTGTTGCAAGGCCTGCTGTCGAGCTGAGTTTCCTTTTTGGAAGACGCCTTGGCCTGGTGGCAGGATGCAGTTAAGGGGGCAGCAGAGGCAAGGGGAAAGATGTGGATGATGCTGTCATGTTCACTGCCACCCCCAAAATTCTACTGCCCTAGGTGGATATCTAGTATACCTAGTGGTAGAGCCAGCTCTGTGTGTAGGTTTGGCTCTTGGCTAGTTGAGCTATTAATGAAATTGGTCAGACTATATTGACCTAATTGTCATTATTATCACATTCTATAATTCTATGTAGGTTTCAGCTTTCTCCCTTGTTTTTACTATCTTGCATTTTCTCTTTTCTTCTGAACCCTGCTCTTTCTCTCTCTCCCCCCTTCCTTCTTGCACTAAGTAATAACATGCCATGGACTGCAGGAAGGAAGCACAGTTGTTCTCTCAAGCACCTCTGCTCTCATCTCTCTTTCTAAAGCTTTACTGCATATTAGCACTTGTGCAAGCGACCAATAAGCTTCAGAAAGAGGTGGCTGACCGAAATGCTCTGGACCTGATATTCAAAATGACTTAGAGTATATGGACAGTAGGTACAGCTGCAGCTGTCCGTTGATATTCAATAGTGCAATCTAGATAGCGCTGCTGAATATCTTAGCACCAGAGATCTTGCTATCTGGATAATGCCACCGGTCACTGCTCTTTCTGGATATTCAGCACCTGCCACCTACGGATACCAGTGCTGAATATTTGGATTTTCTTTAACTACCACAGCCAGCATTTTAAAAAAACACCAAACGCAGCAGCTGACTATCAGGCTATTTGTTCTTCCTGCCCCTCTGTCCATTAGCATCGAAGTGGCGAGCGGACAACTGGAAATTTTGTGCCTTATTCTTCAAGTAGTGTATTATTTCATAATTAGCTAATGTGACAGCTCTGGCAATTTCTTTTTGATTTGTCTCCTTGAAAATGGAGAGTGCGATAAAGATATAAATTAATTAGTGGTGGGGGGGGGGGTTAGCAGCTTTGAATACACATTTATTAAGCAATAATCAGCAGTTCATGCTTTGACTGGAATTGGCTTTAGGCTTTTCATGCAGATGAGTCGTTATCTGTCAGGCAATTATTGACTTGTCCAAAGAAATAATTGTATGCACATTACAATGGGAAGACTCCTTTCAAGTTCTGATCTTTACAAAGCATGGTGTGATTTCATTTATGCTAATTAGTGCCCTTTGCCCAGTCAGATTACTTATAAAATAACAATTCAATTTCAGTCAAAATTCATTGAATGCAACAAACTAGTGTCCAGGGTAGCCCAGAAACCAGGCCTCTCCAAGCACTCCTTCCTTTTCCTTTCCATCCACCCACTCATTTTCCTCCCCATTTCTGACCCACAAATGACAACACACTCATAATTGGTGAACAAAACATGGTCACAGCTTTATTAACACAACTTCATCTCGAGCCCAACCCAAGCCAACATAACTCATTGCAATATATATATTCCAACTATATCCCCTTACCAGACAATGCCCCCCACCAGCCATATTATTAGCAAAGTGGTGCATCATCCTCTCTCCCACCCCCCACTGCCAACCTCGCCATTATTAGCAAAGGCCAGCCCCTCTCCTCCCTGATCCGGACGAAGATCCCCACCGAGATCTCCGCCACTCCCACTCCCACTTCAAGAGTTAAGCTCCCTTACTCCCTTACACCGGCCGTTAGGCCCCACTGGCACAGTGTCCATTGACTCGGGATCTCAGCCCGTGCACAAAGTAGTATTACTATCCTTGCGCCCTCCCCCCTAAATGAAGTAAGATGTGACCAGCACTGACCTGGCTGGGTAGCCACTTCCAAGGCCTCCTGCCAGTCGTTCAATAGGAGATCTTGCCCTACCGGTGACTGGTGAACTCCATCTGTGTGATATAAACCCGCACAGTTGACATCTGCCTTAGGATGCTGCACAGGGAACCCTCCAATCTGCTTGACCCACCGCCCTACCTGCCAATTAACCTTCCCCAGGCCCTGGGACCATCTACTCTGTAACTGGCAAGAAGGCCATGGAATAATATCCGACCACCCAATAATCACACCCAGCAACAATGAACATATAACAGCTCTGTCCCATTGTGCTGCTCGAATGAGCTGTTTACAAGTCCATCCGGAAAGATTGTTGCCTCCCAGGTAGATAAGAAGTCCCACTGGCCGGTGACGACTGGCATGATATCACACAATAGGCAGCAACTGACACTATCGCATTCCTCACTCACCCAGCCATTCCAGCCATATACCCACTGGTGTGAGCCTGAGATGAGAGCCTAAAAGTCACACCGGGGGCTGTTGCCTGGCCCAGTACACAAAGGAATTACCCTACATCCACCATTCCTCCAGGCATGGACCGCCATCTGTAAAACAACAAAGCTGGCTGCTATCTGGAAAATAACAAAGCCATTAATTCATATTTGCACCCCCCCCCCTCCACCAAAACATATCATGTCCCCCCTTAACCCAACCCATGTCCCGCTCTTATTCATCCTGTGGGCACACATATCCTGCATAAGCATCGGAACACCACCTACCAATCTGCTGAATCACAGCTTCACCGAGCCCTACCACCACAGCACTAGTAGGAAGCCTATTCGAAATGAATGAGATGCAAACTGTCACTGGTCACAACCTAAGTGCCACAGAATCATGCGCAGCACTGACATGAACTGAAACTGCATCAACAGACATGAATTCTAATGCTGAAACAGCAAGCCCTCCATTGTAGGCCGCCGTGCCATGTAGACTGGCAAATTCTGAACTGGACCCTACCCTACTGAGCACAGCCCAACCCCCCTACCCATCTGATCCGTCTTAGACCGGGGAAGAAAAATGTGTTCCTCTGCCTGTCCGATTACCACGTGTTTCCAATCTAGACCCCCTTCCCCCCCCCCCCACTGCACCCAGCCACCCCTCCACCCGTCAACCTACATTTGGCAGACATTTGTGTGAGCCACAAATTAATGTCATTTGTCCCCCAAAACAAGTGTATATTCTCCTCCATTATATCCCTAAAATCCCCATCATAGTTTAGCAAAGCCCATCCCTTGTTAGACTGAGAGGCTGCTAGTATAGCATCTCCATATGCTAATAACGAACTATATTGCCCTAAGAAATAGTGCCCCATACACACTTGCCAGTCTCAAAAAGGCCCTTGTCCAATAAAGAGTATTCTGGGACCCTTTCTGTACCCTGCCAGATTTTTCATTGTCCTTCCGCTTCTTCGGGCTCTCCCCCAAGTGCTTCTGCCCCTCGAGCAGCTGAAAAATATCAATATACCACCTCTTCTTAATCTTGTGCCGTAACGTCCGTGGAACCCCTTCCCAGAGCTCCGAATAAGCAGCTAAAGTAGGTGTGCCTCCCCTCTTTTCCACCCGAGCTGCATCCATAGATGCTACCGATGATGCACTTGACAAAGTAGAGGATGAAGAAGATATAGAGTCATTCCAAAACCTGTGAGTATGTTTGCACTTGGCTCTAGACTTCTTTCCCTCCCCATAGCCAATGCCGAGATCTGGTCCCCTCCTGAGCCGCGCACATCCCCATCTATATGCTCACCTGCCGATGGAGATATCCTCCTGGGCTCCATGGGACTCTGGATGTTCTGCGCCGATGTCCCCTGGATCCCTCCGCCTCCATGCAAGCTCTTGCCAAATCACTCACTTAGGTCACCTGCTTCGCTGTCACATGGGTAGAAAGTAAAGGGCAAAGACCGCCAGGCACCACACTGTGAACACTATCCCTGGCCAGATCACACCCACCACCCCAATTCATACATGAATACTCCTGCCCCACCCCCGCGGCCCAGGAGACAGCACTCCCATAGGCAGCACTCCCATGTCCCCCAGTGCCAGACAGCAACCGACCTCCAGAGCCATTGCCCCAACCCCCAGGGTACTCGGGTGCCCATGGTCCCACCCAGAGGCAAGGAAGCCACTAGCCCTGGAGAGTATGCGGGGGCCAGTCTGCCCCAGGGCCAACACGGCCCATTCACCCCCACTTGCCCAGCAACACCGGCTCCCCACCCAGCAACCGCCATAGTCCCCCCATGTCCCCAAGCTCGCTTCCCTTCTGAACTGCCCCTCCCCCCCAGGACCCCCAACCGACTCATGTCGCATGCCCCCCCCAGTCACACTGGACCCCACAACTTTCTTCTCCCCCCTCCCCAAACCATCCCCAATTCCAGGCTGGCCTCCCCCCAATCTCCTCCACCACCACCATCACCCCCGAAGCCTCCCTGCCTGCAAAGCCCTGCACCCACTTCACCTGTCCCCAGACCAGTTCCCCCAGCACTCAACACTGCATCCCCCCTCCTGCTCACTCCTCTTGACACTCTCCTCTCACACGTATTCGGTCCCATCCCCCCACTCATCAGCAGATCACCTCCTTGATCACCCTCCATTAACCTGGGGTCCCCCCAGCTAAGACCCTGACATTTTCCTCCCCGACCTTGCCTGCCTCTCCCCTTCCCCTGCAGAACAGACAGTGACATTCTCTGCTCCTCTTCATTGAGCCCGCCCCCTCACTTGCACAACAGCCTGGTACCCGGCTCATGCTGCAGGCCCCGACACCTCTCCCCGAACCCTAACAAGGCCCTCCTGCCCGAGCACGGACGCTCTCCTGCTGATCCCAGCGATGCCACATCCTGTGCCAGAACACCCCCATAAGGGCCCTGCTCACCACTGCCGCGATCTGCCTGCCATTGCCGCTGCCATCCACGGCCACCACTGGTAAGCCTCAGTGAAGACCCGCTGATCCCCCCTCCACGCTGCCAAACAGTGCAATGGCTCTGCTGCCCACAGCTGATGCTGCACTGAAGACCCACTGACCTTGATTCATCCCAATGCCACGATCTTCTGCCCGCCGAAGAAGAGAGTTCTGGACCAGCAGAGCCACAGGGCTCAACCCACCCAGTCTCCCCCCCCCCCCCACCTCACACCTCATTGGCAAAAAATGAAATCTCCTTGCAACGCCACACAGGGAGATTTCAAACCCCACAGTTTGGTGCCTTCCAACCTTCCCCCCCCCCCCCCGTCGCTTCCCATTACCTCTGCCTCTGCTGGGGCACCCAGTTACTGCTTGTCCCCCAGGGCCCTGTCGTCTGCTACACATCTTCAGGCATTATAGTACAGAACTCAGAGTGGCAGTGTCTTGGCTTACACACACCAGTTGGCAATATGACAATATCAAGAAGGCAAAGGACAATAGAGAGCCAACTCATTACAATCTTGTCACTCAGCAAGTGCAAAAGTGCAAGTGATATGTTGAAAATAAGACCATGGATGAGAGGCCTCATTAGATGGCCTAATTGATAACTTCTGTTTGGATGTATTTATCATTGTCCAGTTTGACTATTAAATCTGATCTTTGACACTACTTAAATGTATGCTGGATAAAATTCATCTCAAAAGATAATGCATCAGTGATAATTTCTGTTGCATAGAAATCATCTGTATGGAGCTACAAATCCAATATCAAATTGATTAGAGCAATCATAGAATGAAATAAACAGTGCAACAGAGTTTTTGAAATTTCTGAATACTGCAGACTCCCAATGTTGTTGTCTAGTAAATGGGAGTCCCTAGAAGCCACACATGGACATTTGAACTTGTGGAACAGTGTTTACACACTTAAGGACATGTGTACTAAAGTGCTGGGTAGTGTGGGGTTCGGCGCACACCAAGTGTGTTGTGGTAAAAAGTACCAGACACTAAAAGTACAGCCACATTAAAAATCCCACCCTACCTGAGTAGTGTGGGTTAGGAAGGAGACTGGGGCAGAGCATGCACATTGGGAGTAGCGTAGACATTTTGGCATGCGCTCCCTGGTGAAGTAACACAACATGGGTGCACATACTGCTACCTCAATGGGTGGTATTAAGTGCACATGCACTAAATGTGCCAAACAGTAGGAGCTGGGGGTGACCTGCAACCCGTGCTAGCAAAATGGGGACATGCCGAACACACCTCCATTTGTTAGCACAGGTCAAGTACCACCTCCATGCTCATTTTTGAGGCTGATTGCACATTAATAACGTGAATCTTAGTAAACATGATGCTTAGGCAAGCAGTTATAAAAAAAAAGATGACCCATCAAAGCACACATAAAAGCAGGTACTAGGAAACTATGGCACCTACTTTTATGTGATATATGCATAGGCATTCCTAGGGGCAGGGAATGGGCGAGCAGAGGTGAGATTGACACTTATGCATGTACGAGTTCTTATAAAATACATGCATAATCACAGATTACTACTAATATGAGAGCACAAAGTTACTCTTGCCTTGGAGCAGGTGTAACTTTAGCAGCTTTCTGAAGAACTGTTTTATAAAGGTGCATAGGCATGTGTGCTGTCTTTATAAAACATGATCTCTAAATTCTAATCAAGGGCAATAATCAAATCATTTTATCAAAATTACTCTCATTCCTTAAATATTCATGCAGTTCATCTACTGGAAATTTATAAAACCATCAGACATAGAACATAACATAGAAAGAATTATCTTTCGTTGTGAAAACACAGTGTTACACCACTACTCAAAAAAAAACTTTTTTTCAACTTGCAAATCTCTCAGGAATGTCCTACCATTGCTTAGAAGAGCTAAGAATACTGGGGAGATTGTTGCCCATAATGTATTTAAACCTCAAGATGATGTGAATGTAGGATATCAAGTGGTGGACACTGTAGATGGTATACACAAACCTTAGTAGGATTGAGCTGGATATATCCAGTGAAAGGTGGGAACCTTTTAGCATGGAGGACTACTACTTGTAAGTCTTCATTTATAGTTTATATTTCATTAGCCTTTGTGGGCAGAACTAAAAGAGTAATGAGACTATCTTAATGAGCACAATAGTAGAATTAAATCAGGTATGCTATCCACCCCTATCACTTGCCACACTGTTGAGGATTTAAAATGGTGACTTACTGATCAAGCATATGCTAAACCTTGAGGGGAGATCGGGAATGGCAACTCAATTATCATGAGCAGTTTTGGATATTTACTCTACAAATAGCACACCTTGCAGGACTCAATGATGAAATTGAATGGATGACATGTGATTTGGGAAAATATGATTGGCTAGTTTGAAAGATTGAAGCTGATTGGTTATCTCTGACCCTGTATTGAAGTTTAAATGAAAGCTAACGCCATGTTTTATGTAGTAATGGCTAATATAGTGCCAATTTTTAAAAAGGGTTCTCGTGGTGATCCGGGAAGCTACAGACCGGTGAGCCTGACATCAGTACCAGGCAAAATGATAGAAACCATTATAAAGAATAAAATTACTGAACGTGTAGATAGTCATGGTTTAATGGGAGAAAGCCAACATTAATTTAGCCAAGGAAAGTCATGTTTTACTAATCTGTTATGTTTTTTTGAAGGTATGAATAAGCAGGAGGACAAAGGTGAGGCGGTTGATATAGTGTATCTGGATTTTCAAATGTCCCTCATGAGAGACTCTTGGCAAAATTAAAAAGTCATGGGATTGGAGGAAGTGTAGTATTGTGGATCAGGAACTGGTTAAAAAATAGCTCTGCTTTCTAACTTACCAATTTTCTCAATGGAGAAAGGTAAATAGTAGAGTACCCCAGGGATCTGTGCTGGGCGCACTGCTTTTTAACATATTCATAAATGACCTGGAAATAGGAATAATAAGTGAGGTGATCAACTTTGTAGATGACACAAAATTATTCAAATTTGTTAAAATACAAGAGCACCTTGATAAATTGAAAGACTGGACATCCAAATGGCAGATGACATTTGATGTGGACAAGTGCAAAGTTATGCACCTAGGAAAGAACAACCCAAACTATGGTTATAGGATGTAACCATCCATCTAGGAAAAAGATTTGGGCGTCATTATGGATAATACACTGAAACTCTCTGCCCAGTGTGTAGCGGTGGTCAAGAAAGCAAACAGAATGCTAGGAATCATAAGGAAAGGAAAGGAATGGAGAATAAAACCAAGGATATTATAATGCCTCTGTATTGTTCCTTGAATATTGTGTGATGTTCTGGTCACCATATCTGAAAAAGGTTATAGCAGAATTAGAAAAGGTACAGAGAAGAGCAACAAAAATGGTAAAGGGGATGGAAAGATACCCCTATGAGGAGAGGCTTAAAAGGTTGGGGCTCTTCAGCTTGGAAAAGAGATGGCTGAGGGGGGGATATGATAAAAGTCTATAAATTAATGAATGGCGTGAAATGGGTAAACGTAGATTGGTTGTTTACACCATCAAAAAGTAGAAAAACTAGGGGACATGCAATGAAGCTACAGTGTAACCCATTTAAGACTAATAAGAGAAAATATTTTTTTACTCGCGTAATCAAACTCTGGAATTCGTTACTGGAGGATGTAGTTAAAGCTGTTAGTGTAGCTTTGATTGGTAGGTGGCCTGTCAGATTCTCTTCCTGGTCTCTCTCCCTGGATGGGGCGGGAGAGAGCCCTGGGGCGCGGACAACGCAGCGCTTAGCTGTCCCTCCAGAGCAGGGGTTCACTCCGGTGCGGGGCATGAAGACCGGCAGTTCTCCGATGGTCACTGTTCTGCCTAAAACAGTGTCGCGGAATAGACTCCATTGGAAGATCCCGCAGAGCAGTAAGTTTTTGAGCTAGGCGCTCGGTTTTATTTTGGGGGGCTGCAGTCTTTTTTGGCGCCCGAGCAGTGTAGCACAGTTGCTGGGCGGCCTTCCGGCGTTGTATTTGGCGCCTTTTTCGGGTGCGCGCCGGTAGCGTCGGCCATTTTGTGGCTCAAGGGGGCATCGTTTACAGAGCCCCGGAGCGCGTTTTGAAGGCCGAATTTTATCAGGGCAACTCTGCGTGTTGAGTTAATTTAATTTAATTTACCTTACTTTACTTTGTTTTTTAGACGTCCTTTTGGACGTGTGGATGAAACGGGAACACTTAGAGGTGCCTTGTGTATGAAAAAACAAACAAAAAAAAACGAAAAGCAGAGTCCTTGTCAGCCACGAGATAGGCTGGGTGACGCTCGTGGATATCTGCCGTGCCGGGGGCACCGCTGCGGACAGCGGGGTCTGTAAACGCGGGGCTTCCACTCCTATCGTCTGCGGCAGGAGGCTCCGGAGGTTTGCGGCCTATTAAGATCTTTCCTTCCTCAAGTTTCCAGTGTTTTGCTGGCTATAGCAGGTGGCGAGCACAGAGCCCTTGAGGCTCCAGTTTCAGGAGCAGCAATCTGATTTCTTAAAAAAAAAAAAAGACATCCTTGGTTTATCTGTGAGGCTCGACGGCCTGGCGTGTAGTGCCAGGGGTAGGTTTAGCGTTTAGCGTTCAGGTAGCTTTGAACGCCGGGAAGTCCTCAGTCTTCAGGGGGCTAAAACAATCCCAATGTTGGGATGTGTTTCGTAGCTGGAATGCTAGAATTCTGTTTTGGGCCTTAATTTCCAGGTGGTATCTGCATGCACATATAGTTGGGGCAAGCTCGGTGGTCACTCTTAGGTGCTGCAGGTTGTCCTGGTCGCCTCTTCAGCAGTTTTTTTTTTTTTGCAAGGCCCGCGTAGGGTTGTAGGTTCTGTTTGAAAAGTTAATGTTCTGTCTGGTGGTAGCGACCTTTCCAGGAAGTGCTACGGTGTACGATGGGGTTTCCCTCTCCCGACCATGTTTAGGGGATGCATGGTATAGTCTTTAGACTTTTCGTCCCTTGATAGCGGTTCTCAGTTCAATTTGATGATCGAGGAGTAACTGGATGGGGGAATAGGAGGACATGTCAACTGTTATGTTCTGTAAGTCAACTCCTAACCTCTAACTTGTCAATATGTCATAATGACAGTTAATCTGTCAACCATGAAGTGTCTGTGCTGCTGTCTATGGCCCCAGAGGGCAGCTGGTACACTCAATGGTGCTTTTATCTGACAGTGTGCATGCAGCCATTTTCAGATCGCTCGTTCTCTGCATGTCAGGGATGGAATATCCACAGGGCCACATGCAGGGCACTCAGGAGTTAGGGTCTCAACACGCAACTGCTCTTCAAATCAACTCCTAACTCCTAACTTATGAATAGTTCTCAGTCACTGTTTTATGCTGAACTGTACATGGTTCGCCCAATTACAGCTCCAGGCGTCTGTCCCTGTACTTTGTCAGCACTGGGCAATTTCCACTGGTCTAGTGCAAGAGGGGTCAATTGTCAATTTTTAAAAAGGGTTCCCGGGTGATCCAGGAAACTGCAGACTGGCGAGCCTGACATCAGTACCAAGAAAAATGGTAGAAACCATTATAAAGAACAAAATTACTGAACATGTAGATAGTCATGGCTTGATGGAAGACAGCCAACATGGCTTTAGACAGGGAAGATCTTGTCTTACTAATCTGTTATACTTTTTTGAAGGTGTGAATAAACAGGTAGACAAAGGTGAGTCGGTTGATATAGTGTATCTGGACTTTCGGAAAGCCTTTGACAAGGTCCCTCATCATAGACTTTTGGCAAAACTAAAAAGTCATGGGATAGGAGGCAGTGTACTATTGTGGATCAGGAACTGGTTAACAGATAGAAAGCAGAGGGTAGGGCTAAATCGCCAATTTTCCCAATGGAAAAATGTGAATAGTGGAGTACCGGAGGGATCTGTGCTGGGTCCGCTGCTTTTTGACATATTCATAAATGACCTGGAAAAAGGAATAACGAGTGAGGTTATCATATTTGCATATGTCACAAAACTATTTAAAGTTGTTAAAACCAAAGAGGATTGTGGAAAATTGCAAGAGGATCTTGATAAATTGGAAGACTGGGCATCCAAATGGCAGATGAAATTTAATGTGGACAAGTGCAAAGTTATGCACCTTGGAAAGAATAACCCAAACTATGGTTACACGATGCAAGGTTCCACATTGGGAACCACTACCCAGGAAAAAGATTTAGGCTTCATGGTGGATAAAATGTTAAAATCCTCCGCCCAGTGTGCAGCGGTGGCAATGAGAGCAAATAGAATGCTAGGTATCATAAGGAAAAGAATGGAAAATAAAGCCAAGGATATTATAATGCCTCTGTATCGTTCCATGGTACGACCACACTTTGAATATGGTGTGTAATTCTGGTTGCCATATCTTAAAAAGGATATAGCATTATTAGAAAAGGTACAGAGAAGAGCCACCAAAATAGTAAAGGAGATGGAAGGATACTCCTACGAAGAGAGGCTGAAAAGGTTAGGGCTCTTCAACCTGGAAAAGAGACGGCTGAGAGGAGATATGATAGAGGTCTATAAATTAATGAATGGAGTGGAACGGGTAAATGTAGATCAATTGTTTACGTCATCAGAATATAAAAAGACTTGGGGACATGCAATGAAGCTACAGGGTAACCTATTTAAGACTAATAAGAGAATATTTTTTCACTCAATGTGTAATCAAACTCTGGAATTTGTTACTGGAGGATGTAGTAAAAGCTGTTAGTGTAGCTGGGTTTAAAAAAGGTTTGGACAAGTTCTTGGAGGAAAGGTCCATAAACCATTATTAAAAGGGACACAGGATATCACTTCTTGACCCAATACAAGCATTGAGGAACTTGTGTCTTTTGGGGAGACTGCTAGGTACTTATGACCTAGATTGGCCACTGTTGGAAACAGGATACTGGGCTTGATGGACCTTGGTCTGACCCAGTATGGCATATCTTATGTTCTTATTTGGTTATTTTTATACCTCAGGATGATACCTCCTTTACCTTTCTCATCTGCATGCACACCTCAGATGGTAGTTTTTCTGCTCCTTCTCTCCCAATGGATACCAGATGGCTATCCAAAATCTTGTCCCATATAACCTTGCTGGGAGTCTCAGATTGGGAAACACCTGGATGAATCTTTCTCCTTTGCATAGGAAAGGTGGAACAAACTTCCTTTCAGAACTAAAATTCTATAAGGTAAACTCTTCTACTATTACTAATTATTTGTATAGTGTTACATATGGATGCGAACGTTGGATACTGAAAAAGATAGGCAGAAAGAAAATCAATGCCTTTGAACAAACCAGTCACTAATAGAAGAGATCAAATCTAAGCTTTCTTTAGAAGCTCAGATGACAAGACTTTGACTTTCATACTTTGGACACATCATGCAAAGAGGAGATCGTTAGAGAAAGACATCATGGTTGGCAAGGTTGAAGATCAACATAAAAGAGGAAGGCCAGCAATGAGCTGGATCAATATAATACCAGCAGCTATGGGTGCCACTTTATCATCAATGAGCCTCCTGGCTGAAGACTGAACACAGTTTAGGTCAACTATCCAGAGGGTCGCCATGAGTCGACACTTACTCAACGGCACTTAACCACAAGAAGGCATACGCAGCACTGAACACATATATGTAAGAGACGGTGTCAGCTTGACAGAGCTTACAATCTTTTCAAGACAGACAAACAAAACAAGCAGAGCACTAGGGGAGTTCAAAAGAGAAATGATGAAAACATGCTAGTGTGTTAAACAGGAGAATAAGGGAGTCAGGATCCAAAAGCAGCCTCAAAGAGGTGGCTATTTAGCATGGATTTAAAAGAACCAGGGATGGAGCCTGACATACTGAGTCAGGTAGTCTGTTCCAGGCATATGGCACAACAAAGGTGGAATGAAAGAAGTCTGGATTTTGCAGTAGAAGAGAAGGGCACAGATAAACGTGATTTGCCTGATGAGTGGAGTTCTCGAGGAGGGTTGTAGGGAGGGAGAAGAGGTAATGAAGAGCTGCAGAGTGCATGCAATTGTCGGTCAACAGGAAAGGTTTGAACTGTATGCAAAAATGGATAGGAAGCCAATGAAGTGATTTGAGAAGAGGACAGTGAGCACCGTGACACTGGTAAAAGATTAGCTGTGCATCTGAGTTTATATGGTAGTATTGGAGCATTTTAAACTTGACATGATCTATATGGTGATTGAAAATATACAGATAGTGCATTGTGTTTAGCAGCTGCCAGTAAATGTATAACTCAATTTGAAAATTGACTCTGGCTTTTTGTGACGTGGTGGGCCCTAAAGCTATTGCTTCTTTCCAGTGAAGACCCCCAAGGGAGGCAACAAACTAGCCAATACCCTACAGCACCCAAATGTCTCTTCATGGTAGCCAAGGAGAGCAAGGAAGTTATATTTATATATTTACAAGTCTCAATTGACTTTTACATTATCTTTTACCTTTTTGGGTCCATGGATTACCAACCTCTCAAGTCTTTTAACCGGGTAGCTGGACCGGCTTGCCTCCCCTGTGTGCCATGGGAATCCATAAGCCTTACCCCCTCCCCCCCTTTTTCATCCTTCCCAAGGTCTAACCCCCCAACCCCTCACTCCCCCCCTTTTCAGTAACTAACAAACTTGACAAGACAAACTCTGTTATGGGATGCAAAAAACTGGTCGCAGCTTTATTTGTAATAATCAAACGCTTTAACATCAAAAACATATTCAACAGAACCGTAAGTCACTGGAGAGATCCGTCACCAGCCGTACTACTAGCAAGGTGACCTCTCGTCCCCCGTGTCTTGGTCAAGCCCCCGGCCAAGTCCTAATACCCTTCCGCCGACTCTGCCATATCAGTAGCAAAAGTCTACACGGGTATCACTGGGTCGTGGGCACCCCGCCCACGTCCCCAAAGGCCTAATAATAAATTCGGGACCGGAAAACCTCCGGGAACCCGCTCCCTTTCCCCCCCCCAAGCTGCGACAACCCAAAACAAAACAAAAAAAACCCCCACTGCTCGCCAACCCCCCCCATCCCTCAAACAGGGGGAGGGCGGGCGGGAGTAAGTCAGCCTTCCCTCCGCATGTGCTCCGGCAGACTGAAAGTGGACGGATGCGCCCCCACGCCCGACACCACTGCGCATGAGCCCACCCTGTCCAATCACTTTGAAAGATGCAGCGCATCGCGCAGCACCATCACGACCTTGCCCCACCCCCCACCCCCGCAACATGCATAGTGTCGCCGCCGCTGCGCACCCGGTTACTTCCGGGCGCATGGACGCTGCCCGCGCCCTTTCTTTTTACCAGCTATATATAATTCAGTTAACAAATATCATCCACTTCAGGCTTTTTTAGTAAAATTTCCAGTTTTGTGGAGGTTGATGAAGTGAGTCTCCTGTGATTCTCATTCAGAGAAACCTTAGCAGGTTAAGACACGGGGACAATAATAACTTCCCAGTGGAATATCCGGCATCTCTAACAGTCTTGTTAAGAAGAAAACAGTACTTTTCTCAATTGCTTGCGAAGAAATGCTGCATTCACCTTCTGCCCTTGTCTTGCTTAATCATCCTTCCTAAAGGTTAGGCTTCACTCTGAATTAGGACTCTGCTGGAATGTTCTATACAGAGCGATAGTTTTGTTGACTAGCTTCTATGGCAGGCATAGGGCACAAGTGCACAAAAGTAGGTTCCTTGTACAAGGGATACTAGCTCATTCAGTGAGACAGGATGGAAAATACAGGAAGGGAATGAAAGTTCTGGGCCACCAGAACATGTTTTGAAAAAGCTTGCTGGAATGTGAGAGTCAAGATGATTTTGTGCATCAAAGAATTTTCCTGAAATATTCCACTTAAAATACAGCAAGATCAATATTGAAAAGTATATGTTACTATGTCACTATGATTTATGTAGTTAACTTCAGAGTTAACTGCAGAAATCTATTTTTTAAATTTGGGGTCTGCCAATGCATAATTTTTGAGATGACTGGCAAAGTAACGTGTTTAGGAGGAGGAAGACCAAGAGACATTTCAAGGGCAGGACCAAAGGTTTTATGGATATCATCAATGTTCAGCAATACCTGGATAACCTTATCGGTCTAAACAGGGCCACAGAAATAGAGGCTCTAAAGTAAAGAGATGTAAAAAAAGTGCAGAGTGATGCATTTAGAGATACAAAATCAAAAGGTGTATACAGGAGGGGGGGGGGGAGGGAGAGACTGAAATGCATGGACCAGTGGAGAGGCCATGGGGTGATGGTGCTTGATCTCAATATAGCGTGAAAAAGTAGCTGCATAGAGAGAAGCACAATCAGCTCAAAAAGTAGGTGACGATACCACTGTACAGGTCATTGGTGAGGTTTCACCTGGAATACCATGTTCCATTTTGGAAGTTGTATGTCAATATACAAATAGAAGTGGCCCAGAGAAAGCAGCCAAAATGGTGCAGGGCCTGCTACAAAAGACACATGATATGAGACTTAAGGACCTAAATATGTATATCCTTGAGGACAGGAAGTAGAAGAAGATGAGAAGTTTAAATACTTGAATGATATTAATGCTTGAGAAACAAACCTTGCAAAAGGAAGCTCTAGAAACTAGTGACATGATATGAATCTGCAGGGAAGCAAACTCGAGAGCAATGTAAGGAAATATTTATTCACGGAAAGCTTGGTGGTTGGCTGGCTATCCTCCTATATGATGCAATAGATACAACAATGATGATGGAATTCAAAACAGTGCGAGATAAACACAGAGGGCCTAATGTAAGTGGATGCAAGCCAGGCATTGGGTGCTTCAGATAAAAGAACAACAAAATGACATTTTTGTGCTTCTAAGAAGATATGGGAGGTAACCAACACGGAACAGCAGTTACAGTCCTTACCACTTTACTTAGACAGACTGAATAAATCATTTTCTTCTTTATCTACTGTCATCTCATCTACTATTTTACCATGCTACTATTTTTAGGTATAACACTCACATTTGTAGAAGTCCTAGTTAAATAGATAGTATTGCTGAAAATCCAACATCAAGATATATTTTTTTTAAAATTTATTCAACCATCCTTTGAGCAAGTAGTCTATCAAGGTGGTTTACAATAAAAGTAGTACCAAAAATATAAAATATTCTACTTATCCTTATGCAGCAACCGCCCTACTAATATTGACCTCAGTATTTATAAAATTATTATCTTTTAAAACATTGAATAATTCAAACTTACAGATAACCATACAGGGTGGCCCAAAAAAAGTGAGAACATCTTGTAGCATATAAGTTATTTAAAAATTCAAAAAGACAGATGTAAACGATTGACAAATTAAAAAAAAAAAGATGGTGACTGGAAATTGTCGAAATAAAGATGTTATATAGCTAAAAAAGGTAAATAAGTAAACTATTTAAGCTTTTAATTTTCGAGATGTTCTCACTTTTTTTGGGCCACCCTGTATATATCCAACCAAAGCTGAGTGAATCTGGATTTTAAGAAACGGGAGTCAAATTTGAACTGGGTTGAAGTGGAACAGATTATCCCATAAAAGTGAACTCAGATATTCAGAAATTTGAACCTAGGTTCAAACTAGGTTGGTGGAGGTTTACATAATCCTATCCAGGTTACACTGTGGCTATCATGAGTATCTACAGACACACTTTGCAAAGTAGGAACCTGTTGTGCCGGTCACCATGAGCTTTTCCTTTCCTCTCACCATTCCATTGTCTAAGGAGTGTGGTTTTAGTCCAGATCTCTCTGTTCTAAGATTGTTTTTGATCAGATCTTTGCTAAAATGTTCTCCCCTATACACACCGTCCATCCCTTCCTCAAGCTATACCAATGTATTAAGCAAAATGCTTCATTAGAGAAAACATATCTGACTGGTTTCTATTTTCATATCAATTGCTAAGGTTAATTTTGGCATTAGAGTCTAGCTTTGCATTTATTTACTAGCAAATTACATGAATGTCCACATATACAACTTACGGATTTATAGACACACTGGTGATTTCTTTGAGTCTCAAAACATAGTACTATAAATGAAAGGCCGTGGGCAGGGTCCCGGCAGCCGCCTGTAACTGGGTGCTCGGCCTGGCACAGGGACCCTGACCGCGTCCATTGGGAGGGGGTGGAGGGAAGCGTCCTCAAGTGGACATAAGAGGCGTCCTTTAAACTCACTGGCTCCCGGCAGCAGGGGACGAGCGCTGTGGGAGCCAATAAGGGTAGCAAAGGCGTGTGGAGCTGGCATCCTCACGGCTCAGCTTCACATGCGCTGGGAGGCAGTGGGGCTGGGGTCTGAGCTGTGCGGAAGGAAGAGGAGCGATCGCCGGGAGCGTGGCGTGTGGCGGGGGGCTCCTTCGGCAGGCAGAGTGAGGAGTGGTGCTGGCAAGGCTGCGGCGCGGGTCATTGAGAGCTGGTGCGGTGCTCAGGCAGCAGGAAGGAATCAGGCCTTGTGGAGCGGATGACACGCAAAGAAACGTGGTGCCATGTAGGAAGACACCAGGAGGAGCGCAGTGCCAGTCGGGGCAGTGGAGGCGGCTGCGGGAGCAGCATCGGAGCAGAAGACCCAAAGTGATGAAGTAGCTGGGGATGTAGGGCCCTTGAGGGAATTTAAAAAAATAAATAAATAAATAATGATAATACAAAAAAAAAAAAAAAGAAATAAAGAGCAAACAAACGAGGAGCCTACAAAGGGCCTATTGGAAATAGCTTTGGGGATGCCTGGGGTGAAGGGTCATCACAGCAGGGGGAGGGTGGCTGGAAAGGTTTGGGGAGGTGGGGCACAGGGTGATATTCCAGACAGAGCTGCTGTGGAGAGCGGAAGCCCTGTCGGGTTGAGGGGGCGGTTGGGGAGGGGGGCTGCACGTGAGGGGGTTAGTTGTGCTGGAAGGCAGGCTCGGGTAAAAAAGGGGCAAAGGGAGTCTCCAGCCTCACAGGGGAGGGGGGGAGAGGGATCAGGGCACGGGGGTGGAAAATGGCAGGACAGCCTATGTCACAAAGCTCTGGGGTAGGGGGAGAAGTTCCTATCATGGCTGGTGGTGGACAGGCTAGTGTAGACAGGGGGAGAGTGGGAGATGCACCTCCAGGGGTGGGGTTGGAAGAGGGTGGTGGGTCAGAGGTCAGGCCGGCGTTCTGTGCCCCCAGTGTAGGAGGATGTGGACCTGCCCCTGCAATCTGGCTGGCCGGCCGGGCAGAGAGAATTCGGATATGCAGGGCAGACAAGTTATGAGGCAGGGAGAGGACCGGCCTCATGGGAGCACTGGCTTGGGGGTGGTCAGGGTCCATCAAGGGCTGAGTGGGTGTGGGCTTGACAACCATCTTGGCCTCCTGCAAGCCCCCCCCCCCCCCGTGTTTCCTTTTTTGTCTCAACAGGTACCATGGGGGCGCAGGGACTTGAGGAAGGATCGCGTGAGGGGTGCATGGAGTCGGCGAGAGCTATGTCCCAGGGCGGTTCGGCCAAAGGGATGGTGGCAGGAGAAGATAGAGTGCACCAGCAGATGGAGGAGCTGCAACAGGCTGGGCTGCGTCCAGGGGCTTCCGGAGAGATGGCGTCTGCGGCGACAGGTGAGTTGCACGCAGAGCATGGCGGGTCAGGGGAGGGGGATAAGTGAGTGAAAAAAGGGGGGAAAAGCACGCAGGAAGAAAAAGCATTCTTGAAGGCGCCACGAATCAGATTTGCCCTCATCATCATCGTCCGACACATCCACAGGGTCATCAGGTGACGAGCGGGGGTTTCAGAGTCTGAGGGATTATCAAAGGGTGAGTGGTGAGTATTTGAGGGTGGGCAGGCTGGAGGGTGGGCCAGCGGCAGTAGCGTCATTTTCGGAGTTATGGGAAGGGGTCCCAAAGAGGTTGCGACGGAAGATACAGAAGCGACGATATATAGATATTTTACGCTTGCTGGAAGGTTGGAAGAGGTTGGGGAGAGTAGAAAAAAGCGAAGAGAGGATGAGAAAGCGGGTAGGCTTTGGAAGGTCGCGCGTAATGTGGTCAATTGGACGAGGGCTTTTTTGCATTTAGCGAGTGTCTGAGGCCGTCACTGTCCAGAACAACAGGGGATGTTGTTGGCATATGCGGATTCAATAGTGGAGGCATCGCAGAGTCCAGAGGGGTAGGTGTGGTTAAATTATGACAAAATGTTTCGGGATAAAATGGAAGAGAACAAAGGACTGACGTGGGATACACAGGACATTAACCTGTGGCTGACGCAGATGTCGGTGGGGGTGGGGGTGGGGGAAAGGATGGAGCAGGGGCCAGTGCAGGCGTGGGCTGTTCCTTTCGGGCAGGTGGGATCACACTCCCACCGAGACCGGCTACGGGTGGAGGGGGGGGATGTGTGCTGGAGGTTTAATAAGTCCTCTTGCCCGTTCCCAGACTGGAAGTTCAGACATGTTTGTTCAGGGTGTGGCAGGGCCCACACGGCTGCAAAGTTCAGCAAATGAGGAGCACCTACCCTCCTGGGGCCCGCTTCCAAGCAATAATGTGGGGTTTGGCTTGGCCCCCACTCCGATATGGGTGGAGGTGTTGGGCGAGTGGCTATAACACTACCCAAAGCAGGAGGATAAGGAGGTTTTGCGAAATGGTTTTAGTTTGGGTTTTATTATACCAGTTCAGGGAAGGGTAGAATTCAGGATGGCAAGGAACTCCCCCTCGATACGATGCTTCGCGGCAACAGTTCGTGAGAAGTTGATGGCCGAGTTGAAGGTCGGCAGAATAGCGGGGCCATTTCAGAATCAGCTTTTCCCGAATTTAGTGGTATCGCCGTTAAGCATAATACCTAAAAAAGAACCAGGGACGTTCAAGCTGATACATAATCTGTCCTTTCTGCTGGGGGCTTTGTTAAATGATCACATACCACGCAAGTTGTGTTCAGTGCGATATGCGTTATTTGATAGGGCAGTGATGTTGGTCAGGAATTGCGGGCACAAGGCCTAAATGGCTAAGGTGGATATCGAATCCGCTTTCTGTTTGTTGCCAGTGCATCCGTCGGCATTTCATTTATTAAGTTTTCAATTTGAGGACCGGTTTTATTTCAATAAATGTTTGCCGATGGGTTGTTCGATTTCTTGCACATATTTTGAAAAATTTAGCACTTTTCTGCATTGGGCACTAGTGCGAAAAGTTGGCTGGACGAATGTAGTGCATTATCGCGACAATTTCTTGTTTGTTGGCACAGAACAGTCGGAGGGCTGCGGAGCACTGTTAACAGGTTTCGTGGACTTGGCTTGTGAATTGGGTGTGTCGTTTTGGCAGGTGGTAAGACGGAAGGTCCAGCGACGAAGATCACGTTCTTGGGAGTAGAGCTGGATTCTGAGAATATGGTGGCTCGTCTGCCGCTGGAGAAGGTGGTGAGGCTGCGGGTATTGGTGGCTAATGTGTTGGTGTCAGCTAAAGTGACGTTGAATGAAATTCAGGCTCTAAAAGGCTCGCTGAATTTCGCCTGCTGGGTAATCCCCATGGGTAGAGTATTCACTAGGCGTCTGGCGGCGGCAACAGCGGTGGTGCAAAAACCTCATCACCGCATTAGAGTTTCTAGAGTGATGCGGGAGGATCTGCGGGTATGGGACATAAGAACATAAGATATGCCATACTGTGTCAGACCAAAGTCCATCAAGCCCAGTATCCTGTTTCCGACAGTGGCCAATCTAGGTCATATGTACCTAGCAGTTTCCCCAAAAGACACAGGTTCCGCAATGCTTGTACTGGGTCAAGCATTGATATCCTAGGTCCCTTCTTAATAATGGTTTATGGACCTTTCCTCCAGGAACTTGTCCAAACCTTTTTTAAACCCAGCTACACTAACGGCCTTTACTACATCCTCCGGTAACAAATTCCAGAGTTTGATTACACGTTGAGTGAAAAAATATTTTCTTTAATTAGTCTTAAATAGTTTACCCTGTAGCTTCATTGCATGTCCCCTAGTGTTTCTATATTCTGATAAGGTAAACAATCGATCTACGTTTACCCGTTCCACTCCATTCATTAATTTATAGACTTCTATCATATCTCCCCTCAGCCGTCTCTTTTCCAGGTTAAAGAGCCCTAACCTTTTTAGCCTTTCTTCATAGGAGTATCCTTCCATCCCCTTTACCATTTTGGTGGCTCTTCTCTGAACCTTTTCTAAAATCGCTATATCCTTTTTAAGATACGGCGACCAGAATTGCACACAATATTCAAGGTGCAGTCTCACCATGGAACGATATAGAGGCATTATAATATCTTTTGTTTTATTTTCCATTCCTTTCCTTATGATACCTAGCATTCTATTTGCTCTCTTGGCCGCCGCTGCACACTGGGCCGAGATAGTTCTATTTGTTGATAGTCCTATTTGTTGCAGTCTTGATAAGAGGGATTTATGGTTAATACTATCAAATGCGGCAGTAATATCTAAGAATATAAGCATGAGTACTTATTTGTAATTATTGCTGCCACAGAGAAGAATATTCCTGAGGGATAGCATGAGGGTCTCAACACTATGGAGGAGAGGAGGGATAGTGGAGATATGATTCAAACTTTTAAATACTTAAAGAGAAATAAAGAACAAACAAACCTCTTCCAAAGACAGGGAAGCTGTAAAACCAAGAGGGCATAACATGAAGCTGCAAAGTGGTAAATTGAAAGGCAATGTCAGGAAATACTTTTTCACCGAAAGGGTGGTGGATGCTTGGAATGCCCTCCCGATGGACGTGGTGGGGGCAAATACAGTGATGGAATTCAAAATGGCATAGGATAGACTCAGTGGATCCCTTTACAGCAGCAGGACAAAATCAAAATAAACTGAACCATCTAATTTCTCAACAAATAGGGTGTCCTACATGGAGCGGTGGGTTCACCCCTAAACAAAGACAAGGGGGAGGGGTGGCCGGCACAGAGTGGCAGGTGCACCTACTCCTGCCATCTTACTGGGCAGACTAGATGGACCATGCTGGTCTTTATCTGCCATCATTTACTATGTTACTATGGTGCTGTCTAAAACCATGTTGTTGGGTATCCAGGGGGCCATTCATGTCAACAAAGTCTTGAAGTTGTATCTGAACTGTTTTTTTATTATTTTACTTAGGAATGGAAGGCTGGAGATGGGACGGTAAAAGCTAGGGAGAGATTTATCTGTTACGTTAGATTTGAGAATGGGGCATATGATTGCTTGTTTTAGTGTAGAGGGCATATGACCTGTTTCTAAGGATTTATTTACTATGTCAAGTATGATAGGCGCAAACTCATCTTTCATGGTCTTGATCCAGCTGACTGGGCATGGATCAGATGGGGAGGTTGTAGTGTTAAGATTTGTTAAAGTATTTTTAAGTTGTTTTATGGTGATGCGGTGGAATGCAGACCACATAATTTTGTTAAGGTGTCTGGGAATATTTAAATCTAGGTGATGAAGCTGTGGTGTAGAATCATATGAGGAAATAGCTGTTAGTTTACTCATATAGTAATCAACTAAACTTTGTGGGTCAATTTTGGTAAGGTCAGACTCAGGGTTCGGTGTCTTAGTGAGCGACTTAACAATGGAGAAAAGCTCTCTGGGTCTGTTGAGAGAGCGGGTTAAGAGTTTAGAGTGATAATCCTTTTTTTGTTATTTACTGCCTCCTTGTATGTCTTAAGCATTGACCTGTAAGCTTTATTTATTTATTTATTTATTTATTTAACATATATTTATAACCCGCAACTTCCAGAGTTCAGTTGCGGTTCACAATAAAACAACATTCCACATAGCAAAAGCTTAGTTTTACATCGAACATTTTTGTAACAATAAAAGTAATGGGTAACAGCTTGAACTAATGCAAAATAGCAAAACTGGCTTATTAAACTATGTACAAAAAACTATATACAGGTACATGTTGGGGGTACTCAGAGTTGGATCATAGAGTTTATATAATAGCGTAATGTCTGTTAAATTTTTGGGATAAGTATTACTCTGTCATATTTTTAACCTTTATCTGAGTGTATCCAGGGGTTATCTATGTTGCCGTAGTGCATGGAGAATAAATAGGTTTTTAGTTTTTTACGGAGTTCCATGATTTCAGTTATAGTTCGTAAGTCCTCCGGAAGGGAATTCCAAATAGAGGGGGCAGCATGAGAAAAAGCTCTTTTGTTAGTTAATTTATTTGCTTTTATGAAATCATTAGGGGTATTTAGTTTGTTTGAGTATCCTTTTCTGTGCGTGGTTTTTTGAGATTCCATGCTAATTAGATTGCTTAATGGGATTGGGGCCATGTTGTTTAAAGCTTTGTATGTAGTTATTGTGGTTTTATATATTATCCTACTTTGAATTGGCAACCAGTGTAGGGAAGCTAATATTGGAGTTATGTGCTGGATTGAGTGTACTTTCATTATAATTCTGGCTGCTGCGTTTTGTGCTAATTGGATTCTTTTTATGTTTTGTTTCGATATACCTAAGAGAATTAGGTTGGCAAAATCAAAGTGCGGTGTTATTGTAGCTTGGATTATATTAATGAAGTCTAGTTGGTGTACTAGCGGGCGTAATTGTTTAAGGATTTTAAGTTTAAAGTATATTTTCTTTATGGTGTTTCTGATGTGAGTATTCATCGTCAGGTGAGTATCTAGAATAACACCTAGGTATCTTATTTCATTTTTTATTTTAATGTCATGGCTTTGTAATGTTATATGGGTTGGGGGGATATATGATTGATTTTTTGTTACAATTAGGACTTCTGTTTTTGAATGATTAATGTGAAGGTTTTGGGCTTTTAGCCATGTTGTAATTTCATTGAAGCATTCTGATAGTAATTTTATTGGTAAATTAGGAATCGTGAATGGGATGTACATCATAATATCATCTGCGTATAGATGATAGTATACACCGAATTTTTTAAAGATATCACTGACAGGTTTTATATAAATATTAAATAGAAGGGCTGATAGTGCAGAGCCTTGTGGGAGACCAATTTCTTGTTTATATATGGTTGATGTTTGGTTACCAATTCTTACATTTTGTGTTCTATTACTTAAGTAAGAGGTAAACCATTTATGTACAGTGTCTTTTATTCCTATTTGTTTCAGGTTATTAAGCATTATAGTGTGGTGAACACTATCAAATGCTGCGGAAATATCAATAAATAAAAGTATGAATGCTTGTTTATGATTATCAATTCCTTTGAGTAATACATCAGTTAAGACTGTTAGCAGTGTTTCGACTCCATGTTGAGGTCTAAATCCATATTGGTGGTCATCAAGTGGGTAGGATGAATCTAAGTATTCTTGTGTCTGAATTTGTACCACTTTTTCTATTATTTTAGCTAAAAAAGGGATACTTGAAATGGGTCTGTATGATTTTGGTGATGTTTTATCAAGCGTGTTGTTTTTGAGAATTGGACGGATTTGTGCATGTTTGAGCGTAGAGGGGAGGTGTCCTTGATGCAATGATAGGTTGACTATAGGGAGGATGTAAGGTAGTAGTATTGGGAGTGTACTTTTTATCCATGTTACTGGGCATGGGTCAAGAAAGGAGGTTGTGGTGTTGAGATTAGAGATGATGTTCTTTAGTGCGTCTTTTGATATGGGGTGAAATTGTGACCATTCATCTGAGCAGTGATGAACTGTATTTATATTGTTTAGGTTCATTGTAGGTTGCATAGATTTGTTTTGATAATGGATGGCTAAGGTTTGTACCGATATTTCAGTGATTTCAGTGTTTGATGCTTGAGGATTATTAGTAAGATTTCTAGCAATTGAGAATAGTTCTCGTGGTCTGTTATATGATTTTGATAAGATTGCTGCGAAATAGGATTTTTTTGTATTATCTAATGTGTCTTTGTATTTGATTGTCCATATCCAATCTCATAGCTCTCCATCTATGCTAAAGTTTTCTCAAGTTTTGCTTTAGCTTTTGTAAATCAGAAGTGTACCAATTTTTGGATTTCATCGGTCTGTTATTTTGGGGTGTTATGTTTTGTGCAACTCTTGAAATAGTGGAGTTCCAATTGTTGATATTATCGAGATTTGTAACTGAGGATTCAATGAGAGGGGTGATGTCATTTAAAAATGCTTCTTTGTTAAATGATTTTAATTTAGTTCTAAACTGTGTGTTATCATTGGTTGTAAGGGGTGAAAACGTGAAAGGTACTGAGAAATCTATTTGAAAATGGTCAGTTCATGGTAAGGGGAGAATAATAAGGGGTGAAAAAAGGGTATCTTGTGAGATGTGAGTGGGAATGAAGATGAGGTCTAGCATGTTTCCTTTTCTATGAGTGGGGGATTGAACTATTTGTTGAAAGCCAAGTCCAAGCATAGCATTTGTTAAATGAGATGCGTGAGAATGGTTCAGGGACGGGAGATTATGTGAATTTTGTTAGGAGTTGAGGTGCAAGCGGTTTCCAATATATTTGTTAGGTTATCAGTATAGGGGGATGGTGGTCTATAAAATGACTGGCCACAGGTACCCAGTCATTTTACACCCCTCAAACTGTGGAAAAGCACATGACAGCAATGTACGGTTGAAATTGCCAACACAGGTAGCACAGACAAGCGAGCTGTAGTGAGCCAGGACGTAGTTGCAAGAGCCAGAAGCAATATCAAGGCCACACATGCTTGACAGGGAGCTGTAGGTGGCAATAGTGGCCAGGCAGCACCAACATAGCAATGACAACACAGCTCCCACACAGTGAGGTGCAACACGTGCAGAGGCCAGTGTCCATGAAAGCATGAAAAAGAAAGCCACGCACACACCAGTGCACGTGTGGGATGGACTATTTGGGAGGCAGTCAGGATAGAGTGGTCCTGAGGTCCAGAAAGAGCATCCCAGCCTTGGAAGCAGAAAGTGACCTGTACCTGCATAGCAATGTAGCCCAAGGCAGGAGAGGTGTAATGATGCTCACACAGTCACATATAGTACTAGCATCCACTGTGGCCAATGTACAGTAAAGGGACCTGGCCAACCCCACCAGGTCCCCCAATGGGAATCAAACCTGTGTCTCCATGATGCCACATCAGGGCTCATAGCTGTTTGCCCCCTCACCACACCTAGCAACCAGCACCCCGCATCCCAATGTAGAGCTGACATACATATAGCAAACATACCATGGCATGCAGCTAATCCTGACCTCTTTGTCCCCCAATGACAGCTCGCCCTGAGGAGGACTCCCCACCATCCTCTCCTGATGGATCCACAGCACACATGGCAGAGGATGCTGGGGAATCCACCCCCCCCCCTCCCAGGCCCCAAGGGGAGCAGTGGCAGCAGCGATGCCACCAGGCACACCAGCCACATGACGGCCAGCCCCATCGTGCTTTCAAGTCCCACCCCCTTAGAGGAGGGAGGAAATGACAAAGAGGGTGTGACCGATGTGTGTGTGTTCTCTGCCTCCTCTGAAGGGGAGGGATCACATGTCAGTGGACATGAGGGACCAGGTCACTTGGCACAGTTGGGGGAGTAGGAGATGGAGGGCATGAGCCTGGGCCTTTCTGAGGTGCATGATGAGAGGATGTGCACAGGGTAATGTGTGGACCCTCGTCCTAGAGACCCTAGAGGAAGTGGAGTGTCACCAGGAGGTCAGCGAGGTGGGGGAGGAGGCAGTGGTGGTGCAGGGGAACGGGATTGTGGAAGGGGAGGATACACCAGTGGAGCAGGCTGAGGAGTGCTGTGAGGGACAGGAGGCAGTGGCAGCACAGATGGAGGAGCGTGGGGATGGGTTGGAGGCAGTGGTGTGGCTGGCGGTTGAGTGTGCAGATGGGGAGAGGGACATGGTGCAGCTGGGGAGGAGAGTATGGATAGGAAGGAGGGCATGGTGTGGCTGGGGTATGAGCGTGTGGATGGGGAGAAAGATGCGGTGTGGCTGGGGGATGAGTGTGTGGATGTGGAGGAGGGCACAGTGCAGTTGGGGGAGGAGGGTGAAGATTGGGAGGAGTCAGTGGCAGTGTGAGGAGATGAGTGTGGATGAGGAGGAGGCAGTAGGGGGGCCGGACTATGGAAGCTGGGGGTGTCAGGAGGCAGTGGTAGTGCAAGGGGATGACAGGGGATGGGGAGGTGGCTGAGATGGTGCTAGGGGATGGTGGTGGGGGGTGTGTAATGCTAGCACTGGGAGACTGCTGTCCACCTCCCCTCCAGCTGTGGGACAAGACAAGGGTACATCAATGTCAAGTGTGGGCTGTGAGACCCCCCAGAGCCCTGGCATAATTGAGCGGGCAATTGAGCAAGGATCTGCTGGGTTGCACAGGCCACTTTACCAACTTGGCAGGCACCTTGAGGGCCTCTGAGAGGAGGTGTTTGGTCTGCAGGAGGAGATGCAGGGCCTGCGACAACAGGTGCATTGCCTCCTACAGCCACATACTACCCTCCCTGGCCACCCAGCTGGAGGGACAGAAAGGGAGTAGGAGTGGCAGGCCACCTATGACAGCACACAGGGACATCAGAGAGGCCTACACCCAGATCGCAGGCAAAGCTGCAAACTTGGTATGCCACCATGAATTGCCCTCCACAGGCACACCCCCTCCAGTGTGATGTGATTGGAGAGCTGGCACAGGCACTGCCAAATTGGCAGTTCGCATCCGTAAGGACCACATGACTGCTGCTGTGCATGGTCGTGTAGGGTGCCCATGATGCGGGATCCCTGCACCAGTTCAACAGTTGTGACAAAGGCTGTGTTGCCATGTTTAATGTTGTTTTGTTGACTGACCATATCCATGTGGCCTGAGCAATAAAGGTTCATCACTGTGTACGAATATGGGTCTGTCTGGTCCTCCATACACCGTCATATGTATGGAAAAGTGAGTGACGTTGTCCTGTGACACAGGCAATGTACAGTATACATGGACAGAGATACAGTAGATAGCAGGGAGGCTATGGAGAGATGGCTGCCATGAGCAAGGGGACAAGGGGTGCTATAAGAACATAAGATATTCCATACTGGGTCAGACCAAGTCCATCAAGCCCAGTATCCTGTTTCCAACAGTGGCCAATCTAGGTCATAAGTACCTAGCAGTCTCCCCAAAAGACACAGGTTCCTCAATGCTTGTATTGGGTCAAGCAGTGATATCCCGGGTCCCTTTTAATAATGGTTTATGGACCTTTCCTCCAGGAACTTGTCCAAACCTTTTTTAAACCCAGCTACACTAACAGCTTATCTCCAGGAACAAGCAGGAATGAGTCTTCACATATGGGTATCGTCGGTACCGACGGAGCCTGCGTGGGAACGCTCCCCAGCGTCCAGTAAGAAAACTTTTGGGAGCATCCCACAGCGCCTGCGCGCTGCCTTCCCGCCTTTCCCCAACCGCCTCTCTCCAGTTCTTCTTTTCCGCAGAGCCAGCAGGTCGTGTTCCTGTCACCGCAGAAGAAGTTCTTTATTTTTTTCTTTATTTTTCTGTGTCGCGTCTGCCTTCTTCGACGTCAGACCGGTACCGCCGGTCTTTTCTTTTCTTTCTTAAAAAAAACAAACAAAAAAAGCTTTTCTTTCTTCAACTGTGCATTTTCAGTTTGGGCCTTAGGCCTGAACATTTTTCTCCTTATGGAGAAGCCCGCTTCCGGGTTCAAAAAGTGTACAAAATGTGGCGGTACTATTTCTGTCACCGACACCCATGATTGGTGTCTAAAATGTTTGGGTCCTGACCATTCCATCACGGATTGTGTGTCCTGTACCATGATGTCTAAAAGAGGTTGGCAGAACCGAGCAGCCAAGCTCAGTACCCTGTTTCCCTCTGATGCAGCCTCGGTGGCATCGACGTCTTCCAGGGCTTCTTCTTCCTCCCATGGCCCTCAGGTAACCAAACATAAATCCAGCTGGTCCTCGAAGGGCAAATCTCCCTCTAAGCATCGAGATGCCTCCGGGCTTGTCCTCGAGGAATCCGCACCGACAAAATTACCCCGGCGGGAAGTTCCGGCTTCCAAAGCATTATCTATGGGGTCACAGGTTGACATCGATGGCTTGGCCTCGACCGATCACCTGTTGCCGTGTTCTGGGGTATCGGTGGCCTCCACCGGTACCGACATCCAGACTCTGGTGGCATCGATGGATCAGAAGATTCTGTCCATGCAGCGCACACTAACGGCGTTCATGCAGGCTTCCACGCCTCCGGTATTGCAACAATCTCCGTTGCCGGTACCGACTCCAGCACCGGCATCGTTTCCGGTGCTGGTACCGATTGCATCGACATCGGCTTCGGTGTCGACTGCAACGGTACCCTGTCCTATGATGCCCATCGGTACCGAACCGATACCGCTTACTCCCGATGTTGATCCCTCTCGGTACGTGTATAGGGCTTTACAGGAGCATCCGGACAGGCGATATTTCGATTCCTCCGAAGACTCTGATGAGTCGGAGGCTTCTGTCGAGGCACCGATACTTCTTCCTCAGGAGTCTGCTTCTCCAAAATGAAGTATGTCTCCTCCAGAAGACTTGTCTTTTCAAGACTTCATTAGGGAAGTGGCTAGGGGCCTCTCCATTACAGTGGCCCCTGAGTCAGAGCCTAGAGCCAAGCAATTAGATATTTTGCAATATCCTAAGGCTCCTAAAGAAGCAGCTACCTTACCTATTCATGAGATTCTTTATGATCTCATGTTGAGCATGTGGGAGACTCCTCTTACCACCTCTCCTCATTCTCGTAGGTTAGACACCATGTACCGTGTCCCTCCTTGTCCTGGCTTTCATAAGTCTCAGCTTCCTCACCACTCTATTGTGGTAGAGTCTGCCATGAGGAAAATAAAGAGTGCAAAGAGACACTCATCTAATCCTCCAGGACGCGAATGCAGGACCCTTGATGCTTTTGGCCGAAGGGT
This sequence comes from Ichthyophis bannanicus, assembly GCA_033557465.1. Classification (NCBI taxonomy): domain Eukaryota; kingdom Metazoa; phylum Chordata; class Amphibia; order Gymnophiona; family Ichthyophiidae; genus Ichthyophis; species Ichthyophis bannanicus. Next base: position 205,278,663 of record CM066043.1, on the reverse strand, counting down.
CTTCCAAGCTAATATGCTTGCTGCCAGAATCAACTCCTATAGTCTCTATATGGGGATGTTTCTAAAAGAAGTCACAGATCATCTGCAGACTTTAGCCCCTTTTATTTCAGAAGATAAAAGGCAGGAATTTCTCACTTGGCTTAAACATGCCCAAGATGTTTCCAAATTTTCCAACCGTGCAGCCTTTGACTCTTTTGAGTGTGTAAGCAGAGCCTCGGCTATTGCCATAGGTGCACGCAGAATTGCTTGGTTACAAGCCTCTGATTTGGAACTCTGAGTCCAAGATGAACTGGGAAATCTTCCTTGTACAGGTGAAAACCTTTTTGGCAGGGATTAGCAAGCAAAGGCCACTCGGATTGATACTGAGAACTCTGCTTTGGATCGACTTTCAAAGTCTACCTCTGCTCCTGTCAAGAAAAGATTGTTCAAAAAGACACCTTTTTCTAAAAAGGGAAGATATTTTCCTGCTTATGGTCAGCAGGCATCTTCTGCAGGTCGTTTTGCTGCAAAGCGTCAGCAACCACCTAAACAGGCCAAGTCAAAGGCTGCCAGGCCTCCCACGGCCCAGCAGCCTCAGCCTCCTCAGGGCCTTTGACTTGCAACTAGAGAACTTAGCCTTTCTAGCTCTGGAAGAACCAGAGCCCCTCACCATTCCAGGAAGGTTAGCTTACTTTGCTCCCAGATGGGAGCAAATCACAGCAGAGCAATGGACCCTCTCCATTATAAGGGAAGGGTACAAGCTTCATTTCTTAAACCTTCCTCCCCACACCATGGTGAAACAGTTCAATTCTCCAACATCTCTCCTCAACCTTCTGGGTCAGGAGATTGCTACCCTTCTTGCCCAAAGGGCAATAGAAGAAGTACCTCTTCTTCAACAGGGCTCAGGGTTCTACTCCCCTTATTTTCTTATTCCAAAGAAAACAGGGGGCTACAGACCCATATTAGATCTCAGAGAATTGAACAAGTTTCTATTCAAGGAGAAATTCAAGATGATTTCTCTCGGTACTCTGCTGCCATACCTTCAGAGTCAGGACTGGCTTTGTTCTCTAGATCTCAAGGATGCGTACACCCATGTCCTCATCCATCCAACACACAGAAGGTTCCTTCGGTTCCTTTTTCAAGGAAAGCACTACCAATACAGGGTGCTTCCTTTCGGTCTGGCCTCTGCACCAAGGGTGTTCACGAAATGCATGGCAGTAGTAGTTGCATTTCTGCGCACTCTAGGAATATTCGTTTTCCCATATCTGGACGACTGGCTCATTCGAGCTCCATCCCAGTCAGAGGCCCAGATTTGTCTAACCTGCACAATGCATGTCCTTCAGTATTTGGGACTGGTAATAAATATCCCAAAATCCCATCTCACCCCTACTCAGTCTCTGGAGTTTATAGGGGCCTTGCTGGATACCACAACTGCAAGGGCCTATCTTCCTCAGGCCCGTTGCCTACGCTTGGTGCAGTTAGCCTCCCAGATACAGTTAAAGTCCCATTTAACTGCTCGAGAAATGTTACAACTATTAGGCCACATGGCATCCACCGTGCATGTGGCTCCATATGCTCGCCTTCACATGAGGGCAGCTCAATGGACTTTGTCCACCCAATGGACTCGGGCATCAGGTTGTCTGTCAGACAAAATAGCAAACTCCAGTCGTCTATTTTGGTCTCTCCAGTGGTGGACGTCCCCTCCAAATCTGTTGCTGGGGTCCCCTTTTCAGCAGTCGCTACCCCAAGCAACTCTGACAACAGATGCTTCTCCAATGGGTTGGGGAGTGCATCTGCAGGATCTCTCCACCCAGGGCATCTGGTCTCCACAGGAGGCTTCTCTGCATATCAATCTCTTGGAACTCAGAGCAATATTCTTAGCTCTCAGAGTGTTCCATTCCCTGCTCAGCTACAGGACAGTCCTCATCCATACGGACAACCAAGTAGCCATGTTCTATGTAAACAAGCAGGGCGGGACTGGCTCTCTGTCGCTTTGCAATGAAGCTTTGCGACTGTGGGCCTTCGCCAGAGAGCATCACATCCATCTTCTGGCAGTATATCTTCCAGGTGTTCAAAACTCTTGGGCGGACAGACTCAGTCGAGTTCTGCTTCCACACGAGTGGTCCCTCCACATGGACCAGGTAGCCAGGATTTTTCAAATTTGGGGAACCCCGGACATAGACCTCTTTGCAAGTCCGTGGAATGCCAAACTTCCCCGGTTCTGTTCCAGAATTCCGTGTCAGGGAGTTCAGGCCAAGGATGCCTTCCTCCTTCACTGGGGTCAAGACTTCCTTTATGCCTTTCCACCAATTCCCCTAATTCCCAAAACACTATTCAAGCTTCAGAGAGATCGAGGGACCATGATTCTCATAGCACCACATTGGCCACGCCAAGTGTGGTACCCTCTACTTCTGCATCTCTCTCAAGCTCCTTCCCTGGACTTGGGCTCTGCACCAGACCATCTGTCCCAGGAAGAGGGAACCTTGTGGCACCCAAACGCCCCGTCGCTCCATCTCAGGGCTTGGTTGCTGAGGGCCTAGACCTTCAAGATTTTCATCTCTCTCAGCAAGTCAGAGATGTTATTCATGCCTCTAGAAAGCCTTCTACTAGACGTTCCTATGCTTTCAAATGGAAAAGATTTACCATTTGGTGTTCAGGGAAGGGTCTAAACCCTCTTGCAATACTTCTGAATTCTCTACTAGAGTATCTCCTGCATCTCTCCCATGCAGGTCTGAAAACGAATTCAGTAAGAGTCCATTTGAGTGCTATTGCAGCGTCCCTCAAGCCTCTCAATGGACAACCTATTTCCTCTCATCCTCTTATAGCAAGATTCATGAGAGGCCTTCTTTTAACTAAACCTCCCATTAGACCATCTCCAGTGGCATGGGACTTAAACCTGGTTCTTGGCCAGCTTATGAAGCCACCCTTTGAAGCTTTAGCCACCAGCTCCTTGAAATTTCTTTCTTGGAAGGTTGTTTTTCTCATTGCAGTCACCTCAGCACGCCGCATCAGTGAGTTGCAAGCATTGGTGGCTAATCCACCTTATACAAGGTTCCATCATGATAAGGTAGTCCTCAGGACCAATCCACACTTTATGCCTAAAGTGGTCTCGCCTTTTCATCTGAACCAAGAGGTATATTTACCTGTCTATTTTCCAGGACCTCATGCATCAAGTGCAGAGAGGAATCTTCATACCTTGGATTGTAAGAGAGCTCTCGCTTTTTACTTACAAAGAACACAGCAACATAGGAAGTCTTCTCAACTCTTTGTTGCTTTTGATCCTTCTCATTTAGGACTTTCCAGTCTCTAAGAGAACACTGTCCAACTGGATTGCTCAATGTATTTCTTTCGCCTACCAGAGTAGGAACATTTCTCTGGAGGGCCATGTCACAGCTCACAATGTGAGAGCCATGGCAGCCTCAATGGCTCATCTAAACTCTGTGTCCATCGACCAAATCTGTCGAGCAGCCACCTGGGCCTCGGTTCATTCCTTCACAGCCCATTACTGTTTTGGACAAGGACTCCCGCCGGGATGCCTCGTTTGGTCAGGCTGTTCTCAAACACCTGTTCCATTCCTAATCAACTCCTACCCACCTACCCTGGTCGGATGCCAGAGATCCATGGGAGGAGGTAGAGTCCTTTTCAAGGACACACAACCTGGGGTTTCTCCCTGGCATCTACAGCTAGGGAGTCCCCATATGTGAAGACTCATTCCTGCTTGTTCCTGGAGATAGCACAGTTACTTACCTGTAACAGGTGATCTCTGGGAACAGCAGGAATAAGTCTTCACAACCCACCCACCTCCCCTAGGAGTTGTATCTCTCTATCTGTCTTTCCTTTCCTCTCTCTCTCTTTGTCTCAGCTTTAAAACCCGAACTGGAGAGAGGCAGTTGGGAAAGGCGGGAAGGCAGCGCGCATGCGCTGTGGGATGCTCCCAAAAGCTTTCTTACTGGACGCTGGGGTGCGTTCCCGCGCAGGCTCCGTCGGTACTGACGATACCCATATGTGAAGACTTATTCCTGCTGTTCCCAGAGATCACCTGTTACAGGTAAGTAACTGTGCTTTACTACATCCTCCGGAAAAAGATTCCAGAGTTTGGTTACACGTTGAGTGAAAAAAATATTTTCTCTTATTAGTCTTAAATAGGTTACCCTGTAGCTTCATTGCATGTCCTCTAGTCATTTTTATATTCTGATGACGTAAACAATCGATCTATGTTTACCCGTTCCACTCCATTCATTAATTTATAGACCTCTATCATATCTCCCCTCAGCCGTCTCTTTTCCAGGTTGAAGAGCCCTAACCTTTTTAGCTTCTCTTCACAGGAGTATCCTTCCATCCCCTTTACCATTTTGGTGGCTCTTCTCTGAACCTTTTCTAATAACGCTATATCCTTTTTAAGATACGGCGACCAGAAATGGACACAATATTCAAGGTGCAGTCGCACCATGAAATGATACAGAGGCATTATAATATCCTTTGTTTTATTTTCCATTCCTTTCCTTATGATACCTAGCATTCTATTTGCTCTCTTGGCCGCTGCTGCACACTGGGCAGAGGGTTTCAACATGTTATCCACAATGACGCCTAGATCATTTTCCTGGGTGGTGGTTCCCAATGTGGAAGCTTGCATCGTGTAACCATAGTTTGGGTTGTTCTTTCCTAGGTGCATAACTTTGCACTTGTCCACATTAAATTTCATCTGCCATTTGGATGCCCAGTCTTCCAATTTATCAAGATCCTCTTGCAATTTTCCACAATCCTCTTGGGTTTTAACTACTTTAAATAGTTTTTTGTTGTCTGCAAATTTGATAACCTCACTCATTATTCCCTTTTCCATGTCATTTATGAATATGTCAAAAAGCAGCGGACCCAGCACAGATCCCTCCGGTACTCCGCTATTCACCTTTTTCCATTGGGAAAACTGGCCATTTAGCCCTACCCTCTGCTTTCTAGCTTTTAACCAGTTCCTGATCCACAATAGTACACTGCCTCCTATCCCATGACTTTTTAGTTTTGCCAAAAGTCTCTGATGAGGGACCTTGTCAAAGGTTTTCTGAAAGTCCAGATACACTGTGTCAACGGACTCACCTTTATCCACCTGTTTATTCACACCTTCAAAAAAACATAACAGATTAGTAAGACAAGATCTTCCTTGTTTAAAGCCATATTGGCTGTCTCTCAGTAAGCCATGACTATCTACATGATGAGTAATTTTGTTCTTTATGATGGTTTCTACCATTTTTCCTGGTACTGACGTCAGGCTCACCGGTCTCTAGTTTCCCGGATCACCCCTGGAACCCTTTTTAAAAATTGGCGTTACACTGGCAATCCTCCAATCTTCAGGTATTACAGATGATTTTAATGATAGTCCATATATTACTGGTAGCAGGTCTGCAATCTCATATTTCAGTTCTTTCATCACCCTTGGATGTATACCATCCGGTCCAGGTGATTTGCTACTCTTCAGTTTATCAAATAGTTGTAATACATCTTCCGGTGTATCAATATTTCTTTCAATTCTTCCACAGTATCACCTTTAAATACCACTTCAGCCATGGGTAACATCCCTACATCTTCCTCAGTAAAGAGCGAAGCAAAGAATTCATTCAGTCTCTCCGCTATAGCCTTGTCCCCTCTTAGTACCCCTTTTACCCCTCTATCATCTAATGGTCCAACTCTTTCTCACAGGATTTTTGCTACGAATGTACTTGAAAAAGTCTTTATTATGTGTTTTTATTTCCACAGCAAGTTTCTTCTCAAATTCTCTCTTTGCCTGCCTTATCAATGCCTTGTATTTAACTTACCAGTGCTTGTGCTGTTTCCAGTTTTCGTCATTTGGCTCTTTTTTCCATTTCCTGAAAGATGCTTTTTTGGCAACAACAGCCTCTCTGACCTCACCTTTAAACCATGCTGGCATTTCCTGGCCTGTGACCTGCCATTCCATTGGACCCACCACAGGGCCATGGCTGCAGATTCGGCCAGATGGCACATGTTATTGCTACGTGGGCACTGTGCTGAATGGGCATCTAGGCAGGGAATGCCTAGGACCAAGGTCTGGCAGGGACAGGGTGGGATTGAGCAATGGAGAGCTAGTGCCATGGGGAGCAGGGACACCTTCCACACCAAAATGTGTGGCAGCACAACTGAGTTGAATGGGGCCTGACATAGTTCTGAGCTGGTGGTGTGCTCAGGAGGCAAAGCGTAGGAGCAAGACCCTATGCATGGGGACCATGTCAGTGGCATTGTCCAAAGCCATGGGTATCCCACTTGACGCCACCTCTAGCACTCTGGCCATGTGTGTGAGGATGGCACTAGCCATGGCTAGTGGAGAGGAAATGGGTGTTGGAGCTGGTTGTGGGCTGGGAGGGTGGGAGCTGTATTGGATGGGGGTGGGCAAAGTGGGAGGGTGCTGGGGAGGGTACACAAGGTCCCACCTAGTGGCCAAGATATGCACATGAGTAGAACGTCAAGCCTGGTACCCTAACTAATGATGTGAACTGTCCTTTGTGCAGGGTCACAGTGTGCAACAGTGGGAATTGAACCTACAGTCCTGGTATGTGAGGCAGTGGCACTGTCCACCAGGCCAACCCTCCACCCCATTATGGTGGTGCTGATCCTACTTTGGCCTTGTTCAGAGGCGGACAGCTACAGGAAGACCTCAGTTACAGGGAACGGTTTCATCTCTATGCTGTTCCTTTTTCCTCTGTGCCACATCTGGCAGGCACTGCAGGGGGCTCATTCCATCCTCCTGGCCTGCTGTGTGCACATAGTCTTCCTTTTCCTTATGGGGGCCCCAGACCATTTAGCCTCCCTCTTCCCCTAATATATTATTTGCCCTCACATCAGTTTCCACAAAATGTCATGGCACCCCTGGTGATGCTGGACCAACAGATATCAGTGCAGTGTTGGCAGGGTATGTCAAGTGCATATTGGAAAACTGACATATTCTACTTCCTCTTGCTATATCTGCCTCCTTCAGCATGCATGGGCATCATTTCTAGACACTGTGGGGGGGGGGTGATGGCAGGTAATGTTGTCCTTGTGACCATGCCCTAGGCTCACTCTGGCCATTGTGCACTGGTGGGCCTGCTTGACATTCAGTGGCTTATGCCTCCATTGGTGACCCTTGGCCAGGGTGTGGCCTCCACCCTTGTACACAGTTGTGGGGGCTCATACAGATTCAGCTGCCCTTGGCAACAATGTGCGGGTTGTTTCATCCACACTGGTCCTGCCAGCTGTTGGTACCCTACAGTACACCACGTGTGTCTTCTGGCTCCAGATGTTGCAATGTGCTCAAAGTTGGGCTGTTCCTCAGCTTCATTGATGGGCATGGCAGAGGGGATCTTGGCACACTGCCACTGAGAGGTACTGTCTCATACCTGCATACACATGAGTGTGATCAGAGTGGTGCTTTCATTTAAAGGCTTTCTTCTGCTTACAGGTTTCCTTGTCAGCAGGATATGTTGCTGGGCATCATCATGCCTGGGGGACACGTTTACAATTGCAGGGGTGCCATCCATGGCATCATGCACCACTGCTATGGCCTCTGGCCTTTCATGGAGTCCATGGTATTTGTTCTTGTTGTGCATCTGGTGCATTCCACAGGCCCCTTTGCTGGTCAGTTGCATCCTGTGCTCTCATTCGCTTTTGTTGGCAAAAGGTTCTTGCTTGGGGGGCCATTGTGTTGCATTGGTAGGGGCCTTTACTGTTGGCCCTTCGTTTCTGTCATCTGGCAATCCTTTACTAGATGCCTTTGAGCAGTCACAGTACAGTGGACCCTTTGATGGCCTCATATCTTCTTACTTCTGTCCATCAGGGGCTCTGTGGATCTCATTGCACCCCGCTTTGACACACACACGCTCGGGACGCGAGCGCGTTTGTGGAATTGGACTTGTGGATGGCTGGATGGTGTTTGGTGCTTCAGGACGTGCCCATGCTCATTGTATTCTATTGAGATGCATGCCCATCTTCGATGTGGCCATGCCTCTGCTGTCATTATGTGCATCTCTCCTATTCTACTACATGCTGTGCCTATGCTGCTGTGCAGGGAGTCGGTGTGTTGTTGTTGCAATGTGGACATTCCTGAGGATGGTGGGAAGCATGGTGCTACATTGTGAGTCATCTTCTGGTCCCATGCATGGCATGGTCTGTGTTGGACTTGTGTACTGCAATGCACATTATTGTCCGGTGCTGGGCATGTGCCACTTTTCAGAATGCTCATGCTGTTATGGCTCCTTGGACTTGACCAGGGTGCAGTGCATCCAGAACATCTGTGCTCTACAGGCACTACCATTGGCTCCCAGGGGGCCCTTCTGCTGCATGCACCACACATCACAGACATTGCTTTCGATCACTGCATGTGTCTTCTTCCTAGGACACAGTGATGACTGTGGGTATGTGCCCTTGCATACTATACATGACTGCCAATGGTGACCTGCAGGGCCTTGTAGATGCCTGTCTTGCATGCTACGCGTGTCTAGACCCACCATCCATCTCTACATACATGGCAGTGGGAGAGCACCTGAGTTATTTTTGCATTGGTCAACTCTGCATACAGTCTCTGCATTGCAACATATGGACCAGTGGTATTCCAGAGGGTTCACCTGTGGCTGATTGCCTCTACATTTTCCTATCAGTTATATAGGACCCTCACTCATGGGCAGGCAACAATGTAGGCAGCACTACTGCATGCCTCAGTGCACCACCTCCAGCATTACATATGTGATCCACATTTCTCGGCCACACAAGCGGCATTGCCATTCACATACACATACTATACCTGCATATGCATTCCCATTTTGCAGACATGGGAGATGTTGGTGTGGCCTGGATTAGCTGTATGCACACATGCTGCAATTGTCTGCATAGTCAGTATATACACTATTGCTCTCCCTCATGTTTCTGTTAGTGTGTGTCTCAATGTTTGTTTTCCTTTCTTACTTCCCTCACCTCTGCATTTTGTTCTGTGAACCTGCATCTTGTGTTCCCCATGACTGCAGACACACCAGTTCAGGACATAGTTGTTACAACCATTCCTCGGTATGGGCTGCATTGCTGAGAAAGGCAGAAGGTTTTCTGAGTCCCTAACCTTATACCTCCTTTCAGCAGGTCTAACGCGAATGTGTCCAGAAAGCACTTAATACTTACTTGGCCCTTGCCTGAATATGCTTTCTACATCTCCGTGGCTGACCATGCCCCTATTCCGCCCCTCCCATGCACGTTCTGTGCTCCCTGTGCTAGTGCCATGTACATGCAGGACCACAAAGTAGATGATTTTCCCCATGCATGTCTATGCTGCACATCCGGTAGGCTTATTTGTCTTCTGGAATGACCTCCATAATGTAGGATGGCCAGCTATACATGTGAAGGCACATTTTACAAAGGACATCCAAGCCAGAATATCCAAAAAGCAAGGGATGTCCAAGTTCAGGCACAATTTCACAAATGTGGACATGCCTGAGGTGGACATCTGTTGGGCGATCTACATAGACACCTCTGATATTGTATATAATACTGGGGACGTCTCAGAGACATGCAGCGATGGTTCAAACACAACAAAAGTTTCCTTATCATACTATTATGGAGAGTACCGGGGATGATGGAGTTCCATCTTCTCTACCTCCAATTGCCCGAATGAGCACTTTTCCAATGACTGTTTATGCCTGGAGCATGTCTAAACTTGGACAGGATTGCAGACATCCTCGACATTTCTGAAATTGAGCAGGGATGTCTAAGTCTTATCCCTTTCCCCATCAGGCTTAGAACCTGGTTCTTCTTTCCTCTCTTTCTCTTCTTTTGAGCACCCTGTGTTCCTCCTTTTTGGGCAAACATTTGAAGCCTTTTTCACCTTTGACTTTGCCCCTCAACCAGACCTCCTCCTTCCCCACTACCACCCCCCTCCCCCCCCCAAGGAAGACCAGCCCAGCATTTGCTATAGCCTGCTACTGTGATCTCTGAGTGGGAAGGCAAAGGCCTCTTCCAAACCCTAAGTACTTGCCACATCCTCCTTGTGGAGGTTTGGTTGCTTGTGCTAATAGTCCATAAATGTTGCAGTAAAATATACTCCAAGTGTATCAATTGCAAGAGTTAGCTTTTTTGAATTGTGATTTCTGTGGCTATACTCTATTGAGGTTGGACTATTGAATTGAGGATATCCCAAAAGTAGCCAGCCCCATGCAACTTATTCCCAGGGATAAGGGTTTTTTTTCTCGTTCTACCTTAATGATGGTTTATAAACTTTTTCTTCGGGAAGTTTTCCAGATCATTTTTAAACCCAGCAACACTGCCTGCTTTTAGCACATCCTCCAGCAATGAGTTCCAAAGCTTAATTATATATTGAAAGAAAAAAAAACATCTTTTTATATTTGTTTTAAATATACAACTTTGTAGCTTCATGGCATGTCCCCCAGTCCGTGTATTTTTTGAAAGAGTAAACTATCAATTCGTGTTTACCTGTTTCATTTAACTCAGGATTTTATAAACCTCTATCATATCTCCCCTCAGCTGTCTCTTCTCCAAGCTGAAAAGTCCTAACTTCTTTAACCTTGGTGTTATTTTTCCTGGTAGGAAGCATTGGGCTACTAATACATGGCCTCACTCTTAAAGGGACTGATGCTGTTTAAAGTGGAGCGGAGGAGTAGCCTAATAGTTAGAGCACTGGCATGGGAACCCAAAGACCAGAGTTTGATTCTCAGTAGCACTCTTTGTGATTCTGGGCAAGTCACTTAACCCTCCATTGCCTCAGAAAAATCCAGGTTATCAATGTCCCCAGGTTATCAATGAAAACTGCTTTAAGTGAAATGACAAAGCAGTATAAAAAAAACTGTTAAATAAATAAAATAACCCAAGGTCCATTGGTTCCCTCCCTCCCCCAAAGATATCCCACAACACTCAGACCCTGGCCCCCCCCAAGCTGCAGTAGAAGCAGGGCTGGCCTGTCCGCTAGGCAGCCGCATAGGGCAGCAGACCTCTGTGGGTGGCACGGCACCCGTGGCAGGCCATGTGCTTCAGCACACATGGCCTGTCATTTCTGCCTCCCCTCTGACAGGAAGATGTGTTGCAGGGGGGTCAGAAGTGGTAGGCCATGTGTGCCAAAGCACATGACCTGCCACAGCCACACCAGCAGTGTGGTTCAGCGAAGGGAGGAGGGTGGGGAGGCTTGGCATGGCCAGTGGGAAGGTGGCATGGTGCAGGGGTGGTACAGCATGGCTGGGGCTTCTGCCTGAGGTAGCAGAAACCCTTTGTCTGGCCCTGAGTTAGAAGCCCCACCCCATTACCCTAAATCAGAAGCCCCCTCCCCTGAAAAACTCCACCCCACAAGGCCCCCTAAGCCTACCTTGAAGAATTCCTAGTGCTTTAAGGGGAGCCAGACAGGAGTAGTTCCCACTTGCTCCTGTCCAGCCGGCACTGGGCTCAAAATGGTTCCCATAACCCCTAGCAGTAGTCTCATGTTATTATCATTAAGGATCAAGCTGCCATACAATTGCCTTTTGCCTTTGTATGGTAGTCTGAGCCCTAGTGCAGTGGTGGGATTCAGCTGGTTTGCACGAACCGGTTCCTAGTGTTTCCCTGCGTTCACTAACCGGTGCCTACAGGCTGTGTCACTGCCACAGCGGCACTGGCGGGCTTCAAAGCACCCGAAGGTATGTTGATGGTATTGGGATCGCGGCATTGGGAGACATACTTTCGGGTGCTTTGAAGCCCGCCAGTGCCGCTGCGGCAGTGGCACAGCCTGTAGGCACCGGTTCAGCAAATGTGGGAACACACTAGGAGCTGGTTTGTGCAAACCAGTGCGACCCAGCTGACTTCCACCGCAGACCAAACTGGTTCCTGACAGGATTTGAATTCCACCACTGCCCCAGTGGTAGTAATGCATGACTACCACTAAGGTTCAAGCATCTCCATTTTGTGCTTAGTGCCAGAAGGGAAAGGAGTGACTGGGGTTGCTCCTGCCCACTAAACTGTGGACCACCAGAGATTGTACAGGTAAATGGGAGAGACTGCAGGGGGTCTTCTTGGAGGGAATCTTTTTTGGGAGGGCCTTTTCTGAGATGGGGTTGTTTCAAGGAGGGGTGGGGGGTCTTCGTTATGGTTACCTCAGTACTAGCCCCTTTAAGATGGCATCTGGGAAGGAAAATACCAGCTGTGAGCTGACATTACTTTTCCTAGAATAACACAACTTGAACTGTTCAACACAAGCTATGGTTTTGTATTTGAAGAATAATGAAGTATTTTGCATCCTTTGCATCTCATTATTACTCAGTCCATGATGGAGTAAATTAATGTGCATTATGGTAACGTTAGTGCCCTTTAACACACACTAATGGGCAAATAATGTGAGTTATTCCCATAACGCGCTTTAGTAACTACCCCCCTTAATCCATACTAGACAAAAAGAATAAAGTTCAAAGATTTTGTTTCTCTGTCTCCATTAGTTATATAATCTCCTGAGAGCGGTAAGTGTTGGAAACTGATTTTCAAAAATGAAATTTTAATGCATCTGTAATTGCTTTAAACAAGCATTCCCTGGTCACATTGCTTCCATGAATTTGAATTTACTTCAGCCAAGCACAATCATCATATCCTAAACATCTCACACACAAGTGCTGTAAAATGCTTATAAATATCTAATTATGCAAGTGACTTCAGTAAGGCAGCTTAACAACAGCAATTAATAACACTGTAACAACCTGCTCTTAAATCAATCACCGATCCCTGCATTGTATCCAACAGTTCAGGCTTTTTTAGTTAGCTCAAATTTGGTTTTATGTGCAATCTGAAATAGAGTCCTGCCAGTAACCTTCCAGCGTTCTTTTCAGCATTGGCTTTTATAATTTTGGGACCCTTTTACTGTGCTGTGGATATACACAGAAAATGCTATTAGTGCACAAAACCAAAGCTAAGTGCAAAGTGCGTTACCTGTCGGAGGCGTGGTTGGCATTTCTCTGACAGGTAATGCGCAGCGCTGTTCAAGAACATGGGTCACTGATAGCATGGGAGCAGATACCTCCACCTATTGGCGGTAATTGCACCCCTGCTACTTGCACAATGCACTGTTAGCGTGCAGTGTATACCCGTGCGCTGTTGGTGCTATGCTCATCACGCCCCATCCTCACCCACTTGCTTGCCTAATGTAACACTGACAGTACAGAAATCTGCCTGCGCTGTCATGACATGCGCTTCCTGTCAAAGCGTGCCCAAAGAGCACCTTTAGCACACACCAGACCCACGCTGACCAGCTAGAGCCCTTTAATAAAATAAAAACCCTATATATATTTTTTTCTTTTTAATGAAATTTTCAAAATTACAATCACCAAATGGCAGTAGAAATCCAATAAAAAAAAAGAAATATGCACACAAACATTTAACAATATTACAGGGCATCAGTCCGCATCATGGGGCGTATCATTAAGAAGAAAAAATAATAGAGCAATCAAAACAAGGGAAAAAACCCACAGCCCAAAATTACTTATTAACACCTCCCAACCAGTACAAAAAGTAAATGGAAAAGCAAAGATGGAAGACATTGGTGAGTATCCTTCAATTCCTTTTCTTTAGCCAATAAGAACCTCTCTAGATCAGAAAGTGTTATGAAAACATACCTATCTTGGTGAAAAAGACTAAGCATTTACATGGGTAGCATAGCAAAAATGTGGTGCCCAGAGTCAACACCTGGACTTTAAGAGCCAAAAAGGATTTCCTTCTTAATTGTGTTGAATGAGAAACTTATCACCGCAATAAGAAATCTCTTCTTAAAATATGCTTTAAGAATAGAAATTTTGTCATCCTCAGAAACAAAGGAAATGAGGAGGGTTGCCCTGGTTGAAATAACATCCTGCGTATCCTCTATTTAAAAAAAAAAAAAAGCAGTAAGATGAAAGGATTGGTTTTCTTCCAGGGCATTCAATTCCCCTTAACCTTAGCGGGAATACAGTAACATTTCACTAAGGTAATAGAATCTGCTTTAGGAACGCTTAATACCTCCTTTAAATCTTTATGAGAGAGAATTTCAGGGGTCAGAAGGTTAATACAGGGAAAATTAAGTACCCTTAAATTCTACTTCTATTACTGAACATTAGTATAGCACTACAAGATGATGCAGCGTGTACAAACACAAGTAAAAGATGGTCCCTACTCATCAGAGCTTACAATCTAGTCAAGACAGACAACACAGTAGCTACAGACATGGGATACATCTAGTGGGAATAGTAAGGAAACACAAAGGAGACCAGTTGAGTCAAGATCTGAAAGCGGCAGTGAAGAGATGAGTTTTCAGCCTGGATTTGAAAAGGGTCAGAGAAGGTGACCGACATACAGACTCGGGTAGTCTGTTCCAGGCATAAGGAGCAGCAAGGTGAAAGGAGCGAAGTCTGGATTTAGCAATAGAAGAGAAGGGCACAGATAGAAGTGATTTGCCAGAAGAGCAGAGTTTCCAAGGAGGGGTATAGGGAGAGATAAGAGAGGAAAGGTAGTGAGATGCTGCAGAATGAATGTACGTATAGGGCAGCAGGAGAAGTTTGAGCTGGATGTGGAAATGGATAGGGAGCCAGTGAAGTGACCTGAGAAGAGGGGTAATATGAGCATGACGAGGCTGGCAGAAGATTAAAGGGGAGAGAGATGATTCAGAGGGAGACCAGCAAGGAGTAGATTATAATAGTCTAGCCGGGAGGTGACTAAGGAGTGGATAAGTGTCTTAATAGTGTGTTTAGAAAGGAATGGGTGAGTTTTGTTGATGTTGTAGAGAAAGAAACGGCAGGTTTTAGTTATCAGTTTGATGTGTATGGAGAAGGAGAGGGAGGAGTCAAAGACGACCCCAAGTTTGCAAGCTGAGAAGACGGGGAGGAGTAGAGAGTTATCCACAGAAACTGAGGAAGGGGAGAGGAGGGTTTAAGGGAAAAATAAGAAACTCAGTTTTGGCCATGTTCAATTTCAACGGTAGTGAGACATCCAAGCAGCAATGTCAGAAAGGCAGGCAGAGATCCTGGCCTGGATTGCCAGAGAGATTTCAGGTGTAGAGAGGTAGATCTGGGAGTCATCAGCATAAAGATGGTACTGAAAGCCACGGGAAGATATGAGTGCACCAAGAGACTGGGTATGGAGAGAAAAGAGTAGACCCAAGACAGATCCTTGGAGTACACCAACTGAGAGAGGGATAGCAGTAGAGGAGGATCCATCAGAACAAACACTGAAAGAGCAATGGGAGAGACAGAAGAGAACTAGGATAGCACAGAGCCCTTAAAACTAATCAAGGAGAAGGTTGGGATCAACAGTGTCATAAGCAGCAGAAAGGTCAAGAAGGATGAGGATTGAGTAAAGGCCCTTGGATTTTGCTAAGAACAGGTCACTGGAGAATTTGGAAAGAGCTGTTTAGCTAGAATGTAAAGGATGAAAACCAGATTGTAGAGGATCCAGAAGGGCTTGAGAGGCAAGAAAGTTGAGGCAACGACAGTGAACCCCACATTCAAGTAGTTTAGTAACGAAGGGGATTAGGGAGATGGGTCAATAGTGAGAAGGACAGATAGGGTCTAGTGAGGGTTTCTTGAGGAGAGGAGTGATCCCAGCATGCTTGAAGGCTGTAGGGAAAGTTGCAGTGGAGAGCATTAGATTGAGTATATGAGAGATGGAAGGGATTACAGTGGAGGAGACAGGGCTTAGGAGATGGGTGGGAATAAGATCAGAGGAGCAGGTAGTGAGTTTGGAGGAGGAAAGAAGGTGTGTGGTTTCTTCCTCAGAGATCACAGAAAAGGAAGAAAGGGTAGCAGAGATAGGGGGAAAAGTTGGGGGTGAAGAGGGGGAGGAGGGGAAGTAGCTGATCTCGTAGGGAACTGGAGTGTGATCTTGTGGATTTTGTCATGGAAATAGCCAGGGTTTGGGCAGAATGGGAAGGAGGGGTCGGAGGTGGAGGCACCTTGAGGAGAGAGTTGAGAGTAGTAAAAAGACAGTGAGGGTCAGAGGCAAGAGAGTTAGTCAGATGGACATAATAGCCTTGAAAGGTAAGTGCTTTGGGTGACTGAAAAGAGACAAGCATGAATTTGAAGTGTAGAAAGTCCACAAGGGTATGGGGTTTGAACCAAGCACTTTTAGCCAAATGGGTACAGGAATGTAGATAGTGGGTAGTGGTAGACACCCATGGTTGAGGTACAGTACGCTCACAGGATGTGGCATGGGCAGAGCAGGAGCATCCAGAGCAGAGGAGAATGCAGTGTTATAGGCAGCTACTGCCTCATTAACAGACTCAGATAACATACTGGAGGAAAGGGGAGATGAAAGAGTGGAGGAGAGCACAACGGGTCAATAGTATGAGATTTCTAAAGAGGTGGGAGGAGAGAGTGTGAGGTTGAGACAGTGAGTGATGAAGAGTGAAGCTTAGCATGTGATGGTCCGATAAGGGAAAAAGTGAGATACAGAAGTTAGAGGGTAAGCAATTAGAGAAGAATACAAGGTCGAGACAGTGGCCTTGCTGGTGAGTAGGGGCAGTAGAGCAAAGCTGGAGGTTGCATGATGAGGTAAGGGACAAGAACTTTAACGCATAAGGGTTAGAGGGGTTATCAATATGAATGTTAAAATCCTGGAGAATAAGGCAGGGGGAAGATGAATCCAGAAAGGAGGAAAGTCATGAGTCAGTCAGAGAAAGGTTGATTCATCAGTGGGTCGATAAATAACAGCTAATTAGAGAGGTGGTGAAGTAAAAAGCCAAATGGAGTGGACTTCGTAGGAGGGAAAGGAATGAGAGTGAGGCAGAAGGAGAGGTTGAAATTGAAAGGAAGGAGAGAGTAGAAGCCCAACACCACCACCACAGCCATTGGGACAAGGCATGTGGGAGAATTGATAGCCACCATGACAGAGGGGGAATTAGGTGCACCTGTGAGTGATCGTGATAATGAACACAGGGCGGCAATAAGAAACTATAAGCCAGGGGGCAGGTGGGCTGTGGGGAGGGAGGGTGGGATAATAAGGAAGAGGAGAGAGACACAGACAGCTGAAAACATAGAGGGAGAGCTGAACACGATTACAAACAAAATATTAAAAAATAAGGCTCTCTAACAATGATAAAATAAATAAATAATATATACAGGCAGACAGACCTTACAAGTAAGCAGTTAAAAAGTCAGACCCTAGCCAGATGCTAGGAGCACAGCCTGTAATAAATTCCTATTTCTAGCCATATTCTCAAGAGTTTCTATCTTTTGATGAAGAAGCAAATTATCTTTTATAGTAGATACATGCACAGAATGAAAGGTAAATGCAATGTGTGCCTTCGAGTCAGTTCTGACTCCTGGCGACCCAGAAGCTCCTGGGTTTTCTTGGCAGTGTCACCGGAAGTAGATTGCCAGGCCTTTCTTCTGAGGCAATGGAGGGTTAAGTGACTTGCCCAAGGCCACAAGGAGTGCTAGTGGGAATCAAACCCTGGTTGCTTGGTTACCAAGCCAGTGTTCTAACCACTAGGCTACTCCTCCACTCCTTCACTTGTTTATCCAAACTAACATGATTGTCCAGCATCCCAATTTTAATAAGTGTTTCCTGGGTAAATTGGCACAACCAAGGGACTGTATCATCAACATCTGCTCAGTTCGTTTAACAACGTGCCAAATATCCACCAGAGAAACGGAAGAAACCAGAGTACTGTGAGAAGTGGCTGAAACATAGAAACATGATGACAGAAAAAGACCACATGGCCTATCTAGTCTGTCCTTCCATATCAACAACTACAACAGTCCACTTTTTACCTTTAGAGATCCTCTGTGTTAGTCCCATGCTTTTTTGAATTCAGTTACTGTCCTCATCTCTACCACCTCCACTGGGAGACTATTCCATGGATCCACTACTCTTTCCGTAAAGAAATATTTCTGCATATCACTCCTGAATCTATCTCCCTTCACCCTCATCCCATGTCCCCTCGTAGCAGAACTTGCTTTCAATTGAAAGAGGCTCTCTCCCTGAACATTTATGCCACGGAGGTATTTAAACATCTCAATCTTTCTTTATCTTTATCTTTATTTAAAATTTGATAAACCGCTTAGGCCGAAACATTAAAGCGGTGTACAAAGAAAATAAAAGGTCAACACTGCAAACTACGGAAAAGAACGCCAAAATTAACAGGAGAGAAAGACAAAGGATAGTGCAAAGCAAAAGACAAAACAATAATCACAACCAAGCACAGACTAACTCAAATAATACTGACAGACAGGGGAAAACAAGACCAAGATTCAACTGAGACAAGACAACAATGAACCGCTGCATCAAAGACAAGACAATAATCACAACCAAGCACAAACTGACTCAAATAATACTGACAGACGGGGGAAAACAAGACCAAAATTCAACTGGGACAAGACAACAATGAACTGCTACATCAGGGGGGGAAGTCTAAGGGAAGGTCAAATGCTTTTCGGAATAGATAAGTTTTAAGGGAAGCTTTGAATTGAGAATAAGAAAGCTCAAGACGAAGGGACGAGGGCAATGCATTCCACAACCATGGGCCAAGGAAAAAAAAGGCCGAGTGACGAGTCTTTTCAAGATGTGCACGGGAGGGGGAAGGCAAGGACAGACGATTAGCGTGAAGAGCACGGAGCTGGCGGTAGGGCGTGTGCAGGGAAACCAAATCAGCCAGGTACAGAGGGTTATTGGTGTGGAGAACGCGGTGGGTGAGAATGAGAATTTTATAATGGAAGCGAACGTGCAGGGGCAGCCAGTGCAGGCGGAAGAGAATAGGAGTGATATGATCAAAACGGCGGGCAAAAGTGATGATACGGGCAGCGGTGTTTTGAATAAGTTGAAGACGCCGGAGCTGATAATTGGGCAGGTTGGCCATGAAAACATTACAGTAGTCGAGTCGGCTAGTGATTAGGGCAAGAACGAGAGTGACTAGGGATTCTAAAGGAAGAAGTGTGCGAACAGCTTGGATTTGACGAAGGGTAGCAAAACAGCGCCTAGTGAGGGAGGAAATATGATCATGAAAGGAAAGGGAAGAATCAAGAACTACCCCGAGGTACCGAAAGGAGGATACAAGAGGGATAGGTACAGAGTCGATCATGGGGGCAGAGGAGGGACATGAGCCACTGAGGGATACCCACATAGCCGTGGATTTAGATGGGTTAAGACGTAGGAACTGTTGGGAGAGCCAGGAAGCCACATGTGAAAGGCAGGTGTTGAAGGGGGAGAGATCCAGAGAGAGGGAGGAGGTGTGATATAGCAAAATAATATCATCTGCATAGACATAGGGGGATACTGGGTACTGCTGTAATAGGAGAAGTAGGGGGGCCAAGAAAATATTAAACAACAGAGGAGACAAAACAGAGCCCTGGGGGACACCACAAGTAAGGGGAAGAGAAGAAGATGATTTTCCATTTAGGGTGATGGAAAAAGATCGAGCCGTGAGAAAGGAGCGAAACCAAAGAAGAACTGTACCATGAAGACCTATCTCCGCAAGACGAGTGAGAAGAAGGGTGTGATCAATTAAATCAAATGCCGCAGATAGATCAAGGGAAACCAACAAAGTGACATCACCACGATCATGTGCAACGTGAAGTTCATTCAAACCGCTAGAAGGACAGTCTCAGTGCTGTGTCCCTGCCGAAAGCCAGCTTGCCGGGGGTGAAGTGTATTGGTGGATTCGACGTGAGAAGACAGTTGATTAAAGACAAAACGTTCCAGAAGCTTAGCTAAGAAAGGAAGATTTGAGACAGGACGCCAATGTGCAGGGACAGACGGGTCAAGAGATGGTTGTTTTAGGAGAGGATGAACAATGGCTGACTTCCAGGGGGAGGGAAACAGACCGGAGGATAAACTAGAGTTGATAATGGAAGTGATGATTGAAATGAGCTGTAGTGAAGGCTCTGACAGCCAGCAGGAGGGGATTGGGTCTAGAGCACACGTAGTCTTTCGAGAAGTAGACAATATTGAAAGAATTTCAGCAGGAAGCACCGGATGGAAGGAGGACCAAGTGTGAGCAAGAGCTCAATTAGACACGGGGAAAGAAGGCAGGGGTGAGTGAACAGTAGTAGGCGAACTGCAGGTGGAAGCAGGTGGTGAAGGTGGAGGTGGAGGAGGAGTGGAAAAGGAAGCACGTAGGGTAAGGACTTTGTCCGAAAAGAAAGTAGCCAGGGACTGAGAGTCAGGGGCCCCTATTATCGAGGTGCTGTGAGATTCAGTAGATGAGAGTTTCCGCAAGATAGTGAAGAGCTGACGAGAAGAATTCGCTGCTTCCGAAATCTCAGCTGTATAATAAGCTCGTTTGGCTGAATGAACAGCCGAACGGTAATCAGCATAGAGTAACTTAAAACGGAGATATAGATCAGGAGAACGATGACGGGACCAACGGCATTGCACCTGGCGAAGTTGGGTCTGTTGCAGCCGCAATGCTGGGTGAAACCAAGGAGAGCGACCAGAGGCGGACGGGCGATGGCTGGGACGCTGGGGTGCCAACTGATCCAGAGCTTCTGAAAGGAGGGAGTTCCAGAGGGAGGCTTGACTATTGGGTGAAAGTGATGTAAACTCCGGGGGGAAAACAGAAGAAGCGGGGGGAAAGGAAGTCAGGGTGTCAGGAGTCAAGCGGCGAAGAAAGGGGGGGGGGGTGAGGAGGATATTGGGAGCAGAGCAATCATCTGGGATGAGTATGAAACCGAAAAAAGGACACAACGGTGATCCGACCAGGGGATAGCGAATGAGGAGGGGGGGGGGGGGAAATCTCAGCTGACAGCATAGAGGAAGACAAAACCAAGTCCAGGGTATGACCGGCCGCGTGGGTAGGACCTGAGACATGCTGTTGGAAAGCAGTATCATGGAAAAAGTTCAGAAAGGCATGATCCTTCTGCCTGCTAGGATCGTCAGCATGAATATTGAAGTCACCTAGGAAAATCAGATTGGGAAACTGCAAGACAACATCTGAGAGGGTCTGGAGGACTCCCTCCCAACGCTCCCTAGAAAGGGAGGGTGAAAGATAGAGGAGAAGAAAGTAAAGCGGTGGAGAGGAGTGAAGGCGGAGAAAAAGGGACTCAGGGAGTGAAACAGATGGCGAGTTCACTTCTTCAACGGTAATGGAAGCACGGAAGAGTAGGGCAACGCCCCCCCCCCCCACCTCGGCCCAGCCTAGGAGACGAAAACGCTGAGTACCCAGAGGGGAGAGAGCTGGAAAGAACAGGGCTATCACCTTCCTTGAGCCAGGTCTCAGTGAGGAAACAAAGGTCTATAGAGTGTTGCAAAATTAGATCAGAGACCAGTAAAGATTTAGATTTAAGAGATCGGCAGTTTAATAAAGAAACCTGAAGCACAGAGACAGAGTTCAGTGCAGGAGACAGAGGCAGGGAAGAGGGCTGTTTTGGGAGAGTGCACGTAAGGGTACAGGGAATTAAGTTGGCTGGACAACGAGCTAGAGAACCGGAAGAGAAACCAAATAGGGAAAGGGAGCGTCATCCCCAAAATACCGGGATAGCTGACATGCCGTCATTAAAAGAAGGAGTCCTTGGATTGGTACCTGAAAAGAGAGAGCAGACCAGCAGAAGCAGGATGATAGGAAGCACACAAAGGCCAACAAGCCACGGCCACGCCCCTCGCTCGCCCCAAGGAGCTCGACCATATCACCTCTATCCCACCTTTCTTCTAAGGTGTACATATTGTCATGAGGTAGACAGCACTGAGCCTGGGATAATAAAGGGAAATGAAAAAGAAGAGCTTACCTCACAGCCACATGAGCAGTTAATACATTCAGGTTGCAGAGAAGCAAAGAATGGAGGAACAAACTTTCCTCATAGCATTAGTGACACAGTAGAAACTCAGAGTCCTAATCATGCTCACCTGAGGGAAGAATCACGTACAACGTACAACAGTCAGGGAGATAAAACCAGGTGGGAAATCCCACAGAGAAGGCAAGGGAGGCAGAGTCACAGAGAGAGAAGGCAGAGCCGGAGGAGTCAGATCCAGAAGGGGATTGAGACTCAGGAGCAGACACAGAGAGACACGCTGTCATGGAGAGAGAGGGCAGAGTGGAAGCAAGCTGCTGAACCAGAGAGTGCTGGGAGAAGCAGTGCAAGAGACTTCCAAGCCAGAGAGGTCCTAGTGCCGGGGAAGGCAACCAAGCAGGTAGAGAGCAAACGTCACACCCAGGAAAGCTCACTGAAGCCAGGAAGTGATTACAGCTCAGCTAACCCTAATGCTTGGAACACCCGGAGAAAGGCAGCTTACACCCCAGAGAAGAAGCCTTGGCTAACAGAGGAAGGGCTGGAAACTTTCTATACCAGAAAGAAAGATAAGTACCCTGTTTTCTACAGAGGGAAGGAAGTGGGTCCTTTTATAAAGAGCCAAGCTTACAGTGTGTTAGAAAACCCTTATTGGACTGGGTGTTGGAAAGAAACCCCAAGCACAGCTCTGTATGTCCAGGTCTGCACAGAACAGTCTCCTCTCATAGAAACTGAGGTCTCTCAGGGGCAAGGTTGTGAAACCAGCAGTGCTGAAGCATGGTGCCCGTATACAGGACCAGGTCCTGATTTGATGCAGTGGGAAAGTTCAAACCCAGAGATTATTCCAGAACCCATGGATTGTGCTCTATGTATTTCTGACGAGATATACTCTCTATGTTAAAATGCAAGAAGAAGCATTGTTATCGTTTAATAAGCTTTTATTTTTCTGTGAAGCAACAGTTTATTTTTGTTACCATTATGTGCTGTATCCGAAAGGCAAATCCTCAAGGGAAGGGGAATAAAGCCCAGCTTTAATTTACTTGGACACACGACTACAGAGTATTCCTTTAAGAAACAAATCTATACCCCATATCTAGGATGTGAACAGGATGGAGTCGGTGCAGAGGGTGGCTACTAAAATGATTAGTGGGCTTCATTATCATTTTAGTAGCCACCCTCTGCACCGACTCCATCCTGTTCACATCCTTTTGAAGGTGCGGTCTCCAGAATTGCACACTATACTCAAAATGAGGTCTCACCAAAGACTTATACAGAGGCATTATCACCTCCTTTTTTCTGCTAGCCATTCCTCTTCGTATGCACCCAAGCATCCTTCTAGCTTTTGCTGTCGCCTTTTCTACCTGTTTAGCTACTTTAAGATCATCAGACACAACCACGCCTAGGTCCCGCTCTTCTTTAGTGGACAAAAGTACTTCACCTCCTATACTGTATTGCTCCCTTGGATTGCTGCAGCCGAAATGCATGACCTTACATTTTTTAACATTAAATCCCAGCTGCCAAATTCTAGACCATTCTTCAAGCTTAGCTAGATCCCTCCTCATGTTATCTACACCTTCCTGGGTGTCTACTCTATTGTAGATTTTGGTATCATCCGCAAAGAAGCAAACCTTACCCGATAGCCCTTCCGCTATATCACTAACAAAGATGTTAAAAAGAATCTGACCAAGGACAGATCCCTGGGGCACACCACTGGTAACATCCTTCTCCTCAGAGTGAGCTCCATTTACTTGTACTCTTTGTCGCCTCCCACCCAACCAATTTCTAATCCAAGCAGTAACTTTAGGGTCCATCCCTAGGGTGCTCAGTTTGTTTATAAGTCGCCTGTGAGGAACAGTGTCAAAAGGCTTTACTGAAATCTAAATACACCACATCTAGAGCTCTCCCTCGGTCCAACTCCCTGGTCACCCTGGTCCAGGGAACTACCTGAGGGAGCCCAACCTCGACTCGGGAACTCTGTTCACAAGGAGGAGACAAACTGGAAATATCTGAAGTACCAAATGGAGAAGGTAGTGTGTGCTCAAGGGAGCTAAGACTAGTGCCCTCAACGGAAGGGTAAGAAGAAACAGTATCTGCTTCTGCAAAGCAAACTTCGGCGCCAGATGTTTTTCCGCGGTCTGCTTAGGAGGCTTAGAAATGTTCTGTTTAGCACACGGCATAGTAACAGGCCTTCGTTGCTCCTTCACTGCTCCAAAGGGGCAAGACTAGCCCTTTTGGATATGCCCTTAGGAGATGCCTATTGCCACGTGCCAACAGCTGTGCGTCTAGAAGACGCGGGCCTTTATGGGGCTTGTAGATGATATTGCAGGCTATTGCACTGATTGTGCCTGTTGACGCAGGAAAAACCAGTGGACTTCAAGCCCTTCCGATGTGATAGTAGGCTGCCAGACACACTCTCTGACCCCCTATATATTTTTAAGTATTTTCTAGTGCTTCCGTATGAGATGTTTTTAAATATGGTGATTGTGCTTGGTTGAAGTAAATACAAATTCATGACTGGGTTAAAGCATTTCTAAGCATTTATATAATTATTTTTACATCTTCTGCTAGTGAGGTATTTGCTATATAATGAATTTGAATCCAGCATTTTGTATGTTGGTTCATAGAATTGTGAGCTCACGTCTTTCTGCAGTGTTTTAATAAATAAAATATGGAGGGTTTGATTTTTCTTACGTGGATAGATTCTTGCTCTCAAAGGACTGATACAGAAGAATATAAAATAAGACATGCAGCTTCAGACCAAGGTGTATTGAACAGTGTCGAGTCCGAGTTATAAGTACCCGGCAGTTCCCAAAAAGTAGATCTCTTTCTCATAATTCATTTCCAGGGAAGAGCAGTGACTCTGCGAAGTCTAATTAGCTAAAACTTTGTTATGCACTTTTCCTTCAGGAACTTCTCGAAATCTCTTTTGAATCTCACTATGCTGGTTGCCTTGACAACATCTTCTAGCAACAGATTCCACAGCTAAATTGTGCGTTGCATGAAAATAAAAAAAACTTTTGGATTTTGTTTTCAATCTGCTGGTCATTTGTTTCATGGGGTCCTCTTATTTTAGTGTTTGTTCAAAAGATCCAACAACCATTCCTTATTTAACTATTCCACTCAATTTGTGATTTTATAGACTTCTATGATATCCTCTCGGTTGCCTCTTTTCCAGGCTGAAAAACCCTAACCTGTTTACCCTTTCTTCATTTTAGAAACATGATGGCAGATAAAGACCATACGGCCTATCCAATCCGCGCTTCCATACCAACTGCTAAGCTCAACAGTTCTTTTTTTCCTTTAGAAATCTTCTGTATGTGGCCCATAATTTCTTGAATTCTTGCAGTCTTTGTTTCTACAATCTCCACTGGGAGACTATTCCACACATTTACCACTCTGTCCGTAAAGAAATAGATCCACAAATTACTCCTGAGTCTGTTTCCTTTCACCTTCTTCCTATCTCCCTCATTGCAGAACTTTCTTCCTATTGAAAGAGGTTCTTCTCCTGCGCATTTATGCCACAGAGGTATTTAAATGTCTCTATCGTAGTAATCAAGGGCGCGAAAGGCCTGTAAACTGTGTAAATGCTGCTTAGAGGGATATTCAGCGATTATCTTCGCTACGTGCCCTGATGCTAACTACTTAGCATCGGGGCGTGTTGTGGGCATTCTGGGGTGTTCCAAGGGGCAGCACCAGTTGCTAATTCGGCAATGGCAATATGGCGCCACTCCCTGGGTAAAAGATAGGTGCAGTAAAAGCTGACCCATCTTTACCCATGGGAACTAACCGGGCAGCGACTCAATATCGCCGCTGCCCGATTAGCTTCTGTGGGCTGTGCAGCGACCCCGGATATTCAACATCAGGGCCTCTTATGACCCCAGCATTGAATATCCAGGGTTAAAGGTCGTCGGCGACGGCTATGCACTATAGTAGTGCATAGCTGTCCCAGAAGAATATTGGGCTCCAAGAGACCAAGGTTTATCTTTATTTCGCATTTGATTTACCGCCCTGGCCGTGTCATCAGGGCAGTTTACAATGATAATTACAATGCTGTAAAACTAAGAAATGGACAGGAACGCCATAGCTTAATAGGACAGAAGAAAGACAGTCGAGTCATCACTTCCCATTAGCACACCTTGTGGCCTTGGGAAAGTCACACAACCCTCCGTTGCCCTGGAAGAAAGGTCTGGCAATCTACTTCCAGTTGTGCTAGCAAGAAAACCCAGGAGCTCCTTGGTCGCCAGGAGTCAGCATTGACTCAAAGACATACATAGCATTTTGCATCATATCTCCCCTCTGCCATCTTTCTTCCAAAGTATACATAGAGAAATCTTTGAGGCCAAGTGTGTAATTTGAAAACAGGGAAAATTAAGATTCTAGCCTAAGAGAAACTGTGTCTCACTTTCTCCTAGGACACAGGGGCACATCTAGAAGGTAAGGGGCCAGCTTGTACTACTTGCTGGGGGCCCGGAGGTCTCTTGACAGGGGGAAGGCAAACCTCTAGGTCCTTAGGGTTCTGGAATTGCTCACTTACCTCCAGTAAAACAAGCCACGCAACAAAACCAGTATGGGTTATTCCAAAAACAAAAAGTCTATTGATGTAGTTTTACAGAAAAGAAAACTAATTTTGAAAGAGTCACAACAGAACATTTCATGAGCAAAATCAAAAAAGTGGTAATAGGGGTTTCCGTTGACTGCCAGACTCGTATCAGGAACTCCTTTATAGCCCTTCCGGATTATAGGTTCCTTTTATTGGTACCTGAGCAAAAGCTGATCATTTGTCCTTTTTCCAGTGGTAATTGTCCTGTACAACAGTGAAATCCTCTTACACAGTTACGACTTGTCTACTGAGAAGCCTCCTGATGTAGAGTTATAGAAGAAATCGCTGCTCCCTCTGTCCTTGGTGCCGTCAGGGCCAGCCCCAGAGTTGCTTGAAGGTGTTGGTGCTGCAGGCAAACCTTAGGTTTTGACAGCCAGGGAGATTGTAAAGCTTATTGTTTAGCTTTGAATACCCTGTTCTTTGCCGTGCCCCAGAAGTTGCTGCCCTAGGGAACTGCCTGGTTTGCCAGCCCTAGATGCAGAACTTGTTCAAAGCAGAACACTCACTCTCTGAATGAATTTTCTCTCCTTTTCCAACAGCTGTGATCACTCTCCAGCAAGAATCTCCTTGAGAATCCAGTTTAGAGTCCCTCATGCAATTGCTTAAGTCCCTTCCCACAGCTCCAGTAAGGCAAACTTTGGGTCCCGGACTGCTTGAGGAAAAAGAGCACAGAGATTTCTGGGCTATTTCTGCCCCAAGCCTTAGATACCTTTGACACCTCCCAGTATGGAATGTCAGATTACTACCAAACTTTCTCCTTTCAGACTGGTTATCTGTGAACACACACACCTAATGAGTAAGGAAAAGCTTTATGGCCCTCTTATACTGTACTTATAGAGGAATGAATGACATTTATACTAATGTATCAGCATCCCGATTAACCTATAAGGTCTTTTTAAAAAGTTAAGGAATGGGATTTGTCTCCCTTGTTGTAGCTGCTGAGGACAGTGATCTAGACTAGAAAATAACCAACCTTTTGACAGAAGACAATGATCCCCATCCAGGCTGATGACACTAGATTACTCTCAAGATCTTGAACAAGGGGGTTGCTAAAGCCAAACCTAGACTGAACCACAGCATTTATGCAACTTTCAAAATTCATGTCTTTTATGTGCCCACATGCTATATGCCTTGGGTGAGAGTCAATCCAGATAATGCCAACAAAATCTTTTACTAATAAAGGCACTTTTTTCCCAGTGTATGACTAAATCTTTAGCTTAGGTCAGAGGAAAGAGCAAAAAGAGAACACATTTAATGCTCACTAGATAAGTGACATATTATCTGACACCTTTTGCTAATCTTGTTCTAGAGAACCATCTCTGTCCATGTCAATATGCCGAAAGTCATCCAACACCTTCCCTTCTGACATGCATAATCTAGTGTGCGGAGAGCAATTTACGCAGCAACTCATCTGCCTTTTACATAAATTCACTTCCCCTAGATTTCCATCTCCTTTATTTCCCTCTCTTACCTTTCCTGCTCCTCTGATTATTGTCAGTGGGGCTGACGGTCATCCAGGTTTCTTCATCCCATCTTACCTCTTCATTCTTTCTTTTCTCTCCATTACCTTAAATCATTTCTCATTTCATTCTTTCTTTCCACTTATCTTGGCCTCCTCCACTTTTTTTCCCCAATGTATATCTCATTTGTACAGTATTTTCGACTTTGATACAAATAGAAAAAATGGCTTTAGAGGTCTGGTTTGGGATAGTTTTCTGTGTTGTCGGGGCTTTGCGAAAAAGGACATGTAGCTTTACGAAATGATAAGGCTTCTGTAAATTCCAGCTAAACAGTCCATTCTTGTGATAGCAAAATGCATAAGTGGATACACTGGGAAATAAGTTACTGCCCTCTGATTTTTCATATATATTCCCTCATCCCCCCATTATGCTTCTAAATGGTAGCCTCATTTTTGCCTCTACCACTTTATCTACGTCTCTTGGAAATAGGGTAGCCGACTGGCTCCAGATATGCCTGACAGGCTTGATGCAGTCCTCGGTTTACCCCATTGCATGCAGGGTCATGTATTCTGATTTCTCTATTTCACTCCATAAGAAAATCAAGACTACAAACCCAGGACTGGATCAGAAAATCAGATCGATTTCAGCCCTCTTTTGATATTAACTTTGGTTAATTTGCATATAGCTAACACAAACTCAAGAAATAAATGTGCCTATGCTTTCTAAATAATGATGTGACGAGAGTGCTTTCTTTTTCTTGTAGCCTTGTATCTTGTGTCTTCTGCTAGCTGCCTACAGTCCTTCATGCAGCTGTCAAAATTCAGGTCTTTTAAGTGCCCATATACTGTATGTCTTGGGTAAGACAATCCATATAATGCCAACAAAATCTTTTCTTACAACTCAGCTAGTTGTGCAGTTGGCATCCAGTCTCATAATTCTCACACCCTCCCTTTCTTACTCTCCAAACACAATTCCTTAGTTGAAGAGAGAGAGATCCTTTTGCAGGGGTGGGCAATTCCGGTCCTGGAGGGCCACAAACCAGTCAGGTTTTCATGATGTCCCAAATGAATATTCATGAGATCTATTTGCATCCATTGCCTTCCATTGTATGGTAATAGGTCCATGAATATTCATTAGGGACATCATGAAAACCTGACTGGTTTGTGGCCCTCCAGGACCGGAATTGCCCACCCCTGTTTTAGTGGAATCCATGACTACAACAAACAATTAAGGAGGCTAGGATCAAGCATCAGCCATTGAGATTATTCAGTCCAGTCATTGTATAGAACATAAAAATATTGGGCCAAAAGAAGAAGCCCAGATCACTAGGCCATACCCCTGTAGTTATCCAGAAAAGCTATCATGCCCCCCTCTTTGCTTGCCCTCTGCCAACCCCAGTATTTGATCATTACTCCACCATGAACGGTTAGCTACTTCTTCCAGGTCTTGTTGCAGGCTGGCAGCTTTAGTGGATTCGCACACCAATATCACCATTTTAGCTTAATGTCTCTACTGTCTTTTTTCAATGCTCTGATTGCTCCTCTTGAGCCCAGAGCTGACTGCAAACTTAGTGTCACATTTGTTCTTCTTGCTTGCCCTGACCTTCCTCTGTGTACCAAGCAACACCCACAACCCCTGGCAAATTTGAGGATGATGAGAGCCATGGTCGTAGGTGCCTGCCTGAAGGGATGTGATCAAAGGGGTGTGCCCCTTTAGAACCCTTTCAGAGTCTACAAAAAGGCAGTGAAGAGGTACTATGAGCAGTACCAGTTTAGTCTGTGGCACAGATCCTAAGACTACAAAATGTTTAGGGCATACAGAGAGGAAAAATGCAGAAAAATATGAGGAAAAAATAAAGAAAAAGGATTGTGAGACAGAAATTTAATACAGTTACCAATTGTCCTTACCTCTCCGATGCTTAAAACCACCTCCAAAACATAGAGAATTTTTAGCTTACTTCCTTAACAGGCTCTTTCTAGCCATCCAGTTTTGTAAAATTTGGCATGTGTAAGTGGTATGCACATAAGTGGTTGTACAGTCAGCGTTTACATGTTCCAAGCCTCAAGTGATGCTGTTCTTTTTTTGATCACGTCCTTTATGAAAGGGCTGTTCCCACTGTACACATTGTTTGTAATTCCCTATGTCCTTATAGGTATCTTACAAAAGGCTCTATGACCCATTGTAAAATACTCAGGCAACTGAGCATATTCTGACGCGGATGTCGCATCTCTTACCTGGACACCCTAAGTAAAATCAGGCTTATACTAGTTTCAAAGGAAAGCTAAGGGGATATGTTAACTAAAGAGCGTTAGCTCTTTCTGCAGTGCTAACACAGGACCATCGCAGCACAGTAAAAGCTAACACGGGCCAAATGCAGCTACTGCAGGCAATTGTTTTGCGATAACTGCACTTTGTGCATTAGCAGTGCGAGTGGGATGGGCGGAGAGTGGCCACGCTTGTGTCACTGCCCACGCGGTTACTGTGGGCAGTGACAGTGCGCGGTAGCCGCATGTTTCACAGACTTCGCGGATGCAGTTAATGCCAGCTTTATGAGTAGGGTTAGCCGCCATAATCTCTGCATTTCCACTGCATTATCTGATGGGGAAATGCTGGGCACGCCCCCAGCAGATAACATGTGACTTTTGCAGCTACAGCAGTGTTTTTGCATTAGCTGCAAAAGCTTACCGCCATTTCGTAAACATTCCCCTAGTGGCTGCTAACTGCATAAGTAGCTTTGCTTGAACGTCTGCCAGTGGGAGAAACAGAAATTCAGGCCGTTCATGTTGTGTCTCGATTGGAGCAGGCTTTGGGGCGGACCAGGGGCCAGGTTTAAAGTAATATGGACAGGCGCAAAACTTAAAATTGAAGCACATAAGTGCTGCAGTACGTATAACAAGTAGAACTTTAGGGGGGTGATTTTATTACAGGATGCCTATGTTTGAAATCCCAGAACTTGCCTAGTTAAGCCTATTTTATGAAGGCAACATCAGCACCTTAGAACCAACTCCAACAGTATGAAAACTGAAACATACAAATTTATACCTGCTTCAAAGGCAAATGTGTGCATTCTCCTGATGCTCTCTTAGCAATTACATCCCAGCTTCATTCAGTCAACGGCCCCCAGGAACACCTATGTGTTGCACATGTTTAAGTGCATGCCATCTTGTAGGCATGTGTACTTATACATGCGTCAACAGCTATGCAGTGTCATAAAAACTTTATAAACTTACTCCCTATATGGATAAAATATACATATAAGGTTATATGTTTATGTTCATTGGCAGGATTTATGCATTTATGGTCACGGAATATCTGCATACCTTTGTAGGGATAAAATATCCATATAAAGTTATGTGGCCATCCCACTGCTAAATAATGACCCAATAGTTTTATCTCAGAAGATTGTACTTTGTCTCTACTGAGGTGTTTTTAAATATATCAGCTATCATATTCTCTTGTTCCATGTTAAATAAATCTGTTAATATAAATTGTGGCAAGGTCATCTATCCTGAGTATGGGGGAGGTGAGAAACGTAAAGAATTCACCCTAGCAAAGGGTCCCCTTTTAGGAGTGCAGGGTGAGAAAGCCACAGCCACACCTAAGAACCAGAAAAACCCCAGCTGGGACAGGTTTCATGCAGTGTCTAATACAGTAAGAGAGAGAGATTAGGGGCACGAGGTCCAAAACTCTTACTTCAACAAATTCCCTGATTACTCAAATACCAGAAGGCAGGGGGATTGCCAACACCTGGGAAGGAAGGAGGTGGGGCTAGAACCCTGGAGGTATAAGCCTATGCTAAAGTATACAGACAAGAAGAAAGGAGGAGAGGGAGGAGAAGGCAGAGACCAGAGAAGAGAAGGAGGTAGGGAAGGTGCTGACTCATGCAGAAGAGCCAAACTACCAGGAGCTGAGAGGGCTGAATTCCCTGCAACAGGTTGGCAGCAGAGGTTGGAGCCAGGAAGTGGAGAAGTTCAGAGCACCAGAGAGGTTGTCAGCTGAGCAGTCTGACTGGGTGGGTGAGTCAGAACCCATGCAGCTGGGAGAGCCAGTGGCAGAGTTGGGGGAAGAAGACATCCTTATGGATTGCTCTCTGTGCCAAGCTTTAGACATGGAGTCTTGAGGAAAAGCCAGCCCTGAAAGAATTATCCTCCTTGAAAAGGTAACCATAAGAAACAGGCAGTGTGGTGGTAAATTCCCATATGTTTTTAAAAGGGAAGTTTACTGAAATTTAAGGATAAGCAAGAAGCTGTGATTCATGCTTGTTATCCACCTGTGGTTTGAACTGTGAAACGGCAAGAAGCCAATTTACCTGCTAGAAGAAGTTTTCTTTGCTCCTCTGTTATGTGAAAAGCCTGTTGAGAGTTTTTGATGGCAGTCTGAATGTTTGCTTCTTGTTTTGAATTCTGTTGTACCTGAAATGCAGCCTAGAAGGAATTGAGGCTGATAGAAGCCAAACTGCCACAGAAGATTAAACTTGTTTGGACTGTAATTAGCAAGGACTAAAAGGAAGGTGGTAGCCTTGCTATCAAAGGTTGTGCTTCTGAAAGTAAGAAGACTTTAAACAGCCATTTTTGGGTTCTTTTGTTTACTTTGCCAACCATCTGCTGTACTTTGAGCAAATCCTACAGAAATAATCCTGTATCTGGTACTTTGAATCTTTTTGTGCGAAATAAATTTTCTGTTATATGCCTTACCTCGGTGGCATTAACTACAACTTTCTACCTGAAGCACAAACACATCTTAGCAGTACTACATTTCCCAGAAGACACCACAAGGAAATAGTCTGCTAGGGCTGATAGGAGAAGGTTCCTCCAATAACCACGCCCCTCTAAAACTAGAGGCGAGTGGTGAGGGCGTTGACAAAATACAGAATTTTTATTTATACTAATGCTGATGTTCATTTTTGACAGTTAATTGCTGTGTGTATGTGTGTGTAGGAAAGGAGTACAAGGTTAAAGTTTGCCTAGGATGACTATTACCCTTGCATGCATCCTGCTTTGAAGAAGTATAGCTTTTACTTGTTAGGAGAATATACAGTACTTTCTCAAGTAAATCAGATATACTTAAGGAATGTAGATCTTGAGATAGATACATGGAAAAATTTTAAATTGATAAAACATAAGTGGGTTGATATTCAAAGGGAATTATCCAGATAAGAATAGCTGTTACCCAAATAATTCTCTTAGATGACTCTCTCCATAGATTTTCAGAGGCACTATATGAATAGTGATACTGAAAATCCTTTCAGACTACTTTGGCATTATTTGTATAGTGCCAGGCCAATGTGTGGGTAGCTTGTGGGCGGAGCATGGAGAGTGGAAATATTCAGTCCAGTATCTGGATAAATTTAGAATGGCAAAAACACCCTCATAACATTTTTTGGATAGTCATTCGAATAGTGGGCTGAATATCGCCTCTGTCTGAATAACTCTGGCGCTGGCTGCACTAAGAGATTAATTTTATTTATATGGCGCACATAGGTTAATGCACATTTTTATGCATGTATTTTGTGCCAAATGTATCAAACATGAAGGTATGCAAGTTCATTTAATCCATGAGCGCTCATGCCAGCCCTTTTACAGTTGTAGATGCCCACCCCTCTCTTTTTTAAGAACGTGTGTAAATTATTGTATTTTTATCATTTACATGTGTAACTTTGCGCACCTCCTATGCTCCACCCAAAAGCCACCCCTGTACATTTAGCTGGGCATCTCAAAATGGGCACATAGATGTGCAAATCATGCAGGTATCCCCAGAACCAATTTAGAAAAACAGATATATTGATGTCCCTGGTGCAAGAACATCCAGGTAGCACTGGACTGTGGTGGAGCTGAGCCCTGGGTGGAACAAAGGAGATGCACGTCGCAGCGTGATTTCAGTTCTGCACAAGGACATCTGGCCCTGCTTGTTGAGATGTCCATGCCTATAACCACAAATAAGGCGCAAAAAAGTGCTAATTTCACAGCTGCAATGCTTCCAGGGGGACGAGTAAAATGCACTTACATCGCCATGGTTATTATTTCCTTGTTAAAGAAATCTGTGCGTAAAAACGTACTCCAGACATATTACTGGCCAGCTGCTGCCATCTGAATATCTGAAATGGCAGGGCAGGACATGCTAGTCTCATCACATAGATGTCCCCATTCTGAACTACACTGGCCAAGACTTCCAAGTACCCGGTTCTGCAGGTGTACAATTCGGAGATGGCCACATTCGTGACGGGGCCTACGCCTGTGCACATACTTGAACTTGCTATCTGTGCAGGGTTTGTCTCCATAACCAGTTACAGGGATGTTGATTTTTTGGGGTAGAGATGGAGAGAGTTCAGAAGGCACTTCTACGTGCCTCCCTTCACTGCCGCCACTCCCCCCTCCCCGATTTCTGGATGTTCTGCTCTGGATGCTCAGATTCTTCCTACTCATCCCTTCTAAAATCCCATTTTATAACTTTCTATGTATATTCAGTAACACTCACTATCTGGATAACGGCACTAAATATACATATTTTATTTTAACACTGTGGCCAGCGTTTAAAAAAAAAAGCCACTGACCGCGGTGTTTAAATATTGACCTGAAAATGTTTGCATAATTAAGTCATGTGTAGAAGAGATTTTTCTTTTCTTGTAAGATGAAAACATGAAGCACTTCTGTATGGAGGTGTTTTCAGAAATGAGAACAATGCATTATTATGAACTATAGAGATGAGGGTACAGTGGAAAATGAACAGGGCATGTCATTATTTTTTATTTACTTGTATATAGTGATAATACCATTAAAAATGGAAAGAGTGCAGAATAATTATTTATATCTACTTTGTATCTTTAGCTATCTCTCTACTGTAGGTAAACATACATGAATAATAGATTCATTTATATTTGAACAGCTTAATGCTCTGCTAACATAAAAGAAACACATTTTTCACTTAAAATGTTTTTATAGCTATTAAGGTTTTAAATTACCTGATTTTGTTAAGATGTCACATTCATTTCTCTTGGAACAGGAAATATCTGTAGCTTCTGTAGATCTATTGTTGTTTTTGTTTCAGTACAAAAATTGCCCCAGATTTATCAATATAAACATCCCAGTGTGTTCAGTTACTAAAATAAAGAGGAAAAACTGGAATAAAGCTTTAATAGGTCTACCATAGAGAGGTGCTCTTGAGCTCATTCAGAATGACAGCTTAGGTGGACTTGACATCTACTCCAAGGTCCACAACATTGAAGTGCAATTTTCCATTTCATCAGCTCTGAAATTCCAAAAGTTTGATCTATCCGCACACGCAAAGAAGGAGCTAATAAGAGATAAAAGGACCCCTTTTTAAAGTCTGGTAAGGCTGTGCATTAGTTGTTGGGGGCCTGACCAGCATGTTCCCAGCACTTAATGTACGACTGAGTAGTTAACATGGGTGCACCTAGTGATACTAATTGCCACGTTAATATTGCTCATGCCCACTTTGTCCCTAACTTGGCCACTCTCCACATTAGCATACAACTGCCAGTTAATGGACGTTTTAGCAGTAAGTAGCTGGAATGCCCCTCCATTAGTGTTCACTGCGGCCATTTATCACATGCTATAATACATGTTAGTTAGTTAGTGGCACTTAATAAAAGGGTCCCAACGATGGGCTGAATTATTCTATCATGATTCAAGCACAAACTGGTGCTATGAATGAAAGCAGAAGTGTGGGACTTTGACAGTTCAAATGGGGATATCTGGAAGACTGTGCTGCTAAACGTGAATCAATCACTGCCTCAATGCAGCTTACGTCTAACACGTCAAGGGGACTATTTTAGTACCTAACACATGTTAAGCTGTGGTTGCTGCAAAACCTCTGCGGCAACGGTTGGGAGCATTCCCAGCATTTTGGAGAAGGCTGCCATGCTGCTAATGCAGGGTAGTGGTTACTACTATATGTTAACTGCTAATGCAGACGGGGCCGCCCAACCATTAGGCAAGACTGGGAGGTTGCCTAGGGTAGCAGCAGTCAAAGCAAAGCAATAGATCCTGACAGCCACATAAACTCAAAGAGCCCTCAGCACATTCTTATCTCCAGGAACAAGCAGGAATGAGTCTTCACATATGGGTACATCGGTACCGACGGAGCCTGCGCGGGAACGCTCCCCAGCTTCCCAAAAAGGAAAGCTTTTGGGAGCATCCCACAGTGCCTGCGCGCTGCCTTCCCACCTTTCCTAACCATCTCTCCTCAGTTCTTCTTTGCCGCGGAGCCAGCAGGTCGAGCCCTGTCACCGCTGAAGAAGTTCTTTATTTTATTTTATTTTATTTCTTTGGTCGCATGTCTGCCTTCCCCGACTCCGGACCGGTACCGCCGGTCTTTTTCTCTTTCTTTCTTTAAAAAAAAAAAATATATATATATTTATTTTTCTTCACTTAGTGTATTTTTCCTCTTAGGCCTCAGGGCCCACAAGAAAATTTCCCTCATGGAAAAACCAGCCTCCGGGTTCAAAAAATGCACTAAGTGTAGCGGTACTATTTCTGTTACAGATACCCATGAATGGTGTCTTAAATGTTTGGGTCCTGAACACTCCATTCCGGATTGTCCATCCTGCTCTCTAATGTCTAAACGGGGTTTACAGAACCGAGCAGCTAAGCTCCATGTGCTGTTTCCCGCTGATGCAGCGTCGGTAGCATCGACATCTTTCAGGTCTTCTTCTTCTGATGGATCTCAGGTAACCAAACATAAACCTAGCAGGTCCTCGAAGGGTAGATCTCCCTCTAAGCATCGAGATGCCTCCGGGCTTGCCCTCGAGGATTCTGCACCAGCAAAACAACCCCGGTGGGAAGCTCCGGCTTCCAAAGCTCCTCCTATGGGGTTACAGGTTGACATCGATGGCACGGCCTCGACCGATCACCTGTTAGAATGCTCTGGGGTACCAGCACAATCTCCCAGTACCGACTTCCAGGCATTCATGGCGTCGATGGATCACAATGTTCTGTCCATGCAGCGGGCTATTACGGCCTTCATTCAAGCTGCGACGCCGCTGGTACCGAAACAAACTCCGTTGTCGTATCGGCTCCGGTACCGGCACCAGCGCCGATACCGGTACCAACTGCATCGACATCGACCAGGATACCAGCTGCAGCAGTTCCTTGTCCAGGGTTGCTTATCAGTACCGATCCGGTACCGGGGACGCCCAATGTCGATACTGCTCGATACGCGTATCGAGCATTGGAAGAGCACCGTGACAGGCGATACTTTGATTCCTCTGATGATTCTGATACATCAGACGAGTCTCCTGAAGTATCCCTAGCCCTTCCTGAAGAGCCTTCTTCTCCAAAAAGAAGAATGTCTCCCCCAGAGGACTTGTCCTTTCAAGACTTCATAAGAGAAGTAGCTAAAGGACTTTCTATTTCAGTAACCTCTGAATCAGAGCCTAGAGAAAAAAAATTGGATATTTTAGGCTATTCTAAGGCTCCTAAAGAGGCAGTCACCTTACCAATTCATGAGATTCTTTATGAACATATGATTGATCTATGGGAGACTCCTCTTACTCTCTCTCCTCATTCTCGCAGATTGGACACTATGTATCGTGTTCCTCCCTGTCCTGGATTTCATAACACTCAGCTTCCTCACCATTCCATTGTGGTGCAGTCAGCTATGAAAAAGATAAAGAGTACAAAGAGACACTCTTCTGCTCCTCCAGGAAGAGAATGCAGGACCTTGGATGCTTTTGGTAGGAAAATCTTCCAAGCCAGTATGCTTATTGCCAGAATCAACTCATATAGTCTTTACATGGGTATGTTTCTAAAAGAAGTTGCAGAAAAGCTGCACACTTTCCTCCCTTTTCTTCCAGAGGATAAAAGGGAGGAATTCCTCATTTGGCTTAAGCATACCCAAGACATTTCAAAGTTTTCCAACAGGGCAGCCTTTGACTCCTTTGAAGGTGCCAGCAGAGCTTCAGGCATTGCCATAGCTACTCGCAGAATTGCTTGGCTCCAGGCTTCTGATCTAGAACCCTGGGTTCAAGATGGCTTAGGAAATCTTCCCTGTACAGGTGAAAACCTATTTGGCAAAGAATGGCAAATAAAAGCCACTCAAATGGATGCAGAAAACTCTGCTCTGGATAGACTTTCAAAGTCAACCTCCATTCCTGCCAAGAAAAAGCCTTTTAAAAAGTCTCTTTAAAAAGGGCAGATTTCCTTCTACTTCTGGCCAACAATCTTCTACAGGTCGCTTTACCACTAAGCGTCAGCAACCTAAACAGGCCAGGCCTAAGCCTACAGGGGCTGCTGCAACTCAGCAGGCCCAACCTCCTCAGGGTTTTTGACTTGATGCTAGAGGACTTAGCCTTTCTGGCTCTAAAGCAGCCAGAGCCTCTCGCCATTCCAGGAAGGTTGGCTCATTTTGCTCCCAGATGGGAGCAAATAACATCAGAGCAGTGGATACTCTCCATCATAAGAGAGGGCTACAAGCTTCATTTCTCAAACCTTCCTCCCCACACCATGGTGAGACACTTCAATTCTCCCACTTCTCTTCTCGACCTTCTAGGTCAAGAGGTAGCTACCCTTCTTGCCCAAGGGGCAATAGAAGAAGTTCCTCTTCTTCATCAAGCGTTAGGGTTCTACTCCCCCTATTTTCTCATTCCAAAGAAGACAGGGGGATACAGGCCCATCTTAGATCTCAGAGAATTGAACAAATTTCTATGCAAGGAGAAGTTCAAGATGCTTTCTCTGGGCACTCTCCTTCCATACATTCAAAGTCAGGATTGGCTTTGTTCTCTAGATCTCAAGGATGCGTACACACATGTCCTCATCCATCCCTCTCACAGAAGATTCCTACGGTTTCTTTTCCAAGGAAAACATTGCCAATACAGAGTCCTTCCTTTCGGTCTGGCATCTGCTCCAAGTGTGTTCACCAAATGCATGGCAATAGTTGCTGCATTTCTACGCACTCTGGGAATATTTGTCTTCCCATACCTGGACGACTGGCTCATCCAAGCTCCATCTCAGTCAGAGGCCCAGATTTCTCTGGACCGCACAAGGTGCATTCTGCAGTATCTGGGACTTGTGGTAAACCTCCCAAAGTCTCAGCTCACCCCTACTCAGTCCCTAGAATTCATAGGGGCCTGGTTGGTTACTACTACTGCAAGGGCCTACCTTCCTCAGGCCCGTTGCCAACGTCTAGTGCAGTTAGCCTCCCAGATTCAGTCAAAGAGCCACTTAACTGCCCGGGAGATGCTACAACTGCTAGGCCACATGGCTTCCACAGTGCATGTGGTACCCTATGCTCACCTACACATGAGAGCAGCTCAATGGACTTTGTCCACCCAGTGGACTCAAGCTTTAGGAGCTCTCTCAGACCAAATAGCAACCACCAAACGTCTCTTTTGGTCTCTCCAATGGTGGATGTCCACTCAAAATTTGTTGCTGGGGTCCCCCTTCCAACAGTTGTTGCCCCAAGCAACCCTCACAACAGATGCCTCCCAAACAGGTTGGGGAGCCCATCTACAGGACCTCTCCACTCAAGGCACTTGGTCCCCACAGGAGACCTCTCTTCATATCAACCACTTGGAGCTTCGAGCAGTTTTTCTAGCTCTCAAGGTCTTTCATACCCTCCTCAGCTACAAGGCAGTCCTCATTCATACGGACAATAAGGTAGCCATGTTTTACATAAACAAACAAGGAGGAACTGGCTCTCTGTCGCTTTGCAACGAAGCTTTAAGATTGTGGGCCTTCGCCAGAGAGCATCAAAACCATCTCCTGGCAGTATACCTCCCAAGAGTCCAAAACTCTTGGGCAGACAGACTCAGTCGAGTTCTGCTTCCACACGAATGGTCCCTGCACATGGATCAGGTACTCAGAATCTTCCAAGAATGGGGAACCCCGGACATAGACCTCTTTGCAAGTCCGTGGAATGCCAAACTTCCCCGGTTCTGTTCCAGAATTCCGTGTCAGGGAGTTCAGGCCAAGGATGCCTTCCTCCTTCATTGGGGTCAGGGCTTCCTGTATGCTTTTCCACCCATTCCCTTGATTCCCAAGACTCTGTTCAAACTCCAGAGGGATCAAGGATCTATGATCCTCATAGCTCCACGCTGGCCACGCCAAGTGTGGTACCCTCTACTTCTACATCTCTCCCAAGCCCCCTCCCTGGACTTGGGAGCTGCTCCAGACCTTCTGTCCCAGGAGGAAGGGACTTTGTGGCACCCAAACCCTAAGTCCCTACACCTCAGAGCTTGGTTACTGAAGGCCTAGACCTTCAAGACTGGAATCTTTCTCAACAAGTGAAGGATATCCTCCATGCTTCCAGAAAACCTTCTACCAGGCGTTCTTATGCTTTTAAATGGAAGAGATTTTCCATTTGGTGTGCTGAAAAGGGTCTTGACCCTCTAGCACTATCTTTAAATTCTCTGTTAGACTATCTCCTGCA
Source organism: Ichthyophis bannanicus (assembly GCA_033557465.1). Taxonomy (NCBI): domain Eukaryota; kingdom Metazoa; phylum Chordata; class Amphibia; order Gymnophiona; family Ichthyophiidae; genus Ichthyophis; species Ichthyophis bannanicus. Next base: position 205,238,563 of record CM066043.1, on the reverse strand, counting down.
TCTTTCCAATGCAGGCCTTAAAACAAATTCAGTAAGAGTCCATTTGAGTGCTATTGCAGCATCCCTTAAGCCCATCAATGGACAACCTATTTCCTCTCATCCTCTCATTGCAAGATTCATGAGAGGCCTAACTTTAACTAAACCTCCCATTAGGCCTCCTCCGGTGGCATGGGACTTAAATTTGGTTCTTGGTCAGCTTATGAAACCACCTTTTGAACCCTTAGCCACTACCTCCTTGAAGATTCTTTCCTGGAAGGTTATTTTCCTCATTGCAGTCACTTCAGCTCGCCGCATCAGTGAACTGCAGGCATTAGTGGCTAATCCACCTTATACAAGGTTCCATCATGATAAGGTAGTCCTTAGGACAAATCCACACTTTATGCCTAAAGTGGTCTCACCTTTTCATCTTAATCAAGAGGTATATTTACCTGTCTTTTTTCCAGCTCCTCATGCATCCAATGCAGAGAAGAATCTTCATACTCTGGATTGTAAAAGAGCTCTTGCTTTTTACTTACAAAGGACACAGCAACATAGAAAGTCTTCCCAGCTTTTTGTTGCTTTTGATCCTTCTCATTTGGGACTTCCAGTCTCTAAGAGAACACTGTCCAATTGGATTGCTCAGTGTATTTCTTTCGCCTACCAGAGTAAGAACCTTTCTCTGGAGAGCCATGTCACAGCTCATAATGTGAGGGCCATGGCCACCTCTATGGCTCATCTAAATTCTGTGTCCATCGACCAGATCTGTCACAGCCCATTACTGCTTGGACAAGGACTCCCGCCGGGATGCCTTGTTTGGTCAGGCTGCACTCAAACACCTGTTCCATTCTTAAACAACTCCTACCCTCCTTCCCTGGATGGATGCCTGAGATCCATAGGAGGAAGTAGACCCCTTCCCAGGGTCTCATATCCTTGGGGATCTCCCAGGCATCTTTGCTAGGGAGTCCCCATATGTGAAGACTCATTCCTGCTTGTTCCTGGAGATAGCACAGTTACTTACCTGTAACAGGTGATCTCTGGGAACAGCAGGAATAAGTCTTCACAACCCTCCCACCTCCCCTAGGAGTTGTATCTCTTTTTCTATCTTTCCTTTCCTCTCTCTCTCTATTGTCTCAGCTTTAAACTCGAACTGAGGAGAGATGGTTAGGAAAGGCGGGAAGGCAGTGCGCAGGCGCTGTGGGATGCTCCCAAAAGCTTTCCTTTTTGGGAAGCTGGGGAGCGTTCCCGTGCAGGCTCCGTCGGTACCGACGTACCCATATGTGAAGACATATTCCTGCTGTTCCCAGAGATCACCTGTTACAGGTAAGTAACTGTACTTTACCTGCAGAGAGAGCAGGCACACCCATACATACACAGCAAAATTTAATATTTAAAAGTATGATGTCCAATTATACATTTTTACAGGCTTGTTGTGGGGAGTGGTATTTCAGTGATCATGACTGTTGAGATTACTTATCCAAACCTCTGGGGGATGAGGTGCCCAGTACCCTAACACTGGCCTTGAACGCAGGATACAGTTAGCTACACCTCTGTCAGTATAACTAACTGTTCTCATGTTCTCTCTTTTGCCCAGTTAACATGTATTAACATCTCTCAGGTTAACAACCAGGTACAGTCTCCACCTATTACATGATCTCTAATAGAAATTAGGAGAGTGCAGTCAAAATAATGTTAATTTTGTTTAGTTTCCTATGCCCTTTGCAAGACTTTTCATTTTGTTTCTACAAATTTTCATTTTATTTTTATAAATTAGCATTTCAGAGCATTTTTTTTAAAGTTAAGAGGTAGCAGTGGCTGCTGCCCAAGCAAAATTATTGGCTGGAAGATGACTATAGGTTTGCAGGCAAATTAAAACCTACAGCTTTGTTCTTTTTTTCAGTTTTATTAACAGTTGTCATGGGCTGGCGTCAGACTGATGCGTTTTGGATTGGAAGGCACTGGTCTTCCAGGAGTTATTATGTCTCCTGTCTGGTGGGGGAAGTTCTGGTTCTAGTCAGCTGTGGAGTCTAGCTACTAAGATGCGTTAACGTTAATGCCTATAATTTTAGCACAGGTTCCATGTTATTCAACGAGATGTAGTTGCAAATAACATGTTAATGGTGAATTAATGCATATTAATGTTAACACACCTTAGTAGCTAGACCCTTGTGTAATTTATTTCTTGTTATTTTTAAGCAGTGAGAGATGAGGCTATAACATTGAAAATCTACCTAGAGGGAAATTTTAGAAGTGCAATCTGGAACCTCTAAGCCAGAATGTCTGAAAAACATGTAGGCACGTCCCGGCGCAGATGTGAGTTCACAAGTGTGTGCATGCGTGATTTGGATGTTTGCAGGGACAGCTACATAGACATCCCCAGAACTGTTGGTTGAGTAGTGGGCTAGGAACAGGACAGCCAGGGTTCAAATCCCACTGCTGCTATCGTTGACATTGTACTGAGTACCGGGGATGATGGAGAGCTTTCTTCTCTACACCCTCTGGATGTTTTTTTAGCCAAAACGAGCGCTGTTCATGCCTGGAGCAGGTCTAAACTTAGACGTGATGCCGGATGTCAATGACATTTTGGAAATCAGACAGGGGCAACCAGGTTCTTGGGAACACCCCAGCCATACCTCCACCACACTCCTGTTCAGACTTGGCCACCCTCATGCTGGCGACATCCTCAGACCCGGCTTCTAAAATGCCTCTGGAGATGCTTCTGTGCTTTGGACATCTCTTTGTCCATTTTCAGACTTCCAAAGCATGAATTGGGCTTCTAAAATTTACCCCCTTAGAGATTTTCCGATAACCTTTCTGGATGTCTGAAGGCAAATTAAAACCCACTGAAACATAACCTTTAAGGGCATAAGTTTATGAAGCATTTCTATGGCTAAAACAGTATTTCTCCACAGAAATAGGTGCTAGGGGGTATATGTGTGCAATGGTCCACATTACCAATGTATAATGTATGCTTTTATTAAGGAACACCTTCCAAAATTCCCTGTTAACTTCAGTATCCAGAATTCTTAGTTTTAAAATTAATGTTTATTTATTTATTTATTTATTTAACTGTATTTATATCCCGCTTTTCACCGGGTCAAAGCGGTGGGACATATAACCAGGGGGGGGGGGGCCATCACCGGGGGTTCAACATTGATGATTTTTTGGGGTGGACATAGAGACTGACAAGATAGCATAGTTACTGGTTCCTATTCAGAGATGTTCCTGGAATAGGATGGTTTTTAGCTGCTTTTTGAATGATGGGAGATCACCATTGTTCTTGATGTGGTTTGGTAGAGAGTTCCAGAGGGATGGGGCATAGAGTTCAAAGGCTCTGTTGCAGGTCCGTTGAGTTGCTTTGGTTCTTTTGTGGGGGATGGCAACGGAGCTGTTGGAGGATTGTCTGGTTGTTCTGTTGTGGGTTGGGCGAGGCAGTAGGGCGCGGAGTGGGGTGCCCTGTGTTTGGTGGACGGTTTTGTGAGTGAGTAGAAGGGTTTTGTACTTAATTCTTGCTTCGATGGGGAGGATATGAAGGTCCCTCAGAATTGGGGTGATGTGGTCTCGTTTCCTTGCATTGTGAATTATTCTCGCCGTGGTGTTTAGGGCAGTTCGGAGGGGATTGGTCTGTGTTGCAGGTAGGCCATGGTAGATTATGTTGCAGTAGTCCAGATGAGGGAGTGTTAGAGCTTGCATTACTGTCCTGAAGTCTTGTGGTTCGAGGAGGGGTCGGCGGCGTTGTACCGTTTTCGCCTTGTGGAATACAGTTCTCATGGTCTTGTTGATTTGTTGCTTAAGAGTTAGGGCTTGGTCAATGATAATGCCAAGATATCTTATGTGTGGTTGTACTTGAATCTGTGTGGTTCCCATGGTGAGGTGAGTGGGTGGTTTGAAGTCTGGGTCTTTTGTTACTATAAGGGCTTCGGTCTTCTTTATGTTAATGGATAAGTTGTTCTCTTGTAGCCAGTTGGATACGTCGGTGAAACAGGTTGATAGCTGGTCGTTTGTTGGGTCCGTGGTTGTAATTGGGGCGTAGAGCATTATGTCATCGGCGTATATGTGGAAGTTGACATTGTGAGTGCGTATGACTGAGCAGAGTGGACGGAGGTAGATGTTGAAAAGCATGGCTGATAGTGTGGATCCTTGTGGTACTCCTTGATGTTGCTGAAAGGGGGATGAGGTGGAGGTTTTGGTGCGGATCAGTTGCTGTCGGTCGGTTAGATAGGATCTGAACCATTGGAGTACAGTGCCTTTGATCCCAATTGTTTGGAGTCTGTGGATAAGGGTGTTATGGGAGATGGTGTCGAATGCCGCTGATATATCCAGAAAAATTAGAATGTATCTGGAGTGTTTCTCTTGGGTTCCTATGATAAGGGTGTTCATCAGCATGGTCATGGATTATTTGGATTGTTGGATTATTTGGATTGTTGGATTATTTGCCTTGAGGAAACCACCTCCTGTATCATATCCTCCTTTTTATTCTTTTAATACTGTAAACCCACAGCTCCATATATCAGTTAATGTGACCATAATTGCCCAAGGACCAAAGGCGCCTCGCCAATCCCTTGAACAAGCATGAAAAAATGACAAAAACCTAACTCCCAGCCAAATGAGGAAAAACCGCTAACTGAGCTTTCAATCGAAGCTGCAGTCCTCGTCGTAGTGAAGCTTTTAATACATCACTTCCTCAGCTGTACTGTCTTCTGGCAATTCAGTTCACTGGCTTCTGCTGTTAGAAAATCATACTGCTACATAGCGCCATGTTTCAGGCCGTAATAACTATTCGGCCCTTCTTCAAGCTAGTTATTACGGCCTGAAACATGGCGCTATTGTAGCAGTATGATTTTCTAACAGCAGAAACTAATGAATCGAATTGCCAGAAGATGGTACAGCTGAGGAAGTGATGTATTAAAAGCTTCACTATGACGAGGACTGCAGCTTCGATTGAAAGCTAAGTTAGCGGTTTTTCCTCATTTGGCTGGGAGTTAGGTTTTTGTCATTTTTCCATGCTTGTTCAAGGGATTGGCGAGGCGCCTTTGGTCCTTGGGCAATTATGGTCACATTAACTGATATATGAGCTGTGGGTTCACAGTATTAAAAGAATAAAAAGGAGGATATGATACAGGAGGTGGTTTCCTCAAGGCAAATAATCCAACATTAATTTTAAAACTAAGAGTTCTGGGTATTGAAGTCAACAGGGAATTTTGGAAGGGGTGCATTTGAATTTAGGGTTTTCACCTCTTTAGTGGCTTTTTTGGGTTTATTAAGGAACAAGTATAGGCATTCCTGAGGGTGGAGGTTGGGCACAGCTGGAACAGAGTAACAAGATATGCACTTGTTATAAATACGTGGACATCTGCACAGACTTAGGTAAACCATTTGCAACCTGCTTCAGAATAGATGTAAATACCTGTACCTGTCTTCCAGAGGGCTATTTGAGGAAGTCACATAGGGGCATATATTGCCTTTATCAAAGAGCAATATTCAGCAGTCAGTGAAGTTTTCAAACACCTGCCGCCATGGGTGACAAAATCCAGATAGTCAGTGCTGGTTTCTGGATATTGGCTGATACTGAATATCTAAAGTTAGCTGGATAGGCGCATGCTTGCTGCTTCTGCTATTACAGAATGGAATCCGAGCACATGCGAACAAAAAGTAAAGTCACTGCCAGGTTCGAGCTGTATGCTGCAAGGCACATAGCAACAGAGGGACGGACTGACTTGTATGTACCACGCTATGCACTTTCTCTGAACAAAAGAGCTGAAGTGGGTCTCCTTCTTTGGGCCCCTCCCATTGCGGGGGCAGCTTTGGCGGTATTTACGCCACTGCTAACAACAGTTTTCATCCTGATACATCCCAAAAAATATAGCCCTTAGAGAATTTAGTAAATAATTTCATAAAGTATTTAGAGGATCCAATTTCCTCTCCCTTTTCTCCAAGAAAAGTCTTTGTAGCTACCGTATAAGAAATATAATATTACCATATCCTACTTAAATATATGGCAGGGAACACAGAAAGTAGCTTGTCACGCTGCTGCTGCATTCAGCGTCCGTTTTAAGTGAGTTTAATCTTTCAAGGAAAAATATAACTCATTTCACTTTGGTGTATCAGTAGCCTGCAGAGGTGTTCGGTGCGTTTAGCATTGTACAGCTCATATAATGCTGGCACAACAAACTGACACCCTTTTCCCTAAATGAGAAGGAAAGCCGTAATTGCTATAGAAAGCCCAATGGTAAGTCCATTACTTCAGGTTGCCACTTCAAGACTAATATGCCAAGCAATTGTATCAGAGCTGACAGTGCACTGTGATCTACTTAACAATTGATTACGGCCACTCTAGGATAAAGAGTAAGGAGATGGTCCAGTGAATCAGTGGCATTGCTATACAGTGTTGTATGAGAGACCTGAGGTTGATTCCGAAGTCCACCAGCCAGAGGCTGTGGGGAATCTCAGCAGTTGCACAATGGTGGCACCCGGTGGTAAGATTCAAAATGCATGTGGTCTGTGATCTCTGGACCCTGGCTAAGGACTGTTGTTGAGGTTGCTGGACCAAGCTGGGGAAGGAATTATAAAATGGGGCAAATTTCTAGATAGTTGCCAATGAAAGCTCTTGGAGCCATAACCTAGAGGGTGTATCTGGAGTACTGTGAAAACAGGAGGAAACTGCTAGGTGATAAAATGAAGAAGAGGACAGAAATCACATTGCATTTGCTTTCATTTTTAGTTGTCTTCTGGTCAAAGGAGTCTGAAAATGGAATCAAAATCATGGTGATTAGACTTACTACAGCATGAAGTAAAAAAAAAAAGCACTCTTCTCCATGGTAATGACTCAAGATATATCCTGAGACCAATAATATCCTAAGAGGTTTTCTTGCATTATAAAGAACACAACCAACATGGCTTTAGTCAAGGAAGATCTTGTCTTACTAATATGTTTTTTTGAAGGTGTGAATAAACAGGTAGACAAAGGTGAGTCAGTTGATATAGTGTATCTGGATTTTCAGAAAGCCTTTGACAAGGTTCCTCATGAGAGACTTTTGGCGAAATTAAAAAGTCATGGGATAGGAGGCAGTGTACTAATGTGAATCAGGAATTAGGTAAAAAAATAGAAAACAGAGGGTAGGGCTAAATGGCCAATTTTCCCAATGGAGAAAGGCGAATAGTGGAGTGCCCCAGGGATTTGTGTTGGGTCCGCTGCTTTTTAACAGCTTCATAAATGACCTGGGAATGGGAATAACGAGTGAGGTAATCAAATTTGCAGATGACACAAAATTATTGAAAATTGTTAAAACCCATGAGGATTGTGAAAAATTGCAAGAAGACCTTGATAAATTGGAAGACTGGGCATCCAAATGGCAGATAAAATTCAATGTAGACAAGTGCAAAGTTATGCACCTAGGAAAGAACAACCCAAACTATGGTTATACGATGCAAGGTTCCACATTAGGAACCACCACCCAGGAAAAAGATGTAGGCATTATCGTGGATAACATGTTGAAACCCTCCGCCCAGTGTGCAGAGATGGCCAAGAGAGCAAATAGTATGCTAGATATCATAAGGAAAGGAATGGAGAATAAAACAAAGGCTATTATAATGCCTCTGTATCATTATATGGTGCGACCGCACCTTGAATATTGTGTGCAATTCTGGTTGCCGTATCTTTAAAAGGATATAGTGTAATTAGAAAAGGTACAGAGAAGAGGCACCAAAATGGTAAAGGGGATGGAAGGATACCCCTATGAAGAGAGGCTAAAAAGGTTAGGGCTCTTCAACTTGGAAAAGTGACGGCTGAGGGGAGATATGATAGAGGTCTATAAATTAATGAATGGAAAGGAACGGGTAAATGTAGATCTATTGTTTATATCATCAGAATATAGAAAGACTAGGGGACATGCAATGAAGCTACAGGGTAACCTATTTAAGACTAATAAGTGAAAATATTTTTTCACTCAATGTGTAATCAAACTCTGGAATTTGTTACCAGAGGATGTATAAAGCTGTTTTAGCTGGGTTTAAAAAAAGGTTTGGACAAGCTCCTGGAGGAAAGGTCCGTAAACTATTATTAAAGGGGACCTGGGATATCCATTGCTTGCCACAATACAAGCATTGTGGAACCTGTGTCTTTTAGGGAAACTACTAGGTACTTATGACCTAGATTGGCCACTGTTGGAAACAGGATACTGGGCTTGATGGACCTTGGTCTGACCCAGTATGGCATATCTTAGGTTCTTAGTGTCTTCTGTTGCAGCGATTCTCATCTACAGCTGAAAGAGCCAGCAAGTGATTGTATGTGTTGCAGGGTTCCTTCTGTGGCTGTATAGGCTGTCGTGTTTAGCTGCCTTATTTTGCAAATCTTATCATTTCACATCATTCTACTCTAATGGGGAGCATATTCAGCGGTGGTGACCAGTGCAATTAAAATGGCTGGGAGAGGAGGCAGAAGGTAGGGAAGACTGCATAAGAGTGGGAGTTGAGAATTTGGATGTATAGGTGAAGGACACACTCCACACACTGCCCCCAGCTGCTCACTCCCCAATACACACACACCCATCCTTAACCCCTTACCCTTCCCAAGGATGTGCGCACACAAACGCAAACAACCCCAACTCCTCACCCCTTCATACATACATACACACCCAGCCCCTAAGCTCCTTACACGCGCGTGCACACAAACACACACACACACAGCTTCTCATCCTCCCATGCATACACACACATACACACACCCAGCTTCTCATCCTCCCATACACACACACACACACCCTTACTCCCCCACATATGCACACATGCACCCAAAACACACACAAAACATCACTCCCCACCTCCTACACATGCACACACAGCTGCTCACCCCACCCACTGCACTCTCAAGTAGAACACACACACAGAGGTGCTAACCCCAGAGCACCCCACCCCAGACCTCACATATGAGCGCACACACACACTTTTACACGCCATGCAACCCCACCCCATCCCACTCATCACAGGTTCATGCACGCACACCCAGCCCCTCCTTCTATCCCCATACTCTACTCTCATACATGTACACACATGCAGCTCATCAACCTAATGCTTACCCTCTCATGCATGTGCGCGCACACTCAGATCCTATTAACTCAACCCACCACATCACACATCCTCTGACACACACAGACACCCAGCCCCTCATCCCTCCCCCCCATTCTCATCCTCATACATGCACACAGACATGAACAATACAGTGCACATCAAAATGTCAAGAAAAGAGCAAATAGTCTCCACGAAGTGGCTAACAGTGAAGTTGATATAATGATAAGAAATTGTTTTATTAAACCCTGAGATTCCACCCCCTTCCTCCCCCAACACATTCATGCAAATACTAGACCAGCAATAATTTGGCAGGTGCCACCTTGCCCAGCATCCACCTAAGCTACCATTAATGATAGTAAATAGATGCTCTTTTGAAAGCATCTACTGTACTGAGTCCAATTCTGTTTAACATCTTTGTTAGTGATACTGCGGAAGGACTGTTGGGTAAGTTTGCTTGTTTGCAGATAATACCAAAATCTGCAATAGAGTAGACAGGAAGGAGTCTATAACATGAGGAGGGATCTAGCTAAGCTTGAAGAATGGTCTAGAATTTGGCAGCTGAAATTTAATGCTAAAAAATGCAGGGTCATACATTTGGGCTACAAATATCCAAAGGAACTGTACAATGTAGGGGGTGAGGTACTTCTGTCCACAAAAGAAGAGCGGGACCTGGGCATAATTGTGTCTGATGATCTTAAAGTAGCTAAACTGGTAGAAAAGACGACTGCGAAAGCCAGAAGGATGCTTGGGTGTGTAAGGAGAGGAATGGCTAGCAGAAAAAAGGAGGTGATAATGCCTCTGTATAAGCCTCTGGTGCGATCTCATTTGGAGTATTGTGTGCAGTTCTGGAGACTGCACCTTCAAAAGGATATAAGCAGGTTGGAGTCAGTGCAGAGGGTGGTTACTAAAATGGTTAGTGGTCTTCATTAGAAAGCATATGAGGACAGACTTAAAGGTCTGGGGATAGGGGCGATATGATAGAGACATTTAAATACCTCCATGGTATAAATGCACAGGAGGGTCTCTTTCGATTGAAAGCAAGCTCTGCTACGAGGGGTCATAGAATGAGAGTGAAAGGGGATAGACTCAGAAGTAATATGCCGAAATATTTCTTTACAGAAAGAGTGGTAGATGCGTGGAATAGTCTCCCAGTGGAGGTGGTGGACACGAGGACAGTATCTGAATTTAAAAAAAGCATGAAACAAACACAGAGGATCTCTAAAGATAAAAAAGGGACTATTGTAGTTGATATGGAAGGGCAGACTAGTTAGGTCATGTGGTCATTTTCTGCCGTCATGTTTCTATGTGTCTATGTGGCTCTGCACCACCACCAACTACATAAATGTTTTTCAATACCAATGTGGCACTGTTTTTCCCAACAACCTATCTAAAAATGCTGAACTTTCCCCGCTCTTGCAATCAAAAAAACGCCGCGCATGCGGTTCGGGGCTGTCAGTAATCCTTATATAGACTTTTTGCAGAACTCCTCCTCCTTGATATATACCACTATCCAAACTCTTTACATGCATGCTGACCAATCCATCGAAGCATTCAAGCCCTGGGGTTTAACTGTATTCAAAGTAAAAATCCATCGTTGTTCTTCTCGGAGCAAAGTTTGCTCCTTAGTAAAGTCGTGTGAACAACAGAGTGTTGGAAGCACCTTTAGTGCAACATTGCATTATAGCAAACCACAGTTTTGACCAATTAAGATGCTTTGTTATAGATCGGGTAGATTTTCCTCGGGGAGGTAGAACTAAGGAGCAAACTTTGCTCCGAGAAGAACAACGATGGATTTTTACTTTGAATACAGTTAAACCCCAGGGCTTGAATGCTTCGATGGATTGGTCAGCATGCATGTAAAGAGTTTGGATAGTGGTATATATCAAGGGGGAGGAGTTCTGCACAAAGTCTATATAAGGATTACTGACAGCCCCGAACCGCATGCGCGGCGTTTTTTTGATTGCAAGAGCGGGGAAAGTTCAGCAGTTACAGTTTCCTTCTGTCTGCAGTGAAAGAATGGAGATAACAATGAGGGTATGTTTGAGGACCTATTTTTAGGCGACAATGTTAAATGTTGTTTTAAATGAAACAAAGAAATAACGTTTAGGATATAACAGTTTTTGGCTGTATTTTCTTTGATTTAGTTTGCAATGTCTACATGCAATCCCCTGAGGAAACAAGTATTGTGAAACGCTTGGGCGCCTTAGAAGTACGGCATTGGGATTTGAATTGCAGCCGCCAGCAAAGTGAAGGACATCACCTCAGCAAAGTGAAAGACATTACGTGTGGAGCAGAAGCTAAGTACCAGCTGCACTGATATTTCACACGTTGTAACATAGTCCACAATATGATTTAATTTGAGGAGTTGTTCTTGACAGTTTCAAGAAAAATATGAAAAACATATAAATTATTTTTTACTACATATGCACAGAGAAAAAACAGCTAATGTGTACGTGAAGAAAAGGTCATTGATGTGAACAGCAGCAAGTAATAAGGGTGATGATCAAAAAACCTTTTACGAATAGCTGTGTGTTTTTTACTGAGACCTTTGTACACAGTGCTAGATTGGTGGAATTATAATAATTTTGTTCTTAGTTTCAAGTGGTGAATATATGAGCAAATAATAGGATACCAATATATCAGTAATAATCATATCCTGGCAATGTCCCAGTTTTTATACTATTTCCTACTATTTCCTTTTTTAATTGATCTTATTTTATTTGATTCTTTTATTGTCAAATATATGTGCTGTCACCCTCACGGTGGCCAGCCCAACGCCTAGGGCGCTGAGTCTTGGTCTGCCTGTGGTGTTCCTGCCTCAGAGAGCGTGGGCTTGCTTTAACCCTGCAAGGCCTTCTGGGAAAGTAAGTCCCTTTACCCTTGAGCACAGATGAGTTGCAGTCGAGTGGTTTCAGGCAATGACAAGAATTTATTTTCCCCTTCCCGGCGGATTAAATGCAAGTGAATAACTCAGGACAAAACATGCCATACAATTGGCTTGAGGAAATTATACATGAACTCAGGTAAGTTAGCCTTGTCAGCTTCAGGCTTTAAACGTGCAGTGCTTGATACAAAACAAATCACAACAGCTTCAATTGGCCAAGAAAATGTTCCCTTTTCTTCTGCTGCTTTAACCGTCTCTCTCAGACACTGTTCAGCATAGGGAATTCACATGATCAGCCAAAGATAATGTACAGTCCATCCGATCATCCACTATTTCATTATGGTCAGAGTCTATCTGCATTTCCTCAGCATCAGGACTAGCAGGGCATGGCAGTAAGCTGCTATCCTGATCCTTGAAACAAACGGTCTCTCTGACCTCACGTGGTTTCTCTCTGTAACACTCTCCTGAGCAGGGTTGTAAACTACCATATATGCTGTAGTTTTTGTCCAGGGAGTTTGCTACTTTCTGGTAACTATAGGGAACTGCTTTATAGCTAGGTTCAAACTTATATGAATTATTAAGCCTACCTTTTGGCTTTGAAAGGGAAGGACCTCTCCACTCTGCAGGATTAGACTGGTTCTCAAACACAGCTGGTGTTTGCTTGCCTCTCAGCCTATTAACTTTCCCCTCAGATGTACCGGTATTCCCCAACCAGCCTGTCTCTCTCTTCGGAGCGTGTGAGCTTTGCCAAGCCTGCCTCTCAGGAAGATTCTTCTCTCTCCTGCCTTTACCAGACAACCCCTGTCCTGGGTTGCTTCCTTCTGGCCTCAGGAATATGGCTCCCTTGGTTCTCACTCCTCCTTGACTCCTTCTAGTCAGCGTGCTCCTTTGCTGGCTTCCTTTCTGGCTCTCTTCCCAGTTCTGGCTCTCGTTCTGCTTCTGCTTGGTCCAAGCTAATGACCACTTTTTATCATTGTAACTCTCAGGGCTTAGCTGTGCCCTGCCCTGAAACAGGTGAACCTCATTACCTCCTGAGCTAGGGAATACGTCACTGCAGGGGCGTGTCTTTCTAGCTGGTGACTCTGTTTGTTTACTTCTGCTTTGCAAACACTGAGCCATGTGCTCAGACTGCCTGTCAGTTTCTGAAAGCAAATCCTCATCTTGCCCTACCTCCATAGGCTCAGAAGGGACTTCTTCATGACAGAGCATATATAGTCCAAAGCCATTTCACTGGCCCCTTTTTTTTAAAGGAGATATTGGATATTAAGGGGTTGAACTGCAAGGGTGCCAGTAATGTTAAACACAACTGTATTTTAGAAACCTTATTTGCAATTTCCATGTATAAATTTTAGTATCTACATATGGAAATGGCATCAGTGTGTAAATGATAATTTTAGAAAGGGCTAAATTTATACCTGGATGTCTGTAATATATAGAAATTGCAAGGGGGCATGATGGGGGGGGGGGGGCATGGATAATAGGCAGGCCAAAAATCTACCTGTGTATTCCACATTTCATAGAACTATAGAAAATGACATCAGATAAAGACCACTCTGTCCATCCATAATAACTATCAATTTCTTCAAGATCCTTGCAGTTTTCTGGGTCATGTCGCATCTTAGTAAGCGTAACCGATGTTTCAACACTCATGTTGTGGCTTTTTTCAGGGTGAAGAGTTTATGCAGTGGATGTCTGTCCTTACATAGTGGTGGTTATCAAACTGGATTGGTAGGATTGAGGTGGGAAATTTGAATTTTGGTGGGAAAATCATTTGAATAAAAGGCAGGAAATTTGACATTTATTTTGGATTGGAGGTTTATTGGAAAAAGGTGGGAAATTTGAATTTTGGTGAGAAAATTCATTGGAGAAAAGGTGGGAAAAGTGTAGGTTAGAATTCTGGAGACAGGAAGTTTTGAATTTTTAGCAGGGAGATTTGTTGAATCTAATATTCTGGAAGGTGAAAAAAATCATTTGTCTTCAGCAGTCCTTGTAGCACTAAACTTTCTGTGAAAGAAAAGTCATCATGCTATGTTACTGTTGAGTTCTTAGTTGCTGTTGAAGCTTTGTGGGCTTCTTGCTATCTCTACCACCTCTTTGATCCTTCTTGGCCACCAGTGTTCTTCTTTTTCCAGGATTCTTGTGTCATCAGATCTGATTGTATGGCCAGTTCCCATCACATGGAGGGCTACAGCAGATTTCTGTGTGTTACAGAATTTATAATGTCTTTTATGTTCTTGTAGCCTTTCTTCTATTGAGCGGCCAGTTTTGCCTATATATAGTTGGCCACAGATGCATAGAATTTTATAGACTCCAGCAGTTTGGAATGGGGGGGGGGGGGGGATGCAGTCCTTCATTCGTATCAGTGAGGATGCCAGCTTCTGTTTACCTATGCGGTCTGTTACTCCTTGGACATAGGAGGCACCACAAATATTTGTTCTGTCATGGGGTTGTCATCCAGCGGTTGTTGATGGTTGCTATTCTTATGGACTGGTTTGTTCAAAAATTGTAAGGCTTGAGAGACTGCCATTTTGTTGTAGCCATTGGCTGAGAATGTGTCCTGAAGGGTATTCCTTTCTTCTTGGAGACTGTTCGGATCACGGACTCTGTGCCCTGTTTATTAGTGTGCGCAGGATGCTTCTTGTCATGGCATTGACCTAGACAGTCTCCAGAAGGCTTAGTGCTACAAAGACTGGTGATGAAGACCAATGATTTTTTTCCACCTTCCAGAATCAGAGATTGTCATAACAAATCTTCCTGTTAAAAATTCAAAATTCCCTGCCTCCTGAATTCTAATTTATACCTTTCCCGCCCTTTCTCCAACAAACTTTCCCTCCAAAATTCTAATTTCCCACTTCTTTTCCTATGAACTTTCTCTCCAAAATAGAATTTAAATTTCCTGCCTTCAACTAACTTTCCTTCCAAAATTCAAATTTCTTGCCTCAATCCTACCAATCCGGTTTGAGAACCACTTTAAATAAGAATAGACATCCACTGCATAATGACTTCACCTTGAATAAAACCACAGCATCATTGCTGAAACATATGTTCCACTTACTAAGGCACAGCAGGACCCAGACAACTGCAAAGATCATGATATGAGCCACGGAAGCCTAAGAGAACATATTAAGTTCTGCAATTCCTTCCTCTCTCTCAGAGATTCTCTGTACTTCTCTCATGCTTTCTTGAATTCAGATATAGTTCTCATCTCTACCACCTCCACTGGGAGGCTGCTCTGTACATCCGTCACCCTTTCTGTAAAGAAATGTTTTCTCAGATTACTCCTATGTATCCTTTTTCACCTTCATCCTATAATACCTTGTTCCAGTGCTTCCTTTAAACTGGAAGAGGGCCATCTCCTGTGCATTTATACCACAGACATATTTCATTATCTCTGGCATATCTCTCCTTTCCTACCTTTTCTCCAAAGTACACATATTGAGATCTTTAAGTCTATCCTCATATGCCTTATGAGAAAGACTACTGACCATTTTAGTAGCCACCCTCTGAACCGACTCCATTCTGTTTATATTCTTTGAAGGTGTGATCTCCAGAATTGTAGAGAGTACTCCAAATGAGATCTCACTAGAGACTCATAAAAGGCACTATTGCCTCCTTTTTCCTGCTGGCCATTCCTCTTCTTATGCACTCAAGCATTCTTCTGGCTTTTGTTTGTTGCCTTTTCTATCTGTTTGGCTACTTTAAGATCATCCAACAAGATTACTCCTAGATATCGCTCTTCTTTTGTGCACTGAAGTACTTCACCCCCTATACTGTACTGCTCGCTTGGGTTTTTACAGCCCCGACGCATGACTTTGCTGCCAAATTTTTGACCATTCTTCAAGCTTCATTAGATCCCTTCACATAGTGTCCACATCTTCCAAGTTATCTTTCCTATTGCAGATTTTGGTATCATCCACAAAAGGCATAACTACCTTCCACCATATTGTTTATAAAAATGTTTAAAAAAACCTCTCTTATGTTGTAACAATCCATGTCACAAGGAAGAAACTGGAAG
The DNA here is from genome assembly GCA_033557465.1 of Ichthyophis bannanicus. NCBI lineage: Eukaryota > Metazoa > Chordata > Amphibia > Gymnophiona > Ichthyophiidae > Ichthyophis > Ichthyophis bannanicus. Next base: position 205,222,622 of record CM066043.1, on the reverse strand, counting down.
GTCCCGTTCTTTTTATTTTATGGGTTTTTATGAGTTTCTGCTTTTTTGTGCTGGATTTCATGCTTTTACTATATTATAAAAATAATTGAAAATTCCTATTACAAATAAAAGAACAGGGCTACGGCCAATGCCCCTATCTTCAGAGTGAACTCCATTTACTACTACCCTCCATCATTTCCCACTCAACCAGTTTCTTATCCAGTCAGTCACTTTAGGATCTATCGCAAGGGCACTCGGTTTTTTTATAACTCACAGATGCAGGACAGTGTCGAAGATCTTGCTGAAATCTAAGTATAACAGATCTAGTGCTCTCCCCAATTTAATTCTCTGGCCACCCAGTCAAAGAAATCAGTCAGATTCGTCTGACGATGCCTACCTGTCTCGGATCCTGTAACCCACTGGATTCCAGAAACTGCATCATCTTCCGCTTTAGCACTATCTTCATTAATCCATTCAGCACAAAAGTCAGACGAGCTGCTCTTCAGTTGGCAACCTCTTCTTTACTTCTGCTTTTGTGCTAAGGAACCACATTCACCCATCCCAAGTCCTTCAGGATCACTACCGACTCTAAAGAAGCATGACAAGGTCAGACAGCAGTGCTGCCAGTTCTTCCCTAATTTCCTTTATTACCTTACGATGAATCCCATCCGACCCCATCGTTTTGTCCACTTTTAGTTTAGGTAGTTCCTCGTGAACCGTCTTCTGAAAATAGTTCAAGTTCTACCTCACTCCGTTCCTATTTGTGTTTATTTTTCGAGCTCCCATTCCCAGCCCTTTGCCTATGAACACAGAACAGAAATAAGTGATAAGCAATTCCACTTTACCTCATCAGAGTCTATGGGGTATGTTTACTAAATGGCGGTAGCGGATTCCGTGCGATATCGGAGCTGCGGCCACATTGGGGCTGTGGCTTCGATATCGCACGGAAGCCACTACCACCATTTAGTAAACATACCCCTATGTAATCCTCAGAGTTTGAAAATATCACCCTTGCTCTTCCTGTTACTAACATACTTTTAAAAGGTTTCTTGTCCCTGTATGTTACTGTATTGGCTATTTTTAATTCCATCAGCATCTTTACTTTCTGACTACTTTACCAGCTTCCCTTAAGTGCTCCAGAGGTTGGTTGTCTTCGTCTTTCTGCGATCTCTTAGATTTTATGAAGGCTAACCTCTTTTTCTTTACCTTTCCAGACACTTCTTTTGAAAGAAGAAAAGGGAGGCTCCTTTTCCTTTTATTTACTTCCCTAACAAAAAGGTTTTTTGTCCTTAAAAGAATGTCTTTCAATTTTGCCCACTGTTCTACTTCCCACATATGTTCCTATCCAGCTAACAGCTCCTTGAGGTATTTCCCCCATCTTTGCAGAGTTAGTTTTCCTAAAGTCTAGGACCCTCACTTTTGAATGAACTATCTCCACCTGTGTCCTAATATTGAAGCTCACTCACCATCCAGTGATCACTGCCCACTACAACATCAGAAACACGCTTCCCAATTCCATCGAGTCTTGCAGCGGTTGATGAACTGAAGGGAGGTGTGAGAAGCTCACATTATGTACCTGATACCAGGGATTAGCCCATCTTCTGCAGCAGAGCTGTGTTTGGAATGCTTTTGGTTTTGGAACCGCTTTACCGCAATAGAAAGCACCATCTAGTAGTCTTTAGTTCAAGCAAATAATGAACTCATTGTTTGCAAGAGTGCTTCCAAGAAGCTAAATAATAGCATGATTAAGGCTCTATGGAGACTTTTTGAAAAAAACAGCAGGGGTCATGGTGGGGCAGGAGTGACTAGGAAACATTCCTACCCAATATGGACTGCTGGATACCCACGGATAGGGTAATATTTTTTTCCCGGGAGGGAGAGTGGAGGATAAGGAAAGTCACGAGGGCTTCAATTTTTAAATTTTGGGGGACGGGGGGAGGTTGAGGTTTGCAAGGAATGAGAGAAGATGGACCTAATCAGGCTGGTGACTGCTTTTCTTTTTTTATATGAAATAAAATTAAAATGAACAAAATTTATATTTCCTTTGAAAGTACGTCCTTAGTAAGTGCGTGTATGCGTGAATATGTGTGTGCATGCATATGCTTAGAAAAAGGTAGAAACAGAAAATACTGGGGGGGGGGGGAAATGAAGTTAAAATGGAGATAAAGGGGGAAAGGAAATAGGAAAGAGGGACAGGAGGGTCAGAGGAGAAAATAAGATTTCATTCTTCTTCTTCTTTCCATTCAACGGCTGTAAGGAAGACTTATAATAATCAGTGTTGGAATTAGGAATAAATTATTTCTGCTGAAATGTCAGCCCTTTAGTGGCTTATCTGACATGTGGGAGCAGTGGAAGCTACAATTACCTTTTCATTTCAACGCTGACTCATCTGCTATTTAAAAACAAAACCCTTCAGTTTTGCTGGGTTTCACTGACACTAAGGGAAAGTTTTGCGTCCGATGATGCACAAACACCCCAGTTATCGCCTCCCTCCATCTGCCTGTGTGTTTATAATAAAATCCCAATGTAAGAAAAGCTGAGCAGGGAAGACAACATAAAGAATGCTTTCATCAGCGGCGCCCCTTCTTGAAGGCGTCATCGAAACGCTGCCGTATCATAAACAATGAAAAGCAGAACATCCACAAGGTATTATGGGTATCAGATGTTTTTGGGTAACAAGTGCTATGAGAGATCTCAAATATAACCCTTAGATAATCCGTGTTTGTGCCACCGCTTTTATGTGTCACCATTAATCTTCTTCAGAGAAGCTAAGATCCCTCGGGAGTCATGCACTGAAAACAAGACGCCCAATAAAGCAGGCCGCAATTATAGTGCGCAGAAATGTAAAATGAACAAGGAAGCTAATATCTACTGTAGTCTCTTGGTCATCATTCCAGTTGATGCTGGAGAATGAATTAAAGTATCACTGCAGGTGGAAAAGAACTGAAAGAGGAAAACAGCCAGGGTGGAAGAGCCAAAAGAAAGGAAAGGGGCAAAGACATAACTCAGAGAGAGTAAAGGGGGCTAAGGTGGGGCTTAAATGAGATAAGAAATATTAAGTAAGGCATGAGGAGGACTGAGAATGGATTTACTGTTTTGAAGGGCAGACTGAACTTGCCGGCTTGGTACGGTACGTTAGCATAAGATTTAGGAAGAAATGGAGTGAAGGAAAGAATTAAAGCAAAAATAGAAATCGATGGGAAAATTAAAACAGGATGAGGGGTTTGCTCCCTCCTTGGGGTTTTTTTCATAATTTTCAAAGCAAAGGTATATGGGTAGTTTGGTTTTGGTTATTGCCCCATAAAAAAGTGCCCACACTAATTAATTTATGCCTGCTTTACGTGCACGTTTTTTTTTTCAGGGGAAACGACTCATATTTGACTCCCCTGCCCTATCTCTGTCCCAGGAAGACCTTCAAAACCCTGTAGTTAAAGTGTACGCCTTGGTAGCATAATTCTGGTTATGTTCTTGATTTGCTCTTGTTCTCCAGGATTTTCCCCCCTACAAATGTCTGCCCTAATTAACTGGTGACTCTACGAACTGGACTCCACTGTGCGTGGGCTGGCAAGAGCGTGGGTGGTTTTGTAAAGGCATTCCCAAGGCTGGCATTTGGGCAGAGCCGTGACAGAGTTCCAAGGTACGTGTACATGTTATGAAACACGTGTGTACCCAGTTAGAGTGTTAGCTTTTCCAGCATTGTCGGCAGTACCTTTTGGAGTGCACCAGGCATGTGGCATGTATGTACCAGGCTCCAAAACTTTGGAATGCACTGCTGATACTCTTTCAATGAAAACTGAACTATAAAGACTTTAGAAAGAAAATAAAATCATGGTTATTTGTACAGTTTGGTTAATCTAAGGGGTAGATTTACTAAGTGGTGCTAGCGGTGTATGTGTGCTATGTGCGCCAAGGACCCATGTTATTCAATGGAGCGCACGCAATGCATGTACCGCTCGCGACGCTTAGTAAACCTACTCCTAAGAGCAATGATATTGAAATGCAGGTGACAGGAATTTAGATTGGGGGAGTTATTGAATTTATTGTATATTTTAAATGGTAATATAGTAAAATGTGGGGATGTATATTTTATGTTTTTTTTGTACTTCAAGATTTATTACTAAACTAAACACCCCTTCAAAATAGCCCATCACTGACTCACCCCCCCCCCCAAACAAACCTAGACCTCCCTGAAGTTTACACCTCTAATAAGCTGGTCCCCCCCCCCCCCACCACGCTATCTCCCATCCCCTTCACACCCCTATGGAATGAGTGCTTCTTACCATTCTGACTGTTCCAGTTTTTGTAACCAGAAGGGATGGAGGTCTCTTCCCTGGGAGTGCTGTAGTTCACTGAATGACATTGCATAGCACCTCATCATTGCTATCAAATTTTATTTTCTGTGGGGGCGGGGGTGGGAAGAGACTCAGGACTGTCTTTGGAGGGTCAGGTCCACCTCAAGAAGATCGGGGATCTCTTTGGTGAAGGGGGTCAGCATCAGGACAGTTGAGACTTTCTTAGGAAGGGAGGGAGGAGTCTTCCTTGTTGGAGGGTGCTGTCCTAGCTTGATGGAGACTGGAGAGTTTATGTGGATGAAATATTTCTGCCTAACTAATCACTTCACCTTAGGCTAGTTAGAACAGGCACTTTTGAGAGGCAACATGCATGCTAATGTAAAGCCTATCAGGACCTTATCAGCATATGGTATATTTCAGCAACCTGTTATTGGTGTGTAGAACTCATTTATATAGTCCAACCCTACTGGAAGAGACCTTCCTATTAACATTTGCTTACTTAGAGTCCCAAAAAGGAGTCCAAGTCCAAGGAGTGGAGGAGTTGGTGAATGGGAGAAATGACATTTGCTGACCTACTCCTGAGGAAGATGTCCTGTTCTCCAATTTTGGAAAAAAAGAGGCAAAGTGTCCACTTGCCTTGCAACATGGAAGACGCTGGTATTGGGCTTTGCTGAAGATTCTACAGAGGACAGGAAAACCAGTCCAAGGAGCTGCAGAGTGGCAGGTATTACTGGGAGCCTGTAAATGCAATAGAGGATCTCACAGTTGTTGTTAAATAACTCTTGGAGGCAAGGAAGTCCAGTCGAACAATTGACATTCTAAGTGTGCTATTACTATAAGGTTTTTGTGAGAGCTTGAAAATTCTGATATTTCTGACCTTGGAAGAGTTTTTTTCATTCATTATATCATTGTATTCATTGTTTGAACAGAGGTTTCTTGAGGAAGGACTTTAATTTGAGTGATTGTGCTATTGATCTCTTCAGGTCTAGGAGCAGGTTGCTCCCCCCTCCCCCCCGACCTTTGTAGTGCCGGAAGATGTGCCCCTTGACTCTCAGGGAAGACCCTGATAAGGGGATGCATTAATCATTTGAAACCTGCTCAGAGGCAGGTGTTTAATTTTAGGTCCCAAGGAAGTGCAGGTATGGATGACATTACGTGTTGTTTCAAGCATGTCCAGTAAAACCTAATTTGAATGGAATGCTGTCTGACTTAGATGCAGACACATGTTAACTATACTGTGCACCTAGCACGCATGCTAAACTGTTCATTCATGGGCCCTCCAGATGCTGAAGAGAGGAATGAGGAAGGGCTCCATTTGATTCAGGGAGGTCTAGAAATGGGAAAGCTATTGCTTTGCTTTCCACTGCTATGTTTTCTCCTCTTACCCATTCAGCTCAGGGCCATCCTTTCCTTCACATCTGTCTCTATTTGCTGGAATTAGCAGAGTGGAGTATGACAGCAGACTTCACGGACAAGACCATGAGTTAGAAGCCCTGTGGTCCTGCAGACTGCCAGTGTTTGACATTATGATTAACTGCGCCTTGTTCTGCCCTCAGCACAGACTCTGTTCGTGTGCGTCATTCCTATGTAATTGTTGACCCACGGAAACCCAGTCACATCCACAATCTCACCTCTCTGACCGCTGCCTCCTGACTTCTTTACAAGGCACAATTACCTCCTTGTTATTAATGCTTAGCAGTGAATCCTGATATCTAAATTTCATTCAGAAGCTGTCCTCTCATGCCATTTCCTCTGAGATCAGTGCTAACAAGCAACTCGGTCTCAAAAAGGTTCCAGGCAAGGTTAGAACTTACTGTGCCTGCAGTCACTGCTCTCCGTATAGGTCACCCAGGTAAAGACACTGCCCTCCTCGATGGTCCTCACAAGGATGGCTGCCCCCAATGTGAAATGGCTCAATGACAGCAGCAGGAGTGGAAAAGACTGCTCTGCCCCGTTGTTCCACTCGACCACCACGATTGAGGTTTGGGGGTGGGGGACCACCTCTTTGCCGGATGGCTAGCTGGGAAGGTTCTATGTAATGGGGAAGTGGAGCCCTCCCCTTTGACTAGTGGATCAGGGCTGTGTGTGGAGGGAAGGAGGCTTTCCCTGACTGGCTAGCCGGGATGGTTCTTTGGTTGGGGGATGCACTGATTCCCCCCTAGACGGCTCCCAATAGGGATCAGGAGCTGTCTAGGGGGGGGGATCGGTGCTTCAGGGGGGGCCAGCACATTTTTTTTCATACTTGTCGGTGCCATGGATCGCAACACCGTGGCACCAACAATATTTTGGAGGGGGGAGGTCCAATCGCAGTTGTTGAGGCCCGACCACCTCCAGGGCAGATGGCCACTGCCAATTGTCAGTGGCCGCACTACCGCGTTATCAGGCCTTCAGGGAGCTAACACCACCTCTTGAGGTGACGTTACTGCTGCCACATTAGAACAGATTTTGGCAGCCACCACATGAAAGCATTTCACGCAGTGGCTGCCAACCATTGCCAGCCCCAGTCCCCGGCCCGATCCGCCCTGATCCCATCCCTAAGGCTCTGCACCATGCAAAAGTCAGATATTGCAGAAAAGTGCCTGTGATATCCAATTTTCTTGTGTTTTAGATGATACCAGAGAGTGATAATCTGCGTTAGCCCCATGGTATCAGCTAACGCCCTTTAGTAAACATACCCCTTAGTGTGGCCCAATTTCCCTAATAACTGTACTGCGCGCATTGGGGTGGTAAGTGGGTGTGTTAGGGTGGAGAGCGGGAGGGTGAGGGCCTTGCAGCCAGTGCGCCGTGCACTAATTGCAATGTGTATTATTAGCATGGGTGCATTTACCACCCCCTCCATAGCTAATTTTAAGCACTGACTGCTGAGAATAAGTTTCCCACATCCCCGACAGGTGCAGTACCTAATGCGCTATGGTTTTGAGTGCTCTCGGCATATTATGTGCAGAACCGTAGCAGCCTGCTGTAAAAGGGCTCTGTAGTCAGATGTCATGGGGGGATGTTCAGCAGCGGTGGCTAGTGCTTGTACAGTGGCTAGCCAGCACCACTGAACTTTGCACCTGGGTATTCAATGCCAGGGCCATATCCGGCCCCCAGGCTGGCTGGCTGGCTAGCGCCAAAGCTAAGATGGCAACAACGATATTAGCTGCTGCCCAGTTAACTTCAGCAGCAAAGGTTAGGCGAGCCTCTCAGGTACCAGACTTTTGCCACTTTGGGATGACTGGCTAGTGGCTGGTTATCCCTGTGTGCCACCTCCGATTCACCCCCCTTAATCCCGCACCTGGGGATATTCAACGGCACAGACTGCATTAGCGACGCTGTATATCCTGCAGATCACCATTTAGACCTGCAAACTGCTTAAATAGCATTGGAAATGCCCCCCCCCATACTTTTTAAAATAAACAAATACAATTAAGAAACAGGAAAAAAGGAAAACTATTTTCCAAAAATTAACCACAATAAAAGAAAGGGAGGGGAGAAGCCAAAAGAAAAGAGGAAAGTATGGATGGATCATATCCAGCCAAAAGTAGTAATAGGAAATCAATTTTAGGAAATAACCAGATGGAGCCACATCTTTAAAAGCACCTTCATAGGTAACCCTCTCATTCCGATAGCAATCACTGGTGATAGGAGATATTCCCCACCTTCTCTAGCAATCCTAAATTTCTATCAGCAGCTTGGGGTCAAAAATCATGTAAAGCGGGAATTTAGAAAGGATGTCTAGGAAGAATCTGTGAGCAGCACATCCAAAAATCAGGGGCGTGTCAGCAGTGAAGAGAAGCACACTTAAGTGCCTTCTGAAATTGCTCCATCTCTACCCCAAAAAATGAACATCCCTGTAACTGGTTATGAAGATGAGCCCTGTGCAGACACAAGGCCGGGTATGTGCCCAGGCGTAGGCCATTTCACAAATCTTGACGTCTCTGACTTGTCCAACCTCAGAATCGAGTACTTGGACGTGCTGGCAGGGGTATGTCATAGGAGGGGAGACTGTTATGAGACTAGTACATCCTGGCTGGCCATTTCAGATGATCAGACGTGCCGCAGCAGGCTAGTAATATGTTTGAAGTATGTGTTTACGTGCAGATTTCATTGATCAGGCGATATTACAGTAATTGCACTTGCTCTTCCCCCTGGAAGCATTGCAGCCATGAAATGAGCACTTTTTTACACCTTATTTGGGGTCAAGAGCAGGGCTGCCCTAGGCAGGACCTCTGTGCCACTCTCCCCCTCTGACTGCGGCATTGCCCGGTCCGTCATGCCCCCCTCCCTCAGCATCCATCTTCTCACCTGGGGTAGGGAAGGAGAGGGGGTGGCACAGAAATCCCTAATTATGCTGAAGTGACAGCTGAACTGCTGCTTCAGCGCAAGGAGCGTCTTAAATTGTCACTGTACATGCACGCTCACAGCCTGCTGCTCCAGCCCCCCTCCAACGCAACCTTTTGTTGGAGGGGGCAGGAATGGCAGGCTATAACTGTGCGCACACGCACAGGCCTTTCAAAGCCTGCCATAATGCTGAAGCAGTGGTTCAGTGTCACTTGAGGGGGGGGGGGGGGGGGGTTGCCATGCCACCCTAGGCAACTGCCTAGTTTGCCTTGTGGATGGGCCAGCCCTGGGTATAAGCATGGATGCCTCAAGAACCAGGGCCAGACACGCGTGTGCCATTCTGAAATCACACCATGACATAAATTTTTGTTGCTCTGCCCATACCATGCCTCACCCACGCCCCCATGCGACATGTATGTGCTCACAGCAGGGATGTCTGTATATCAGTTTTTCTAAAATGGGTCCAGAGCGATCTCTGTGATTTGCATGTCTGAATGCCTGTTTTCAGATTTCCAAACCATGAATAGGGCTTATAAAACACTCCCCATAATCTTTATCCCCAAAACTTACAAAATATTTAGGAGGATATTTTAATAGAAAGCTCATCCGTCTCTGTTGAATAGCTCTAGACAAAGCAGGAAAATCTCTCACATAAAATCCAATAGACTGTTCCTTCATATGGCTGAAGAACAGACGCAGTATTGCATTATAGTCCATTTTAGGCACAAAGACCGCCAACAGTGTGGCTCGTGATGTCACTTCCTCCAAAGAGCATTCTCAAAGTCTAGTTAAGTCCAAGCTATCCGTTGAGATCAAATCTTCCAACTGCCAAATTATTTCTCCAAGCTTGGACCCTTGTACCTGTTGCAAGGACATTCCTGCTTACCAACTTTGACAGAAACTTTCTGCAGATCCTCATACATCTTAGAATATTTATTATACAAAGTGAATTGCAAACCTGTCGTTGCTTCCGATAGGGAATCCAGCGTCACCGCTGCAGGGACATGCCAACCGACCAAACTCTCCAGGAGCTCATCTGCTCAACTCAAACTCCAACACTGGCACTGAATGTAATTGTACCTCCCCCTGCAAGACATCGTGGGGTGGAAAGGCAGCAGCTGTTAGGTTATTTAAAGCCCTTAGCCGCTGCCGCTTTATTTAAACATGAATATTCAGTGCTGGAACTTATCCAGCAGTCGATGCATCGCTATTTATTTTATTTATTACAGTTTCTTATATACCGCGCTATTTAGAATCAGCGCGGTTTACATCATAACATAACGACCATAACGACAGACTGTCAGGTTTTACATTGAACAGGGGTACAAACTTGGATAACCGGGTTAACTATATACATAAGCTATCTACACTGCAGATATAAATTGAAAGGGCAATTCTAGACTGAGTCATTTCTTGGAAGGGATATCTAGTTCAGTTGCTGTCTGGGAAGTATTGGCGGAAAAGGTAGGTTTTGAGAGCCTTCCTGAACTGATATAGATTGGTAATGGCTCTAATGTCGGGGGGTAGAGTGTTCCAGCATTTGGGGACATAAAAACTGAACGCCCTGTTTGTGGTGTTCGTGTTGGACTTTGTCGAAGCCTTTGGTATAACTAGCAGGTTTACAGCTGATGTTCTTCTTGATCTGTTGGGGGGGACCATGTGGATTAGATGCGTGAGTGAGAGGGATGAAGTACCTTTGATTGCCTTGAATGCTAATAAAAGGGATTTGAAGGTGATTCTCCCGTGGATCGGTAGCCAGTGCAGCTGTTTGAGAATAGGAGTCACGTGGTCGTTTCTGGATGCACCATAAAGGACCCTAGCTGCGGCATTCATGGCCAACTGTAAGGGGGTTAGTGTGGATTGGGGGAGACCTTGTAAGATGGCATTTGCAAAGTCAAAATGCGGCAGGATCAGCGCTTGATATATGGTTCGGAAATCGTCTGAGTCCAACAGGGAGCGTAGGTGTTTGAGGGATCGGATTTTGAAGTAGATGGCTTTGACTATGTTGCTTATGTGGCGTTTCATGTCTAGGTGTTGGTCCAGGGTAACTCCCAGATATTTTATTGCATCTTTTGTTTGCAAATCAGCTTCCTTGACACTGACGTGGGACGGGGGCGTAAAGTTGGAGTCTCTGGTGATGAAAAGGACCTCTGTTTTTTTATGTTGGATGCGTAGGTTCTGTGTCTGGAGTCATGTTGAAACTGCATTGAAACAATCTGTGAGTGGGGTCAGGTCCATGTGAGTTGTGGAGAAAAGCATGTACAAGAGAATGTCATCTGCATATATCATGCAGTTTACGTTGAATGATCTTATGATATTGCAGATGGGCTGCATGTAGATATTGAAGAGTAAGGAGGATAATGAGGATCCTTGAGGTACCCCTTGCTTTTGATGGAAGTGGCTTGACTCTTCTGATCCAGACTTCACATATTGCCATCTATCGTCCAGATAAGACTTACACCATTTTAGTGCATTGTTGCAGACACCCTTTTCTTTTAGTCTTCCGAGGAGGATTTCGTGACTCACGGAGTCAAACGCCGCGGCGATGTCTAGGAAGATGAGCACAAAACCTTGACGGATGTTGTCAATTCCTGTGATGATATTGTTGAATAGACTAGAAAGTAGTGTCAACCCCATGATGTTCTCTGAACCCTTGTTGGCAGCTGTCTAAGGGAGCAACAGAGTCTATGTGATCTTGAATTTGCCGTTGTGCTTCTTTCTCAATTATTTTGGCTAAGAGGGGGATGCTAGCTATTGGTCGATAGGATTCAACCCTTTGGGGGTCCAGTTCAGCCGCTAACCAGATATTTAAAACCAATTGAAGTTAGGACAGCTGTTGAGATGGCTAACTTTAACTGGTTAAGCTATCTGGTTAGTGGCTGAATATTGCACTAACTGGATAGCAATCGGCTCATCCCCAATCCATCCACAGACGGCTCTGGTTTTACATGGTCTGTGAGGATAGTCAACAACATAACCAATTGGTGCTGCTGAATGTTGTGCTCCATGCATTTTTCCCATTTATTATTTATTCACAACTTGCATATAACAAAACAGTGCAAAATACAAAATTGTTTGATACCCCTTCCCCTCTCCCCCCTTCCCTGATCCCTTCCCAAATTTCAAACAGTTATTATATAGAACAAGATACAGAAATAACGGACTTGAATATGTTGTGTCCAATTGAGTTTCATTGATTGTCTCCTATGTCCTTTCATTGATGGCCTCCCTGTGTCTGGGTCCACTGTGCGTATTGAGACCACACTTGCAAGAAAGGCATTAACCGCATATGTCCTAGCGTTGTAAACCTATACAACAAATAGAGATTTTACATCCGGCTTTAGCCTCTCTCATTTTTGGGGCTTCTACTCATTTCCAGGTTTGTGCTATCGTGAGCCAGGTTGCTGTGCAGCCTATTTTTATAATCTTGTGATATTTACTAGGAAGGCTCTCGTCCTTTATACTCAGTAATGCCAGACTTGGACCTACTTTAAAGTTTTCCTCCGCCATTTCACAGAGCACTTGGGAAGAAGAAATCCAAGGGAAATGTACGCGATAGGGGGCGAGAGGTTGGTGTGCACGGACCAGGATGAGGACCTTGGTGTGATTATTTCTGAGGATCTTCAAGGTGGCAAAACAGTGCGACAAGGCAGAGGCAAAGGCCAGGAAGATGTTGGGTTGCATACAAAGAGGAATTACTAGCAGAAAGGAAGAGGTACTTATGCCACTGTACAAGTCACTGATGAGGCCTCACTTGGAATACTGTGTTCAGTTTTGAAGACCATATCTTGCAAAGGATATAAAAAGACTGGAAACTGTTCAGAGGAAGGTGACCAAAATGATTTAGAGCCTGCGTCAGAAGCCTTATGAGAAGAGACTTGAAGACCTAAATATGTACACTCTGGAGGAGAGGAGGGACAGGGGATATCTGATCAGACCTTTAATACTTTAAGAGAACTAATGAACAAACAAACCTCTTCCACAGACGGGGAAGCTGTAAAACTAGACGGCATAGCATGAAGCTGCAAGGGGTAAATTGAAAGGCAATGTCAGGAAATATTTTTTCACTGAAAGTGTGGTGGATGCTTGGAATGCCCTCCCGATGGAAGTGGTGGGGGCAAATACAGTGACAGAATTCAAAATGGCATGGGACAGACACAGTGGATCCCTTTACAGCAACAGGATAAAATCAAAATAAACGTAACTATCTAATTTCTCAACAAACAGGGGTGTCCTACACAGACCGGTGGGTTCACCCCTAAACAAAGAAATGGGGAGGGATGACCTGCACGGAGCGGCAGGTGTATCTACACTTGCCATCTTACTGGGCAGACTAGATGGACCATACTGGTCTTTAACTGCTGTCATTTACTATGTTACTATGTATTAACACTGGCCCATAAAGACTGTATTTTCTTGCAGCCCCACATATGTGCAAAAAGGTACCATGGGCTCCACACTCTCTCTAGCAATTTGTTTGTCCTCCATATAGTTTTTGTAGTTTCTTTGGGGTAAGATACACCTATATAGCATCGTATAGTTATGTTCTATGATGTTGCTAGCCCGGACTCCTTTAAATTGGCTTTATAGATGGTTCCCCATTTGTTCAGATCCACTTCCCATGCTGCCTGATGTTTCCTAGGTATCTCAAATGTTTGTTCCATGTCCTTATATATTTGTGCTCGGCGCATTTTAACCAGTCAGAAGGTCTTCTAGCCAGCTAAAATGCTTTAAATATCTGCCCCCATTCTTTTAAATATTCAGCATTGTTAAAGAAAGAAAGGTAGCAATTTCCAAAAAACATTTACCTGTGTAAATGTGTATTTATGCAGATAAATGGCTATTTGAAAATTACTTGCCCACCCTGTAGGTGAAAGTATAGGCCGGTGGTTCTTTATGTCTGTGTGCCTGTTGGGACCTATTGATTTACTTTCACTGCACCTGCTCTTGGCTACCATCCTCCCTCTTCAGAAGTGCTGCCTAGGTGATCGTCTAGTCTGCCTTAAGGTTAAGCTGACCCTGAGAGCGCTCTTTGAGTTGCACTGGTCCCCACACTTTCCAAGATTGCTCCTGGAGGAGGTTTCACTTTACTGCCACAAGAGGGAGCAATGAGTCTGCCCAGCTCAACACAGCAGCACTCCCCTGACACAGTCAAGCACTTCCCTGGGATACAGGGCTGCTTTTGTATTTGTACACAAAAACGCTGCAGCGTTGCGGCTGCTGAAGTTCTAATGTTTGTTCAGTGGTTTTATTTTCTTCCCCAAAATCAGTACTTATTGAAATAGTCTTTTGAAGGATTTTTTTGAAAAGCCAGTGGTGTAATGTGTGCTTGTGAAATGCACTTGATTCTCTTCCTGTTTGTGTCGAGGGTGTATGTTCTGGAGTTCTAAGGCCATCTGAAAACATTAATTTAAAAAAAGCGACTTTTATATAGTCAGCCTACTTGTGAAATGCCTTTTGGTTGCCTGAGGAGACAAAGCAGTAAGAAACTCCTACTCAAAGCCCAAGTTTGCCTCCTTAAAACCATTTTTCACAGAAATAAGGACTGCTTATGAAAGAATCATTGTACGTAGTTAAAGTATTGCCTTGCAGCAATTTGGGCGGAAGCCCTGTAAAACAGTCAGTTTGAGGCAGAGTTCTAGCTGCACATATTTACGGAGATCGGTTTCACTGCAGCTCTTCCTGCACAACTGTGTGTCTAAGTGCAAGCCCCTCTCCCTCCCCCAGACCAAGGTGATTTTAAGACACATAGGGGGGATATTCAGCGATGGCGACTAGCACTCGTAAAGCGCCCAGCTGTCAATGCTGAATTCTAACCGTTGATATTCAATGACGGGGCCGTATCCAGCCACCAGTACTGAATATCTGAGTCGCCGCAGAACCCACAAGCTAAACGGGCAGCAGCTCAGTATCGCCGCTACCTGGATAGCGATGGGTGCCGCCTCTGCTCCATCCCAGAATGCCCATGATGATATGCCCCGATGTTGACCGCTTAGCATCGGGTGTGTAGCGGCAGCACTCATAGATATCCACTAACCGTATTAGTGCCACTGATTATCTGATTTAGTGGCATTTAAATGGTTTGCAGATCTGCAAACGTGTAAATGCCTTTGAAAGCACAGTTACTTACCTGTAACAGGTGATCTCTGGGAACAGCAGGAATTAGTCCTCACATATGGGTACGTCGGTACCGACGGAGCCTGCGCGGGAAAGCTCCCCAGCTTCCTAGAATGGAAGCTTTTGGGACCTCCCACTGCACATGCGCACTGCCTTCCCGCCTTCCTGAACAGCTCTCCTCAGTTTCGAGTTTATAGCTGAGTCAATAGAGAGAGGACAGGAAGATAGATAGATAAAAGATACAACTCCTAGGGGAGGTGGGTGGGTTGTGAGGACTAATTCCTGCTGTTCCCAGAGATCACCTGTTACAGGTAAGTAACTGTGCTATCTCCAGGAACAAGCAGGAATAAGTCCTCACATATGGGGACTCCCTAGCTTAGATGCGTGGGATCCCCTGTCAAGGTTCGCCATCTTCGTATGGATCTCAGGCATCCATCCTGGGAAGGTGGGCAGGAGTTGTCTAAGAATGGAACAGGTGTTTGAGGACAGCCTGGCCAAACAAGGCATCCCGGCGGGAGTCTTTGTCCAAACAGTAATGGGCTGTGAAGGTATGAACCGAGGCCCAGGTAGCGGCTCGACAGATCTGATCAATGGAAACAGAGTGCAGATGAGCCATAGAAGTTGCCATGGCTCTCACATTGTGAGCTGTGACATGGCCTTCCAGAGAAATGTTTTTACTCTGGTAAGCAAAGGAAATACACTGAGCAATCCAATTGGAAAGTGTACGCTTGGAGACTGGAAGTCCCAAATGTGAAGGATCAAAAGCCACGAAAAGTTGAGAAGACTTTCGATGTGGCTGAGTCCTATTAAGGTAAAAGGCTAGAGCTCTTTTACAATCCAGAGTATGAAGGTTCCTCTCTGCACTGGAGGCATGAGGAGCCGGAAAAAATACAGGTAGATATACCTCTTGATTAAGATGAAAAGGCGAGACCACTTTAGGCATAAAGTGGGGATTCGTCCTAAGGACCACCTTGTCATGATGAAATCTTGTATAAGGTGGATTAGCCACTAGAGCCTGCAGTTCGCTGATGCGACGAGCGGAAGTGACTGCAATTAGGAATAATACCTTCCAGGAAAGAAATTTCAAGGAGGTAGAAAATAACGGCTCAAAAGGTGGCTTCATAAGCTGACCAAGCACTAGATTCAAATCCCATGCGACCGGGGGGGGTCTGATGGGAGGTTTAGTGAGGGTCAGGCCTCTCATGAATCTTGCAACAAGAGGATGAGAGGAGATAGGTTGTCCATTTACAGGTTTCAGGGATGCTGAAATAGCACTTAAATGGACTCTTACAGAATTCGTCTTAAGGCCTGCATTGGAAAGATGCAGGAGATAGTCTAAGAGGGAATTCAAAGGAAGTGCCAGAGGGTCAAGGCCCTGCTGAGCACACCAAATGGAAAAACGTTTCCATTTGAAAGCATAAGACCGCCTCGTGGAAGGTTTCCTAGAGGCATGAAGGATATCTTTCACAGGTTGAGAAAGATTAAAGTCTTGAAGACTTAAGCCTTCAGTAACCAAGCTCGGAGATGTAGGGATTTGGGGTTTGGGTGCCACAAAGTCCCGTCCTCCTGAGACAGAAGGTCTGGTGCAGCTCCTAAGTCCAGGGAGGATCCCTGGGAGAGCTGTAGAAGCAGAGGGAACCACACTTGGCGTGGCCAGCGTGGAGCTATGAGGATCATAGAGCCGTGATCTCTCTGGAGTTTGAACAGAGTCTTGGGAATCAGTGGAATGGGTGGAAAGGCATATAGGAACGCCTGACCCCAATGGAGGAGAAAGGCGTCCGTGGCCTGAGCTTCCTGACATGGAGTCCTGGAACAGAACCGGGGAAGTTTGGCATTCCACGGACTTGCAAAGAGGTCTATGTCCGGGGTCCCCCATTCCTGAAAGATTCTGGTTATCTGGTCCACGTGTAGGGACCACTCGTGTGGCAGCAGAACTCGACTGAGCCTGTCTGCTCGAGAGTTTTGAACTCCTGGAAGGTACACTGCTAGCAGATGAATTTGGTGCTCTCTGGCGAAGGCCCATAATCTGAGAGCTTCGTTGCAAAGCGACAGAGAGCCCGTTCCTCCTTGTTTGTTTATGTAAAACATGGCCACCTGATTGTCTGTCTGAACCAGGACAGTCAGGTTGGCAAGGAGGGTATGGAAGACCTTGAGGGCAAGGTAAATTGCTCGCAGTTCCAGGAGGTTGATATGAAGGGTGGCCTCCTGTGGAGACCAAGTGCCCTGAGTGGAGAGAGTTAGCAGATGGGCTCCCCACCCCAATTGGGAGGCATCTGTTGTGAGGGTTGCTTGGGGTAGCAAGGGCTGAAAGGGAGCCCCCAACAACAGATTCTTGGTGGATATCCACCAATGGAGGGACCAAGACAGACGATTTGAGGTTTGTATTTGGTCTGAGAGTGCTCCCGACGCCTGAGTCCACTGGGTGGCCAGGGTCCATTGAGCTGCTCTCATATGAAGACGAGCATAGGGCACCACATGTACTGTGGAGGCCATATGGCCCAGGAGGCGTAGCATTTCCCTGGCTGTCAAGTGAGTACTGGACTGGGCTTGGGAGGCCAAGCTCAGCAGACGCTGACCCCGAACCAGTGGAAGGTAGGCTCTTGCAGTGGTGGTGTCCAACCGGGCCCCTATGAATTCTAGAGACTGAGTAGGGCTGAGTTGAGACTTGGGAAGGTTTACCACCAGTCCCAGATACTGCAGAAGGTTCCTTGTGCGGTCTAGGGAAATCTGGGCCTGCGACTGAGTTGGAGCTCGAATGAGCCAGTCGTCCAGATATGGGAATACGAAAATCCCCATGCTTCTGAGAAATGCGGCTACGACTGCCATGCATTTGGTAAAGACTCTTGGGGCAGAGGCGAGACCGAAGGGAAGTACTCTGTATTGGTAATGACTTCCCCTGAACAGAAAGCGAAGATATTTTCTGTGGGAGGGATGGATGAGTAGATGTGTATACGCATCCTGCAGGTCTAGAGAACAAAGCCAGTCCTGACTCTGAAGGTATGGAAGGAGAATGCCCAAAGAGAGCATTTTGAATTTCTCCTTGTACAGAAATTTGTTCAATTCTCTCAGATCTAGGATTGGTCTGAATCCCCCTGTCTTCTTTGGAATGAGAAAATAGGGGGAGTAGAAACCTGACCCCTGTTGATGAAGAGGAACCTCTTCTATGGCCCCTTGGGCAAGCAGAGAAGAGATCTCCTGATCTAACAGGGCTAGGAGAGGAGATGGAGAATTGAAGGGTCTCACCATGTGATGAGGAGGAAGGCTGAAGAAATGAAGTTTGTAACCCTCTCGGATGATAGAGAGGGTCCATTGCTCTGTTGTGATCTGTTCCCATCTGGGAGCAAAGTGAGCTAACCTTCCAGGTATGGTGAGAGGTTCTGGTTGGTCCAGAACCAGGAATGGCAAGTTCTCTAGGGGCAAGTCAAAACCCCTGAGGGGGTGGAGCCTGTTGAGCTGCAGTAGCTGCTGCAGGCTTTGCTCTTGCTTGTTTCGTTTGCTGACGTTTAGCCGCAAAACGAGGTTGAGAAGATTGCTGGCCAGTATTGGAAGCATATCTGGCCTTCTTATAATAAGGCCTCTTGAAAGACTTCTTCTTAGTGGGAGTAGAAGTGGACTTAGAAAGTCTCTCTAAGGTGGCATTTTCAGCGTCCATTTGAGTGGCCTTAACCTGCCACTCTGCACCGAATAAGTTCTCACCTGTACAGGGCAGATTCCGTAAGCCATCTAGAACCCAGGGTTCCAGATCAGAAGCCTGGAGCCAGGCCAGACGTCTGGCTGCGATAGCAATGCCAGAAGCTCTGCTGGCTCCTTCGAAGGAATCAAAGGCAGCTCTGTTGGAGAACTTAGAAACATCTAAAAGTTGTTTCACAACAGAAAGGAAGTCCTCCTGTTTATCCTCAGGGATAAGGGAGGCAAAATGCCGTACTTTCTTGGCAAGTTCCCCTAGGAACATGCCCATATAGAGGCTGTAGGAATTAATCCTGGCTATAAGCATACTAGCCTGGAAGATTTTCCTACCAAAAGAGTCTAGTGTCTTACATTCCCTTCCTGGAGGTGTAGAAGAGTGCCTTTTAGTACTCTTGATCTTTTTCATTGCAGACTTTACCACAATGGAGTGGTGAGGCAATTGAGTTTTCTGAAAACCAGGAGAAGGAGGGAGGGACCCGATACATGGTGTCCAACCTACGGGAATAAGGAGACAGAGTTAAAGGGTTCTCCCAGAAATCCATCAATTGTTCCTGAAGGATTTCATGGATAGGCAGAGTAACTGCTTCTTTAGGAGACTTAGAGTATCCTAAAATATCCAATCTTTTTGACCTTGGTTCCCTTTCAGAGGAGGTAGTGATAGAAAGGCCTTTAGCCATTTCTAAAATAAAGTCCTGAAAGGACAAATCCTCTGGAGGAGACATTCTCCTTTTTGGAGAAGAAGGTTCCTCAGGAAGGTCAAGGGAGAGCTCTGCAGACTCATCAGAGGAGACAAAATCCTCAGAGGAATCGGTGTATTCTCTAGTTTCCTCCAACGCACGATACGCATACCGATCGGTATCGACATCGGGCGTACCGGGTATGGAAGCGGTATGGAGCGAAAGCCCATACGGTACCGATTTGCGTTTAGAAGAGGAAGGCCTGGGTTCCGGCATGGCGGACGATACCGGAACCGGGCCCGGAACCGCTGGAAGCGGTACCGATGGCGTTGCAGCTTTAATGAAAGCCATGACGGCCTGCTGCATGGATTGGACAGTATTGCCCATAGACGCCACGGCTGCCTGGATGTCGGTACCGGTATGGGCCGGTACCCCAGAGCAGTCCAACAGGTGATCTGTCGAGGCCGTGCCATCGATGTCAACCTGTAGCCCCTGTATTGGCGTTTTGGAAGGTAGGGCTTCCCGCCGGGGCTGTTTGGCTGGGGCAGGGTCCTCAAAACTAAGAGCCTCTCGATGCTTTGAAGGAGATTTGCTCTTTGAGGACTTGCCCACAGAAGGTTTGGTTACCTGAGATCCATCCGGGGATGATGACCTGGATGACTGTGATGTTGGATTCTCTGAAGCAAACAGCACATGGAATTTGTTGGCCCGGTTCTGCAGCCCACGCTTAGACATTTGGGAGCAGGAAGGGCAGTCCGGAATGGAGTGGTCAGGCCCCAAACATTTAAGACACCATTCATGGGTGTCTGTGACTGATATTACAGCAGTACACTTGGTACACTTCTTAAATCCAGGGGCTGGCTTCTCCATGTGGAGAATTAAAGTAGGCCTGAAGGCCTAACTGAAGTGACCAAGTGCTGAAAAAATAATAAAAGAAAATAATTTTTTTTAAGAAAGAAAAAGGAAGACCGGCGATACCGGTATCGGTATGGGAAGGCAGGTACGCGGTCTAAAGAAACAAAACAAAAAACTACAATTTCTTCAGCGGTGACAGGATACACGACCTGCTGGCTCCGCGGAAAAAGAGAAACTGAGGAGAGCTGTTCAGGAAGGCGGGAAGGCAGTGCGCATGTGCAGTGGGAGGTCCCAAAAGCTTCCATTCTAGGAAGCTGGGGAGCTTTCCCGCGCAGGCTCCGTCGGTACCGACGTACCCATATGTGAGGACTTATTCCTGCTTGTTCCTGGAGATTATCCCCTTCCCCCATAGCACCTGCATACATCGAGCTTGAAAATTGGGTTGTTATGTGAGTGACGGTGCGCGTGCACATTTAGGTGAAGGGAGATGGGGATATGCAGTTAAGCATGTTAGTAACATTTCTTCTACACACATATCTTTGAAAATGTAAGACATGTACATGCATCTAATACATACTGTCCTTCTCCCTCTGCCTTCCTCAGAGTATCTCTTCTTTATGTGGGAAAATGTGTCTGTATTATGGAGCTATAGAGTCCATCGCACTAATTCATAGTGAAGTCTGTTTACTAAAACACACTAGCGGCTAGCTCAAGGTTTAGCATGTGCCAAGTGCGCCTTGCTGACATTTAGCGCACAGTGGTGTGCTAAAAACCCCATGCTAACTGGGTAGCATGCAAGTGGGCGGGGAAAAGGCACCAGCCTTGAACCCCTCCATTTCCCCCCCCCCCCCCAGTACCTTAAATGATGAGGTGAGAGTGTTTAAGGTACACAAACAAGGTTGAAGGGGTTCGGGGCAGCTGTTTTTTTGTTTGGGTGGGAAGGGATTGTGGCCACTGGACCACCATGGATTTTTTTAGTTTTGGGGGGTGGGATTTGGGCTGGAAATAGGGCAGGTACGGTTCAGATCCCACGGCTGCTGTCATTGACATTGTGCTGAGTTCTGGGGATGGTGGTGTGCCGCCTTCTTCTCTATACCCTCTGGATGTTCTTCAGCTAACAGGGGCACGTTTCAAGTCGCTGCTCCTGCCTCGGAGCAGGTCTAAACTTAGACGTGATGCCGGATGTCTATGATGTTTCTGTGGTCAAGCAGGGGTGTCCCAGTTCCTGCGAATGCTCTGGCCATTGCTCCTCCACATCCCCATTCAAATTCGGACATCCCCAGAGCCGGCTTCTAAAATGACTCTGGAGACATCTCTGTGCTTTGGATGTCTCTATACCAATTTTCAGATGTCAAAAGCACAAATAGGGCTTCTAAAATTAACCCGTTTATGTTTCTATAAATGATGTTTATATAACCTGAACCCTTTTGCCTTAAAGCTCCTTTCCCTAACATCCTCATTCAGTCTCCAGCTGGGCTTTACTGCCCCTGCTCGCCAGCATGCCCATTTCCTTGACTCGCTTTCTTCTCCAACTGCTTACCCCCAAACCTCTCCACCTCAGTCCTTCCCTTATCTGGCTATTTTATTTATTATTTATTTATTACAATTTCTTATATACCGCGCTATTTAGTATCAGCGCGGTTTACATCATAACTTAACGACCATAACAACTAGCTGTCAGGTTTTACATCGAACAGGAATACAAACTTGGATAACGGGGTTAACTATATACATAAGCTATTTACACTGGAAGGATAGGTAAAACAAGATAATGTATGTAAGGGCCTTTCTAGATTGGGTCATTTCCTGAGAGGTATATCTAGATTCAATTGCTGTCAGGGAAGTATTGGAGGAAAAGGTGGGTTTTGATAGCCTTCCTGAACTGATATAGATTGGCTATGGCCCTAATGTCAGGGGGTAGAGCATTCTAGCATTTGGGAACATAAAAACTGAATGCCCTGTTTGTGGTTGTCGTGTTGGACTTTATTGATGTCTTTGGTATTGCTAGCAAGTTGACAGCTGTTGCTCTTCTGGATCTGTTGGGTGGGACAATGTGGATAAGATGTGTGAGTGAGGAGGCTGAAATACCATTGATTGCCTTAAACGCTAACAGAAGGGTTTTGAAGGTGATCCTCCCATGGATCGGTAGCCAATGCAGCTGTTTGAGAATGGGGGTCACGTGGTCGTTTCTGGGTGCACCGTAAAGGACCCTAGCTGCGGCATTCATGGCCAACTGTAAGGGGGTTAGTGTGGATTGGGGGAGACCTTGTAAGATGGCATTTGCAAAGTCAAAATGTGGCAGGATCAATGCTTGATATATCACCTACTAACCTTCACTCTTAACCACACCCCACCTCGGTCTTGTCAAATCCCCACCAGCACGTTCAGGCATCTTCATGCTGTCAGCCCTTTGACGCTCTCCACTGCTGTCTCATCATTTTCCTCACTATATCATCGGAATCTGTCGATAAGGCCTCTGCTATGGATGCACCTACTCCTCTTGTTCATCTCCCTGTGAGGCATATTGTACTTCAGCCCTGACTATCCTCTAAAACCCACTACCTTCATGCCTGTGCCCGTTCAGCTGGGCGCCTCTGGCTTAAATCTCGTACTCTTGCTGACTTTCTGCATTTCAAATTCATGCTAACTTCATTCCATTCAACCATAGCACTCACCAAGCAAGAATATTTTATTCACCCGACTAATTCACTTTCTTCTGACCCTCACCGGCTCTTTGCTACACTCATTTATCTTCTCAAGGTGTCTGCACCTCCAACCCTCCCTCCCTTTCTGCCCAGACTCTGGATAACTATTTCCATGATACAGTCCACAAGATTAGTCTTCAGGTCTCCACAGGGTCACCTCCACCCTCTTCCCCTTCTACACGCCCAAATCCTTCCCTCAGCCTCTGTCACTCTTTCTTCTTTTTCTAAAATCACCTAGGAAGTCATCATCTCTCCTCCTCCAAACTTACTGCCGGTTTCTCTGATCCCATTTCCACCCATCTACTAAGCTCTAACTCTTCCACTGTTGTCCCTTCCATCTCTCACATGCTCAGTCTATCAGTTTACACTGCAACCGTCCAGCAGCCTTCAAATATACTGTGGTTGCATCCCTCCTCAAAAGACCTTCACTAGGCCTCAACTGTCCTTCTAATTATCATCACATATCCCTCCTCCCCTTTTCTTCTAAACGCCTCGAACGTGGGTTCTCCACTTTTGTTTGGCTTTCATCCTCTGTATTCTACAGAAATTGCTCTTGTCAAAGTCTCTAATGACTTGTTCCTCGCTAAATCCAAGGGTCTTTACTCATTCCTCATCCTTCTTGACCTTTCTGCTGCTTTTGACACTGTTGATCACAACCCTGTCCTTGACACCATGTTCTTCCTTGTTTTTTGGGACCCTGGTCTGGCCTGGTTTTCTTTTTATCTCTCCCATCGCACCTTTAGTGTTTCGTTTGGTCCTCCTCTACCCCCATCCACTCGGTCGATGTACCTCAGGGATCTGTCTTGGGACCTCTCTTTTTCTTTCTCTACACAGATCCTTGGTTCACTCATCTCCTACCATGGTTTTCAGTATCATCTTTATCCTGATGACTCTCAAATCAATCTCTTTACACCTGAAATCTTTCCAGGAATCCAGGCCCGTATCTCAGCCTGCTTATGTGGCATTGCTGCCTGGATGTCCCACTGCCATCTGAAATTGAACATGGCTAAAACAGAGTTCCTTATCTTCCCCCCTAAAGTCACCTCCCCCCTTCCTCCTTTCTCTATCTCTGTGGATAACACTCTTTTTCTCCCTGTTCCCTCAGCTCGCAACCTTGGGGTTATCTTTGACTCTTCTCTCTCCTTTTCTGCACACAGTAAAACATCAGTAAAATTCACCCCTTCCTTTCTGAACACACTACTAAGACCCTTATCCACTCTCTAGTCACCTCCCATTTAGACTATTGCAATCCACTGCTTTCCAGTCTCCCTCAGAATCATCTCTCTCCCCTTCAATCTGTTTAAAACTCAGCCTCATGGCTAATCTTCTGCCAGTCTCGCTATGCTCACATAGCCCCTCTTCTCAAGTCACTTCATTGGCTCCCTATCTGTTTCCACATTCAATTCAAACTTCTGCTGACTTCTAAGTGTATTCATTCTATAGTTCCTCACTGCCTTTCATAGTAACATAGTATATGAAGGCAGATAAAGACCAGTATGGTCCATCTAGTCTGCCAAGCAAGGCGGCAAGGGTAGGTGCACCTGCCGCTCCGTGCAGGCTACCCCTCCCCATGCCTTTGTTTAGGGGTGTACCCGCTGGTCTGTGTAGATCACCCCTATTTGTTCAGATATAAGAGATAGCTATGCTTGTTTTGATTTTATCCTGTTGCTATAAAGGGATCCACTATGTCTGTCCCATGCCATTTTGAATTCTGTCACTGTGTTTGCCCCCACCACTTTCATCGGGAGGGCATTCCAAGCATCCACCACTCTTTCAGTGGAAAAGTATTTCCTGACATTGCCTTTCAGTTTGTCCCCTTGCAGCTTCATGTTGTGCCCTCTAGTCTTACAGCTTCCCCGTCTTTGGAAGAGGTTTGTTTGTTCATTAATACTCTAAGTATTTAAAGGTCTGAATCATATCTCCCCTGTCCCTCCTCTCCTCCAGAGTGTACATATTTAGGTCTTCAAGTCTCTAATCATAAGTCTCATAAATCGTTTTGGTCGCCTTCCTCTCAACCGCTTCCAGCCTTTTTATATCCTTTGCGAGATACGGTCTCCAAAACTGAACACAATATTTCCTCTTTTATCACTCCCTACACCCCTCCTCAGGAACCCCGCTCCTCTGGCACATCCCTTTTATCTGTGCCCTCCCCTGCCACTGCCATCTCCAGACTTCGCTCATTCCATCTTCCTGCTCCATATGCCTGGAACAGACTACCCGAGTTAGTCCACCAGGCTCCTTCTCTGGCCCTATTCAAATCCAGGCTAAAACCCACCTCTTCGAGGCTGCATTTGGGTCCTGCTCCCCTTATTTTCCTGCTTATCACCTATCTGTATTCTCGCCATTCCCCTTGAATTACCCTAGTCACCAGTTGTGTGGTTTGTCTTCATTAGATTGCAAGCTCTGGATGAACAGGGACTGTCTCCTCTTCTACATGTACAGTGCTGGTTAAACCTTGTAGCACTATGATGACTAGTAGTAGTTTTCGCATGCATATTAAATTAATTACTCTTGCTAAAAGTTTTTCATGAGTTTTTTGCATGAGCTGTATATCTTTGAAAAATGTACCCCACAATGTAGAAACACATATTAGGGTCTTTCATTTTATTGATCTAACATTTCCAACCCTGCAAGAGCTAGGCGGCTAATCTATCACCTCTATACAGACATTGTCATGTAGACCATATAATTAGTACACAGGATATGAGCTGGTTTAATAGTTTAATTGAAAACAATGACAATATCTTATCCATGTATCTTATGGAAAGCAGTCATAATATCTACAAAACAGAAAAGATGTGTTTGTGCTAGGTAAATGGAAGTCCAACTCGGTTTCCTATAGCCTGTATTTTATAGGTTTATTGCTTTTCCTGTACACTGAATGACCTGGAATGAAATATGGTCTTTTGTGTGCATTGCCTGCAATTCTCCCTTTTCACCACTGGAGTATAACAGAAAACAGGTAAAATGTTCTAGTCAGGTACAATTGTAACCAGGGACGAGGTGACCGCATTTGGATTTAAAATCTATAAAACAGATTTATTTAACAGGTTTTTTATACTGCTTTATCATTTCAGTCAAAGCCGTTTACATTGTAACTTCAACTTGGTAATGTACATTAAACAGGGACATTGAGAACTTGGAATTTTCTGAGGCAATGGAGGATAAAGTGACTTGCCCAAGGTCACAAGGAGTGCCGGTGGGAATCAAACCCTTGATCTTCTGAGTACTAAGCAGTTGTTCTAACCACTAGGCTACGCCTCCACAAGGAAAGGGACATTTGTTTAGAAAGTACATTCAACAAGAAGAACACTGTAAGAAAGCAAACGAGAAAGGCAGCCCTAGCCCTCAAAAGCTTCTCTCCAGTGGTTGCAGGGACTTACCCTGGGAAGGAGGCCTTCCCCTTCTGTAGGACTGGGGTTCCGTTTTATCCATATAAGGGAAACTTATAATGGAAGCAGTCATCGCCTGTCTTTGAGGCTGTGCTGTTTCTTTCAACGTTACTCTTTTTGAATTAAGCAGAAGCTCAATAGATTAAGGAGGTCATTTTAGAAGGCTTGCGTGCCTTTTACATGCATAAATAGAAGCATTTAAATAGTGATTTTAGAAATCCTTTATTTATGTATGTAGGAACGCAGGGGTGCATTGAGTCAAGTTTTGGGTGGGACCAAAAATTATTCATGTATTCCTGAATTTACAGTGGCAATACATGTTCACTTAAAAATCTAGATGTCAGTGTTTACACCGGCTCCAAGGCAGATGTGTGAGATAACTGGTCATTTGGCCCTGAGTTTGCACAAATGATTATGGGGGCAATTGTGCTTACCTCCCTGGTGTTCTGACACCATCTTACAAATCCAATAAAAATAGTTTTTTCATTCAACCCTTTGACTGCCTCTTCCTGGATGTCCAGTTTTGTAAAATCTAACACTTTTGTGTGTAGGTATCAGCATTTACACACATCAAATGTAAAACTAACACACTTGGAGATGCCTGCATAACTCCTCTGTCCAGCATCATGAGGTATATATGCGTACGGTGATTGGACATCAGTTGTACACAGCAGATGTGCCCCCATTCAAATGATCAAGGTTTAAGAAAGTGCCATCCCCTTTGATGCACAAATCCAATTTCAACATGGGCATAGTTAATGGGAGAGACATGAGATGGTAGAAGGAATGAGCAGTGGAATCCCATTGTACCAATCTTCATGGCTACTTCAGACTAATATTATCCCCACCATCAAACGTGTTAATTATGGTCTCATGATGGAATCACTTCTTGACTTGCCAGGAAAGTAGTTTGTCCTTCAAAGGTTCTGAGAGGCATCTTTTTGCAAGTCAGTGTGCACCAATGCCAGGATGAGGTACCAGCGGGATTTGAACCAGGATTTAGCTGTAGAGGAAAGGCAGAAGTCATAGTCACCAGACTAGCTGGCTTTACAGGGAGAACTGGAACCACAGGAGCAAAGACTACCAGATAAGTAGGTGGCCACTCTTCTGAGACACTGGTATTGACTAAAGGCCAAGTAAATGAGAAGATGGGGCACAGCAAGATTACCCGGTCCTCAACATTTGGCTTGTCTGCCTTGCTCCAGCTCCAGAATTTGCTGCATTCCAGCCCTGATCTACTCCAGCTTGTTCCATTTCCTATTCTTATCTCTACACCAGTTTTCTGTTGAGACCCAAACCAACTGACCTCCCCATGGCATGAGTTCCTTTCCAACAGGAACCTATGGGATTATTTCTTTGTTCTTGAATCAGAAGATCTAATCCTTCTGCTTTGATTATAATCATTATGTTATCATGTCCCAGTGGGAACAAGTGGCAGGGTGTTAGATGCTTCCCGACACCATATTGTATAGCTTCCCAATCTCATCCAAAAGGCCAACAAGGGAGTGTTTTCCGTTCATGGCTTAGACCCTGCATCTGGATCTTATTGGGACGTGTAATGAACTGGTGGTTGTGGAAGTTGATCTGCATGATTTCCAGTAGAAGTCACAGACTGAAGCTATTCCTGGAGTTCTTGGTGTATATACAGACGTTGCTTTGCCTCCTGAAGGATATGCCACACAGCTGCGTCTCCACACACCAGAAACTTGGAATCTCTCAGTGGTCCCTTGTCATACAGGCTTATGTTCCATATTAGTGCCATGATCTTAAAGGAGTTTACTATTCCAGGTAATGAAGAAATCTGATCAATTAGTTTTGTTGTTTTCCCCTAATTAATCCATCCATCATGGAAAATGATTTGCTTTGAAGGTGTGATTGGAATCATTGGAACTGGTTTGGATAGTGACCGTAGCAGAATTAATTAAGTACTTTGCTGTAGCTCTACCTTTCCCCCTAGCTATTTAACCACCTCTTGACAATGAGGGAATAGACTAATCACAGTGCTGTAGAGGACCCCAGAGGCTCTGTACTAAAATGAGCTATTGATTTCCAGGAGCGACTGCAATAGGTCTCCTGCACTGAACAGATCCTCAGGGGAAGAAGTTGGGAAACGGAATGGTACTGCAAGACAACTATGATTCACAATATTTATGAGTTTGAGCACTGTGACCTCCCCCTCAGGTGGGGGGTGGGAGCTGAAATAGCAGTGCACATAAACTATCTTCTGCTTATTTTACGGCACTGAGGCAGCAAGAATTCCCACTTCAAGCTATAACGCATGGTCTGAAAATGCAGGGCGTAATCTGACTTTCTGGGTGAATATAGCTTCTCTGACTATCATGACTAAACCATATGTGTAGCACCTGAACTTGGGAAGGACTTATCTTCCTGTGTGAGGAATTGATAAAAATCTAGAAAGTCTGAATTTGAAATATCATCTTGTACTGTAGTAGATATTCAAATGTTTCTATCAGGTCACCCTCTTTCTTTTCCCCTAGAATATAGTCACAGAACCTTGTACATACCCTGATACATTCTGGCTGTGGTTTGAATCGCACTTGGAGAACATGCAAGCTAGCTTGCCTATCTCTCTGTATGTCGATCTGTTTCCTTGTCTAGATATGATGGGTTTTTTTTTCTATTCTTTCTTGTTTTAACTTCAAGATTTATGTATAATTTACTTTTATTGCTTTCTTTGTTTATATGTTCAACTGTAAATCACGTGGATAAGATGATTGACTGGTAGTATATCAAATAAACCTAAATTTGAAACATGGAACTTAAATCTCTCCCAGATCAGTATCATCAAATGTGTTTATGTTCTAGAAACTTCCTCCTTAAGTCAGGGAATGGCGGAAGAAATCTCATTCTCTCAAATTTTCTATTAGTGTTTTCCATGCAACTTGAAATGTGCCAAAAAGAGCTCCCTTTTGGAGCTCATGTGAAGACAAATTTTAGATGCTACATTGGTTGGGGTGGGGGGCACCCGTTCCTGCCCCTTCCCTTGTACATCTCTCACAGTACCCTGGCTATTGAGGAGTGCTGCACCTATGTGAGGGTGGGGCAGCCGTCCCCCTTCCACCACATGGAGCCACACAATGATGAGATGTAGTCCCTTGGCCCTCCACAGCTTTAAAGATCTCAATATGTATACTTTGGAAGGAAGGCTGAAGAGGGGAGATATGTTAGAAATGTTTAAATACCTTCGTAGCATAAATGCACAGGAAGAGAGCCTTATTCAAGTGAAAGAAAGCTCTTGCATGATGGGACATAGAATTAAGGTGAAAGGGGACAGACTCAGGAGTGATCTGAGGAAATATTTATTTATGGAAAGACTAAGGTACGTGTGGAATTGCCTCCCAGTGGAGGTGGTAGAAGTGAGGACTGCGTCTGATTTCAAGAAAGGATGAGACAAACGCAGAGGATCTCAAAGGAAAAAGAAGGGACTACAGAGCTTGGGCAGATTGGATAGGTCATAGGTTCTTTATCTGCTGTCAGCTTTTCTATGTTTCTATGCAGTGAATGCATTTGTAGGTGAGCAATAGACATTTGAACTATATGCAGAAATGAACGGGAAGCCAATGTAGTGACAAGGAGAGGAACTATATGGTCCTAGTGATGTTGAAGGAAGATAAGTCAAGTAGCTGCATTTTGAACAGATTGGAGTGGGTAAAGATGAATCACAGGCGATTCACAAGAAGTGGGTTGCAGTACTCAAGCAGGAGGTAATGAATAAAGAGTTTCCAAATAAACTGAAAGGGAAGAAGAAACCTGATGATTAGATCTTCTGGATGGTGCATGCCATCAAGGTAGAGCAAATGCTTTGACTTTGCCCCAAACACATGGTGATCTTCCAACTTGCTCTAACTTCATGATTAGATTTCTTCTCTTTTCTGCCTTACGTGCTATTGAGAGCAGTTCTTTCAAGCTGTGAAATTTCATCTTTTCATCTCAAATGGTGCCTCAGAAATTGCATTATCCTCTGCTGACTTTATTGATGGCTTCAAGAATTTCCCTGTGAAAGCCAGACAGAGGATGTGTTTATGTAAAGTGTGTTCCCCATTAGAATATTCCCTCCCAAATTCCTAATTTATTTGTGAGGTTGGTTTCTAGTATGAAAACCCCTGTCGGGAGGTATTTTATTCTCTTCCTGCCCTATCCTTTCTTCTACTATAGTGTCAGCTGCTCAGGAGTGGAGTATCTTGACGTCGGGGAGTTAATTTCTAAGTACCAAACCAGTTAAGGACTAGGGAAATGAGAAGTTTGCCCTTTTCCCCTTACTTTTTTTTATTCTGAAAACCTTCCTGTCTGGAGCCAGTGCTAAGAAAAGGAGCCTGAACTTCCAGGAAAAGGTCCTGAGGGTCAAGGTGGTCTAAGGACTGAAAAGGAGAAGTATGTGATTTTGTTCGCACATCCCTTTGGGGCTCCAGGAGTCTACTAAGAAAAGTGCCTATTTTACGTTCTGTCCACATGGCTTCACTACTTCAGGCTCATACAGCTACTTGGGAAGACGTAGTGAATGACAATCTATGAAGATGTTTGAGAGTATCAGTTTTGGGGAAGCTGTCTTTGCACCTCGCTGGAGGTTCTGAAAGCCTATGATGTGAACAAGGATCTCAGTGAGTCTGAAGGTGGAGGTGGTGGAGGAGGTGTCAACTATAAAAGGAGACCATTCTATTCCAGAAGAGGAATATAAAAAAGAACCATCTGTTTCAAGGAAGAAGACCAGTTTTGCCTATCCTGCTTGATTATTTACCTCAGAGGCCTATCTTTTGGATATTTTTACCTTTCATTTCACTCAATAAATATTTTTACATTTGTTCAGACAAATGAAATTATCGGAGTAAGGGATGTGAAAGACCTCTGTGAAGAGAGACTTCACCATACTGTCACAGGGCCCTGAACATGATCTTCCTCCCTGTTCCCACATGGCCTTAGAACAGGAGTTCTCAACCTGGTCTTCAGGACACATCTAGCAGTCTGGTTTTCAGGATAACTACCATGAATATCCATAAGAGAGATCTGCATACTCGGCATCCACTGTATGCAAATCTCTCTCATACATATTCATTGTGGTTATCCTGAAAACCCGACTGGCTAGGTATGGCCTGAGGACTGGGTTGGGAACCCCTGCCTTTTAGAGGTAAAGCAGTGAGTAGAGAACATTTAATGATATGAGCCTAGGTCCTGCATAAAAGAGGTACCCAGACATTACTTTCAATAAATCAGCAATATGGTAAGATCTTCTGCTGATTGTACTGCTCCAAAGACCACCAAGATAGATCTAACACTAACATACTTCTCTGAGCCAGTTAGTGTCCTTTCATAGCTTTCATTTGGCACCAAGATAGGGATGATAGCATTTTTTTGAGTCTATTAACAAATCTCTGGATAATAAAAACCAAGAGTTTAACAATTTAATGATTAGCAAGATGTCCTCTCATTCTGACAGTTGTCCATAATGATGTTCAGATCATAAACCTCAAAACAGATATCTTCTAATCTATACAGTATATTAACTGTACCATCTCTGTTTCAT
The DNA here is from genome assembly GCA_033557465.1 of Ichthyophis bannanicus. Classification (NCBI taxonomy): domain Eukaryota; kingdom Metazoa; phylum Chordata; class Amphibia; order Gymnophiona; family Ichthyophiidae; genus Ichthyophis; species Ichthyophis bannanicus. Next base: position 205,191,056 of record CM066043.1, on the reverse strand, counting down.
GTGAATGTGAGATTTTTTAAAATACTTTAGGGAATATCACCAGATAAGCCATTCACTCCTCTAGTTGATAGATTTATTTATGCTCTAAAATACATTAATAGTTGTCCCTTAGTTTCTATAGCAACAGACTGAATGCCACAGATGCAGGGGTCAAGACGTAAGTGCAGTAAGAACAATTAGCAGTATTGAAGAGGGGATAGAAGTAAAGGTTAGTGAACCCGGTGATGAATTTTAAGGTTAACAGCAGACACAAGTTAAGGAGGCAATGGAAAGCTCTGTTATGTTTGTATGATATTGATTCGGGAAGTGAGCAATTCTCTAAAGGTATGTGTGCTTGCCATACCACCAGAAAATCACCAGAAAAAAGGCATATGAGCATAGGATCACCGAACATGATGATGCACTGAGCCCTTAAAGCAACAACATCAGCAACTTTATTTGTAGATAATAGTAATGAATTTGCCAGTTAAAACAAGCATACATTTAGAGGTCCGTCTTCAAAGCCATTTACTGAGGTAAATTGCTGTCCTCTGCAATGGCTAAATGTGCACACAGGCTTCCACAACACGTGGACTTTTAGGTAGATTAACAAAGGTGCTTCTGGCGGCGGTGTTTAGGTTGGGGGATAAAACGAAGCAAGTTCATCTGATGTCTCACATGTATGCCTATTAGTTTGTCCCCAGCCTGATCAACTACCTCAGCAAAGAGGAGGCACAAAGTAAGTTGGAGAGAAACTGTCCAGGTGCTTTCCTTTAGGGAAACAGGCCGCAGTGTCCATGGCCTAAAAACATTCATATACACTGCAAACAGTGCAGAGTAGTCAACATTGCCCAGCGGTATAAATTCCATCCAAACAATCCCTACAGTATAAGGGGGCTCTTGGAAAGAAGGGACCCTCAGATCTCTCAGATCTCTTCCGAGGTGGATCCCCCCCCCCCCCCCACGTTCTGGAGGCCTATTTTGCTTTGGTGCTCTTTTTTTTAAATTTCTACCACTAACATCTTCCCTTATGGGATGGATTGTTCCAGAAGCCTCATATGGGGGAGGGGGGATGAATATCCCTCTCAGAAAAAACATTAGGAACTTGGGGATGCTGATAGATGGCAAGGGTATGTTCAACCCCAGATTGCAAAGGTAGCACAATCTGCTTTTATAAATTGAGGCTTGTTAAATAATTCAACCCATGTCCTCCAAGTAGCTATGCAGGTGCTGGTTGGTAGTGTTTTGGACCATTGTAATAGTCTTTGTTGGGTTACCAGCAAAAATTATATGGAGGTTGCAGGTTATCCAGAATATGGCAACGACAATTCTGATTGACCAGGGTAGCAGAGCACCTATTTGATTGGGGGGGGGGGGGACCCAAGCTCCACCCTAACTCTGCCTTAGTTCTGCCCCAAGCTCTGTCATAATATCACTCCTGGCCCACCTATGGCATTGCCTTCTGTTCTGCCCATGGACAATCCTCCCAAAAATAAAACCAAAACCATAAAACAGCAAGTTGGGGCCAACTACCACCAACCCTCCAGGACAGTTAAGCACTATTGCTGAACAAATAAATCTTCAGAGAACTCTTAGGGACATATTTACTAAAGGGTGTTAGCTGCTACTGCAGGGCTAATGCCAAATTATTGCCCAGTGGTAGAGCTAACGTGGGCGAAATGCAGATATCGCAGGCACTTATTTGTGATATCTGCATTTGATGCATTGTTGTGGGGGGGGGGGGAGCAGGATCGGAGTGGGGAGTAGGCATTCAGATGTTTGGTAGCCATTGCTTGAAAAATTGCCATGTGATGGTGCTAAAAATGGCCCCATCGCAGCTGCAGATAACGCCAACTCAAAAGGTGGAATTAGTTGCAGCCTGGCCACAATGACAGGAGCCGATTTTCTCATCCCACAGCCCCGCAGGCTCTGATTGCCCCCCCCCCCCTCCCCGCACTGTCAACATTATTGGTGCCACAGATGTAGAGATCAGCAGCACTAACAATAAGAAAAATGTGGCCCTTCAGCACCGATACTCCACCCCCCCCCCCACCAGACAACTCCTGATCCCCATCAGGAACTGTCTGGAGGCGATCGGTGCACCCCCTGACTATGTTGAATGCTCCTCTGGCTAGTGGGGTCCCCTACCCCCCCCCTCCTGATCAATAAAGAGGAACTCTAGCTAGCCGGTTAGGCCCTTGACTCCCCTCCCCTTCCAGACTCAAATTTCAGGCTAGCCAGCCAGCCTAAAGGGGCCCCTTTGAACCCCATGAAGCTCTCCCTCCTTCAAGCCCTTACCTTACTTCATGGTGATCTATTGGCCACAGGGGGCAGGAGCAATCCTCTCCGCTCCTGCTCCCTATATTGCAGCTCCTCAAAATGACCTCGATTACACAGTGCTGCCTCCTAGCGTCCTGATGCTAGGGGCAGCACGCGAGATCGCAGCCATTTAGCATGCTCCTGGTCTCTTTAGTAACACTAATGAAAATAGTCTTGATCCCAAAAAGCAATCCCCCCAGTCCTACTCTTCTGAAATTCTCTCAACCTCGGGACAGTAAGCCATCTTCCATCTTGAAACCATAGTGACTGAATAGAAACCTAAGGAATCATCCTCCTAGACAAATAGACGGGAGCCATGGCATACAATGAACAAAATCCAAAACAAAATTTTATACTTAATTCAAAACTGTATAGAGGAGATATGATAGAGACATTTAAATACCTCCATGGCATAAATGCACAAGAGGAGAGCCTCTTTTGATTGAAAGCAAGCTCTGTTACAAGGGGACATAGGATGAGGGTAAAAGGGGATAGACTCAAGAGTAATATGCGGTAATATTTCTTTACAGAAAAAGTGATAGATGCCTGGAATAGTCTCCCAGTGGATGTAGTGGACAATAGGACAGTATCTGAATTCAAAAAAGCATGGGACAAACACAGAGGATCTCTAAAGGAAAAGAAGGACCTTTAGTATTTGATATGGAAGGAAGGACAGACTACAGTAGATAGGCCATGTTGACCTTTTCTGTCATCGTGTTTCTATAGGAAGACAAATCAAGTCTTTCAGTGTAGGCATCACATGATCTGTACTACGAAGACCCTTAATCAATTGTGCTGCCATATTCCGCACTAACTGCAGGACAGACGGTAGATACTCCCAACTGTTACTGCATGTTCATTTTTGCACCTAACAAAGTAGGTGCAAATACTTACCATATTTTAGTAAACAGGCCCCTAAGTTCATTAGTATGTATTAATAAGTTCTAATGCATATTAAAAAAATCTTTATTATAGTGAATGTGTGAAACAAACAAAAAAATCTTATAATTGGGAAATAAGCCAAAATGAATAAAAATGTTTTGCCCTATCCACATCCGTAATAGCAATTAAAAGCTATACTGCCAATACATTTTTGGAAAATCTTTAAACAGTTCACTTATAAATTTCCCAAACTTTAGGGAGTATCTATATTCAGAAGTGGATCCTAATTGGTTTTTGTTGAGTTGTTTTATAGCTTGTGACCTCGTTGTCTGTATAGATTAATTGGATTGAGTGAGTATGAGGGTAATTTGGATCCTTCTCACTTATGTGCTTCCAGTGGTTTGGGGAATTGTGAGGTAGCTGCTTGCAAATGCACTGTGTGCCTTCAAGTCAGTGCCGACTCCTGGTGACCCAGCAGCTCCTGGGTTTTCTTGGCAGTGTGACCAGAAGTAGATTGCCAGGCCTTTCTTCAGAGGCAATGGAGAGTTAAGTGATGACTTGCCCAAGGTCATAAGGAGTGTCAGTGGGAATCGAACCCTGGTCTCTTGGTTACCAAGCCAGTGCTCTAAGAAACTCAAACATAAAGAAGGCAATAACATTTTGATTAATACAGGGTAGGCATAATTGCTTGTACGGATGGCCGTGGCCATAAAAAGTTCCGTTTGTTTGCGGATTTCCCAAATTTTTAGATTTTTTTCATGTATTTAATATATTTTGTTTTCAATGCACTAGAATGCTTTTGCACATGCAAATTAATTGTACTTGCACTAATTTGTAGATATACAGCATGCAAGCAATTTGCATGCACTTAAAATATTTAGGCTCTCAAACAAACCAAATGTGTACTCATGAAGGTACATCCCTTTTTTTTTAATGTTTTTCAGAAATTACAATCCAAAAAGATAAAAAATACTCTATTATTTCTTGTGATTATTGTTATTATGGTGTAAAGGAAAGCAAATTATGGCAATGAGATATAACCTACTTCAAGAAGAGAAAGGCAGGGAATTCAAGGTAATAAAGAAGAAATCAAAGAGAAGAGTCTTCCTGTTTGTGATGGCATTAACATAGTAACATAGTAAATGACTGCAGATAAAGACCAGAATGGTCCATCTAGTCTGCCCAGCAAGGCGGCAAGAGTAGGTGCACCTGCTGCACCGTGCAGGTCACCCCTTCCCATGCCTTTGTTTGAGGTGTACCTACCGCTCCGTGTAGGTCACCCTATTTGTTGAGATTTAAACCCAGCCACCGTAATGGTATTTAAGTAATATCATAATCAAGCAAACATTTCTCTAGTGCATTGGTTCCATGAAAACATTATTGTTCCCTTGAAATGTAACAAGACATTTACAGGGCAACCTAAGATAAAGGTACCACCAACTGGCAAACCCTTGGCTCAGTGGGAAAGAAGACATTTCCTTCTAGTCTGAGAAGAGGGAGATCCTTCTTTTTAAAGAAACATTTAAAGCTCATGCTTTTATCCTTTTCATCTGCAAAAGAAACCACAAGAGTGGCTTGAGAAGTAATCTTGCCCGTGGGGTCTTCCAAAAACGGTGTTAAATTCACAGAAGAAAGAGAAACAAATTAATCCATTGTCCCCTCCGCCTTGTTGATCCTCCTACTCTTTTGAGGTACATAGTGACAAACTGAAAATCAAAATCCCCTCAACATCTGAAAGAGCTGAAATCTCCTTAAAATATTTCCTAAGTAAAATTTCAGGAGATATGTGATGTGTTGAAGGAAGAGTGGGCTGCTTTGCTCCAGGGCTTATTCTCTCCAGCCTTCCCCCCCCCCCCCACTCCCATGGCATTTTTGGCAACAAAAAACCCCCCACTACCTCATAAACGTGAACCCCACTGCAGCTGCGACTAAACAGTGAGGAACGGAGCCATGGCCGCTAAACAAGCCTGCCGAGAGCGGGACAAAACCACCACCATACAGGTCAAGATGGCGGATGTGCTTACTGCACCAGACTCCCCATAAAACACAACTTTGATTGCGGAGGTCACAACAGCAGTGGTGGGAGCCCTAACGGCACAATTTGAGACTGTGACTGGGAAGCTGGACTCTCTTCAGCAGATGCTGGAAGCGGTGGGCAACCAATTGACCGAAGCAGAAAGCAGGATATCCCATGTGGAGGATGCTGCAGAACGGGCCGAGGCGGAGATATGGGGTATGCGAGAACTCCTGACTCAACACACAGTGAAACTCGATGATTTGGAAAACAGTGGCCGCTGAAACAATCTTAGGATTGTGAGTGAACCAGAGGCGGTTAAGGACCTCAAACTTCATGGATATTTGGAGACCCTGCTACCATACTCTCTAAAGCTGGGAGCAGAGCTTGACCCGCTCCAAACTGAAAGAGCACATCGCGAGGGCCCATTAAAGTGTTTGACCACCGACCACGAATAGTGCTTGCTAAGTTCCTCAACTATGTACAGAAGGACCAGATCCTGAGGGCAGCTAGAGAAAATGGCCCTATAATTCATGAAGGACAGAGGATATCTATTTATCGGGATGACTCAGCAGCCCTAAGTGCCAAAAGAAGAGCTTATGCGGGGACATACCAGAAGTTTAAGGATGTGGGAATTAAATTTGTCATACTCTACCCGGCAAGAATGCAAATCTCATATAATGGAATAATACAAATCTTTGAACCAGTGAATACAGCGAACTATTTTGGCAGGGGTTACAGAGACCACAGACAGCGGCAGAACAGGGCATTCAGGACTAAGTATTTGGGAGACTTGACTGGAAATGGCATGCTGGCACTACTAGCTCTGACAGACTGGTAGCTACGAACTTACCTTAACTTGGACCAGTGCACAAATTTAGCAGGGACCGCAATCAAGGCAGTATAATCCTAGGGATTGTGGGTCATGTATATTGTCAAGGTCTGCGTAAGGTCCACCATTCCCCCTTTTTGGCTGCAATTATGGGAACCTATGTTGAATATGCCACCAGAGAGGATGGCTGGTCAGTCAATGCAGAGGGTAGAGCTGGGTAGTGGATTATGATGAAGTGAGCCTCTCCTGAGGGACATGGCATGCAGGACCATCTGCAGAGCCCAGCAAAGAGCTATAAACCCCAACTCACCCAGGAACAATGAGACACTGTATATATACCAGGTAACAGGGTGCGAGGCTGGTGGTGATTGCTGGAGGTGGACGGGATCCGCTGTGTTCATCAGGGGGAAATCCTCCCTTTTCCTGCCCACTCCTACCCATACACCATATGTCAAGTGGGGAAATTTGGGATGTGCCTGATGTGACAAGCCCTGTGTGCACAGGAGCACCGTGCAGGAAAGGATGGGAAATACAGGAGTGGGGGGGGGGAACTGTTGATAACTGTTTGGATTTATATATGTAGTTGATGCTGGGTTGAGAGGGGAGGGGAGGAATGAGAGAGGGGTGTGTTCGTAGATTGAATGTGAATGACTGGGGGGAAGGGACGGGGAGAGGGCCAAGACACATTGTAGCGTGATTAGTAAAGAAGTGATAAGAGGCAGGTACAAGGGGGATTAAAAGGGTAAATAGAAATATGACGACAGAAAAAGACCACATGGCCTATCTAGTCTGTTCTTCCATATCAACAACTACACCAGTCCCCTTTGTTCCTTTAGAGATCTTCTGTGTTTATCCCATGCTTTTTTGAATTCAGATACTGTCCTCATCTCTACCACCTCCAAAGGGATGGGGAAGACACAGATGGAGAGGTAAAGGGAGGGAGGGACAAAGATTCTCTGAGTCCACTCTTCATGGAAATACCATTCAAAAAGGGGAGCCTCAGGCTGGGGGGGGGGGGGGGTGTCTCTCGCCATGAATAGATTTAAGGACCCTGATAATCAGGAGTGATACCTTCAATACAGACTGAAGGTCGTATTTTGGAATGTCTACGGTATAGGCACCCCAATTAAGCAATATAAGATTTTATGAGTCTTGGCCTGCCATCAATGCGACATCGCTCTTCTCCAGGAAACGCACCAGACCTTCGCTGAACATGCCAAGTTGCAGAGAGACTGGGTTGGGCAAGTGTTTGAGACCCCTGCACAGGGACGCAAAGGGGGGGTAGCGGTCCTAATACATAAATGGGTCTGTTTCTTGGGTAACACCATACACTCTTACCCTAAGAGGAGATACATTATAGTTCAGGGTGAACTAGAAGGACATCCACTGGTTATCTGTAAGATCTATGGCCCAACACCCCCGAGGGCTCTTTTTATGCTAGAGTGGCAGTGGCCTGGAACAGTGCCCATTGGATAGAATCGTGGTGGGGGGAGACCTTAACAGGATCATAGGCCCTGGGATGGATACCTCCTGCCAAGATCAGGGCCTTCCCGTATTTTGCAGTGCTTCCGATGTCAACTAGGCCTAGTTGACCCTTGGCACCTTTTACAGCCGGAGGATAGGGACTGCACTCATATGTCCCAAGTACACGGTACCAGTGCTCGTATCGATAATTTGTTGACCTCACCATCTGTGTTTTCACAAGTTGAAGTTGCCACAATAGGGCCTGGAGAGATATCCGATCACACCCCCAGATGGATTGACATTATTTGGCAGCCTACAACGCAAAGCCAGAGGATTTGGTGCTTCCCAGTGGAACTTTATAAAGACAAAAGATTTAGAATTTTTATTAGAGAACAGTGGCAGTCTTATGCACATTACAATGCACAACATCAAGACGCACCTGAACTATATTGGGAAGCAGCGAAGACAGTTCTAAGGAGGAACATTGTTGCATACTGTGCCTGCCGATGGCATACATAGAATGCCCAAGTGATACGACTCGAATGGCAGGTCATCACAGCACCCTACCTCAGGATCTAGGGTTTGACTGCTTGAACTGCAGGCAGCCCTCAATGAAGTACTACACCAGAGAGCTAAAAAAACTCTGGCCTATTACAAATATCAACTTTTCCAATATGTTGATAGAACTAGGAGATTATTAGCGCATTGCCTTAGCTTGCTTAAGGGGGTGAAGGTAGTCCCTATGCTGCATGATGACACAAGGGTACTGCATAAAGATGCCCTGACATAGCACAGTTTTTCTGAAATTTCTATCAGACTATGTATATAAGGGAGACAGGATCTCCCCTGCACGGGTAAATAGACATCTAGAAAGTCTATGGCTCCTGAGTCTCACTGCTTCCTAGACTGCAGCCCTGGATGCACCTATTACAGCAGAGGAAGTATCCCAGGGTATCCACCGATCACAGTGTTGGACCAAATGGGTCCACTGCAGAATTCTACAAAATTACTCGTGACTTGGTGATCTTGACATTGGTCAAGCTCTATCATGAATGGACCAGTCAAGGAGGTTTTATATGGGGAGAAAATAAAACATACCTAACATTGATACCCAAGCCCAGGAAAGATCCTCAAGTCCAGTCTCACTGATCAATATTATTTAAAACTTTGGGCAAAAATTCTGACAGATCGGCTTGCGTTTTTACTCCCGGGCTTGATTCAGGATTCTCAGGTGTGGTTTGTCCATGGAAGATATACTGTGAGTAACATGCGCAAAATTATTGCTTCCTTAGAATGGTCTGCGAAAAAAATATTCCCTCCCTGCTGATTAGTTTTACATTGAGAAGGCATGAAGGCATTTGATAGGGTGAGCTGGGACTATCTTCTCCAACTTTTACCATACTATGGCCTGGGAGATACATTTATTCAGATGATACGTACCCTCTACTCCCACCTGACAGTGGTAGTGCTGGTCAACGGACATATATCTAACACTTTTATATTGGAATGGGGGACCAGTCAGGGATGTCCACTTTCCCCACTATTTGTATTAGCGCTAGATCGGTTTATACACACCCTGATAGACAGCCCAGGGGTGACTGATGTAACTATGATGAGATCTATCTTCCTAATATTCGCCTTTGCAGATGATTTACTATTACCAGACTGCAAACGTCACTACCCCAACTAATGTCAGAATTTACCTGTTTTAGACGGATCTCTGGGTTAAAAATAAACATGAATAAATCAGAAGCCCTGGATGTTCTGGGACACCAAAGGGTGTAGTGTGGCTCGACCTTCCCACTACAATGGACAGACCGAGCCTTTCGATACGTGGTGATTCAACTTCCAAGTGATCCCCGCTTGATATACTGCTTGAACTATTCTGCCATACTGAACCACTTGTGGACTAAAATGAGGGAGTGGACACCCTTGCCGCTCTCTATGTTAGGTCAGGTTGCAGCCTTTCAGATGTCCCTATTCCATAAATTGCTATATATCATACAGACACTACCTATTAATTTATTACAAAAAGATGTGGTCTTATTTGAACGAGACCTGTGATGGTTTATGTGGTGAGGGAAACTAGCGAGAATCCTTCTAACTAGATTTTGGGGAACGTGGAGACGGGGGCGGGGGGGACTCCTTGACATCTGCAGATATGCCCCCGCATGCCAACTACACGACCTCCAAGATTGGTTGGGACATAGGGAGACCTTTACTCCCGGGGTACTTGAGGAGGAATTTGTGGCACCCTATACTTTACTGAGAGTCCTGCACACCAGAGGACAGCTCCTGCCTCAGGCTCACGAGGGGCCACTCCAGGCAATGTGGTGTTTTTTGTGTGCCAAGTGGGATCTTTCCCTGGGAGTTATGGCATTTCTGCCTTTACTAGGAAATCCTGAGTTCTCACCGGGCACAGAAAGCCGCATCTTTCAACTATGGGCAAAACAGGGGATAACCACTTTGGGACATGTGGTGTATACAGAGGGATGCATGAAATCCTATCCTACACTAAGTGCAGAATATGAACCGAATAAAACAAATTTTTGCATACTACCAACTCAGACACTATGTTCAGTCCCTCCCCCAACATAATTTAACAGCGCCAATCTCAGCACAATTATTAATATTAACATATACAGGTGGAGGCGGGAGAGGTGCGTCGGGCCATATCACGCATCCCTGGGTTGGTCGAGTCATTGAGGTTGCAGGAGCTTCAATATAGGGCGCTCTGCAGGGCCCAATTTTCCCCCAAATGGGCTTTTCACAGTGGTGTGGTCCAGCAGGGTAATTGCACATGGTGTGATACGCCCCTGGCTGACCTGGGAAACAAATGGTGGCACTGTAGGAAAATTCAGAAATGCTGGGGACATATACAATGCTATATCAGCTTCTTAATAGGACAAAGGGTAGAATGGACTGGGGTGCTAGTAGTGCTGGATGTCTTGTTCCCCAACAACCCCAGGGGCTGGTGGGTGTGGAAGTTGGTTCGCAAGACCTGCATGGTTGGGAAGTAAGTGATCCTACACTAGTGGCAGGAGATGGTCCCCCTACCTACTGGGCATGGCGGAATCAATTTCATCAACTAATGTTAATGGAACACAGGGCAGTCAAAGCACATCCTCCGAGAAGGGAGGGCATTTTAGCATTGTGGGGAGCCTATATTGATATTCTGGGGACTATGGCTCGTAACGAATTGCTGACCCTATAAGGCTGATTAACCTCTAGGTTCATGGAGAGTGGACCTGGATCATACATAGGAGACAGTGGATAGCGAAAGAGTATGATTGTTGGTGCACTAGGAGAGTGGTTGTTGGAGAATTGGGAAGGAGGAGGTGTAGATTCCTAACAGCTTTAATTCATCTCACGGTGCTATGTAAGAGTACCCACAGTACCCCAAATATGTTGGATGTAAAGGGGGGGGGGGGGGAGGGAGGAAGGGGGAATGAGAAAAGCTGAAAAATTGGAAGCCTCTTTTGTATTTGTCTACTTCTGTTTGCTATCTGGATGCACTGTTGTATCTACATGATATGTTAGTAGTTGTGGTTAAATAAAAATGATTATAAAAAAAATTTCAGGAGATAACAAATGAGATACTGGAAAAGTCAGAAAGCGTAATGTCTTACTCCTATACCCATTTTCTAATGCTTCAAGCTTATTATGAATTGGTACCTGAGATTCAAGCTTTATTAACTTATATATCAATGCCAGAAACGTTTTCATCAATTTGTTGAAATTTGTGAACTGTATCCTGAGAAAATGAACTAAGCAGTAGCATATTATTTTTAAGCATAGTCTCAGTCCTTGCCATAACCGTCCAAATGTCTAATAGGGAGATTTTGGATGGAGGACCTCTGAAGAAGAGGCCAGTGCTTGTACAAGCAAGCAATATCACAGCTTGAAGAAACTTCACGGGAGGAGACAAGGAAACATCCATCATGCTCAAAGAGTCTATTGAAAGCTCTATCAACAAAGCCACTCTAAAAGCTGCTGAAAGTGGTAGGGGACACTACTCAAGAGAGCTCAAGGAAGCTCCTTCCATAGATAAGTCTGACACAGCAGAACCTTGTATGAGGGCCAGTACAAGATGTTTATCTATCAGCCCCTGAATCTTCAGAGTAGAAGCTACCTGCTATTTCCCTTTGCTGTTACGCTTCCCCCAAGCCATCCAAATACTCACAGTTAAAAGTCAAAGACGGGCAAATGTGTCAACTTCTCACTATTCTGATGGTGCTTCGAAGGGGATCATGCCTCAACCACACACACAGAGCCACACACTGCTAGGCTTGTGGTGGTTTAGAGTCCTGGCCACTTCTGATGAGCCCCTACCATGTTCAGGGCCCCTTGGTGACCTGGGTCCTGCCTGCAGACTCCTGGTCCTATTTTCCTCCTCTACCAGCCTTCCTCTCCACTCAATGCACTTCTCTAATTGTTTAATATAACTTTTGAAGCATTGCACGATGTACAAAGGCACAGCTTTCTCTTCAGTACTCTGCTTTAAGGGGTAAGGATGCAGGTTGACAATGGCACTTATTGAGGGTAATACTATCATCGCCCATGTAGTCAATGGTCTTTTTCACATGTATATTTGGGCCTATTCTATGAAGTGAAGCATATATGTGCTTTACTTTATAGAATAAGGGTTTAGAGCCATGCCTACATGGAGGAGTAGCCTAATGGTTAAAGCACTGGCTTAGGAACCAAGAGACCAGGGTTTGTTTCCCACTAGCATTCCTTGTGGCCTTGGTCAAGTCACTTAACCCCCCATTGCTTCAGCAAAATCCAAGTTATTAATGTCCCTGTTTAATGTATGTTATACCAAGTTTAAGTTACAATGTAAACCACTTTGACTGAAATGATAAAGCAGTATAAAAAAACCTGTTAAATAAATACTCTAGAGCAGGTGTAACTGACAGCACCTAGAGTTGAAGAAAATATACATAGGATTCTATAGCTTATGCACACACATTTAGGCCCCGTCTATGCTCCGCCCGCACGCACACCTAACTGAGAATATGCACGATGGAACTTATGCACACACTTGCAGAATAGCAGCCACCCAAAGCGTACCAATAAGTCCTTTAGAATAGGGACATCACATGTGTTTCAAGCATGTAGCTCTATGCGTGCCCTGTATAGAATCATCCCCTCATTGGGTTAGATTCCAGTTCTGATACACTTGCTACTTTTACTTAACATATATCACTGACAAGCAAACAACATTGCTGATAAACAGACAGCATACTCTTATAGGGACTCTAGGGCTAGGTATCATAAACATGAAACAGTTATAAACTAGATAAGATTCCCCAGTTACAGCAGCCTATCTAGGCAGCCATGATTTGCCCAGGTTGTGATATGCGTTTGTTGTTTGCTAGATGCGGATGCTCAATTTTGTCAAGGTTATACCTCAAACATTTTTGAAAGTTGTAAAATCTTGTGAGTTTTATGTGAAAATAATGAAATTATACCCCAGAAAACATCATTGTACTTCACAACAACGGTTATGAAATTTCAGTTGAGGTTAGTAGTGGTATCAGATTGAATTTGGACCAGTACTGGAAAGAGTTTGATTATTCTTAGTCAAACTGAATTCCTTTCCTCAGTTCTGCACACAAAGATAGTGAAGTTGGTTTTGGTATTTCATTTATTGTTTCAGCATAAAACTCCTAATTTTCACAAACCATAAAAGAAAACAGCTCAGTCGAAAACCAATGAGTATTAGAATTTTGAGGGTACCATGAGACTAGTAATATGATTTTTCTCTTTCCTTCTGACATCTCCTGGGCATGTGGCATAGACAACTAATGGAATCATAAAGGGCTCACCTGAAATCGTACCTAACGCTAAGATCTAGAAACACCATTTCTCAAATGAAAATGATCTATACCCAGTGTCAAATCAATGGTGCACACAGTTCTAATTGTATGTGGACATAGAAAAGAATTACAGCCCATTAGCAAAGAAAATGGAGTATAAAAGGACCAGAGACAAATAAAGAAGAGGCAAAAAAAAACCTTCAGCTGCTCAGTAATAGCTTGATCCATCACCCTGTCATGCTAACTTGTGCCCAACAATAAAACAGGAGCATATAACTAATTCCACAAAGCACCATGAGTAAAATGAATAATCATAGAAGCAATATGGACTTAATTAAATAATAATAAAATACTAACAAACTGCAATGAAATATGGAGGCACTGACAAAGAGCTTTATGGGATGTGTCTAACTTTCTACAATGAAAGGCAACTAGAATACAGGAGGAGGAAGTTTCTAGGGAGCTCCAGTGGAAGCACCTGCACACATCTGATTTCTGCCTCGCCTGCAAGTTTTATGCTGCGGAATACGAAGTTTGCTTGTGTTACAAAATAAGCAAAAGTCTCCCCCTGAATGAAAAATTATGCAAGCACAGAGTGAAAAACAATAGCAAGGAATCATGCAAGTAAGGGTGGATCAATCAAAGATTTCTTTGTTTGGCCAAGTAGTTTCCTCTTGCTCCTTTCATCTTCCAGCTCAATCAGATCTGGTCTTAATTGAGCTATAGCATGATAAGCCTTAATTCACAACTCTATAGTGTCTTTATTTTTTTCTCTCTCTCTCTCATCTACCTAGCCATGAAACAGAACCTTTTGGCTATGGACCACTAACCACAGCTTCCTCTGGGTAACAAAGATCCTTGGTCTTGCCACCAGGTGTCACTGTTGAGTGAGAATGAGGTTTCTTACATCCATGGATTGTGAATGCTGTATTTACGGGGGACCAAGAATCGAGCCAGGATCATCTGCCTGGCAGTATACAGCAATTGCCACAATCAGAATGTGTTAATAAAGCAAAACTATTAGCTATAAGAGGGCAGTGGTGCAGGCAACAGACTTGGTAGGAAGAGCCGCAGAAAGTTGTGACATACATAGCAAATCTTTGGAATACCTTAGTAAATCTTCATGCAAATATGAGCCCATTATTCACAAAGCCAGACCAATCTGTGCACACAAAGTATTTGAGAAAGAAGCAGCTACTCTGATAACAAAACAGTAAAAGGTATATTTTAGAAAGGCTGGTTGCAGGGATGTCCAAGTGAAAACAGCTGCAATTCTATGTTAATCGGAGAAGAGAGGGTGGGCACATAAACGTCCAATGTAAAATTGACATATCTCTGCCCCTTGCCATGAACGTATGTTTTAAATCAAGGAAGGAAGCTTAGGAACACAAGGGCATGGTTGTTCAATTGCAGTGGGAGACACTATTTCACAAACATACACATGGAAAAACTAGTGTAGGAACCCAGCACTTTACATGTGTATGTGCCATCAAGTCAGTACCTTGAAGAGTCTATTGACAACTATGGAAGGTTCAACATTGTGGAAGGAGTCTTTAAGTTTTTCGACCGATTATATTTCTGCTCTAAGTAGAGAAAAAACACCTTTTGCCCTGGATTTGTTGGAAGAGGTGACCTCAGGAACTACATGGGAAGATCTTCTTGAGAAGAGAATTGAGGTCGAACGTGGGCAGCAGATTCTGAAGTAACAGCAGAAGAGTGGTTGATAGTGTGTATTTGATGACTGACCCCTGAAGAACCGAGTGGAGAAACGCGTAGGCAATGCCATTGAACGGCGTTGGGAAAGTTTAATAATCCTACATCAAAGGGAAAGTTTAATAATTTTACATCAAATTATGACAACACACACAAAAGATATTCAGTCTTATTGAGCAAATTTTGTATTTTGGGAAGTTTTAGAAGAAGTTTTTCTACGACAGTATTTAATCTCGAGTGGGAGGAGTTAATATGAAAAAGAAACTACACTGATTTCAAGTTATCTAAAGAGAGGTCGTTGATGCAATATTGGGAATAGATGAGGGCCATGTTCCAGGCCCCGTTTTTACCCTTCAGTCTGAGACCTCATGTGATATACTGAGTGTGTAGTTTACAATACATAATACCTGCGAGAGAGAAATAGCTGTTATCTGCCTATTTGGAAAGTTGATATATTTGGAGTGTACTGACATTTTAGTGGTATATTCACACTCTGTAAGAAGTACCTTGAAGAGTCTATCAAGTCAGAATAGGCATGTGTAAATGCTGGTACTCACCTGGGTATACTGGGCATTTCGCATACCTGAATGTTCAGCCCCTCTTAACCAGTTACACCAGGAGCTCATTTCAGTTTGGAGGGGGAAATAAACATTGTGGAATATTTATTTAATTATTTAACATGTCTTATATATGCTTTAGTGGTTTACAGTGAAACAGAGCAAGTGCTGGCTGAAACAAGCCCTTTTCAAAAACCTATTTGTGGCAGTGGGCAGGTGTAAATCCAGATGTGGACAATTTCCATCTTCCACACGCATCCCCTAAATGAAATGGGGGCTAGCTATATGTGCAGCTTTTTGTTCCTCGCAGTCCATGCCTACAGGCTTTCCTACAGGAGCTCTCCAGATCAACCAACAGTAAGGATTTAAGGGTTTGTTTTATTATATTAAATTGTTAGCTCTCTGACTGGGAGCTCTTAAAAGGGTTTTTTGTACATTTTTAAAGCAAGGTTACTTTCTTTTTGGTGCTTTAGTGGGACTTTCCTTGAGCATAGTAGGTGGTTGAACTCCAGTAACCTCTTCAGCTTTGGGAACTGCTAACACCTAATCAGGAGTTAGTGGGCCTGATTACCTGAGAGCAGCTGAGGGCCTGCATAAAAGGCTCCAGTGCCCTGCCCTATTCAGGCTTTCCTACAGGAGCTCTCCAGATCAACCAACAGTAAGGATTTAAGGGTTTGTTTTATTGTAATAAATTGTTAGCTCTCTGACTGAGAGCTCTTAAAAGGGTTTTTTGTACATTTTTAAAGCAAGGTTACTTTCTTTTTGGTGCTTTAGTAGGGCTTTCCTTGAGCACAGTAGGTGGTTGAACTCCAGTAATCTCCTCAGCTTTGGGAACTACTAACACCTAATCAGGTGTTAGTTCCCTCCCTATCCACCCCGACTCCCACCCACCCCTAGCGAGTAGTTTTGCTTTATAGGACACCTCCTCATTTGACAAAGCACAGAGAATTGGACCAGCGCATTTTGAATATAATTAAGGAGATTTAACTGCTTTTTCTCTGAAAGGACAGCTGGGAAACCGGCTGGTACTTGGTAGATCTCTCTCTTTTGCTTTAACAGATACCTAAGCTTCACGAAGAGAACAATGGCTGGGAAAAATCGTATCGCTAAAGCTGTTGCCCACGTTACAGCTTCTGCCTCGGTCCAGACAGAGGTCCTAATGCCAGTTGAAGGAACGGTTCCATATGCAGGGTGCCTGCATGCTGAAGCTCTGACGAAACAAGTGGAGGAGCTCAGAGAGGAGGTGGCGAGGCTGAGGAGCATTCAAGACAGTGAGAAGTACATTGATGAGATGCTTCTTGCAGCAACCAAACTCTCCAGCAGAGGAGAAGATGGGTGCCAACAGAATGTCGATGGTTGGACACAAGTCACCAGGGCCTGCAAAATCACCAATCCAACTTCTCCAGCCTTTGAATTGAAGAACCATTATGCAGCCCTGGAAGTGGAGGAGGTGAAAGCATCCCTGGAAAGGGAAGAACCAGAGCTCAACTACCCCAAAGTTGCAGAATCAGTGACCACAAGGAAATAAAGGGTAGTGGTGGTTGGAGACTCTCTTCTGAGGGGTACCGAGGCATCCATCTGCCGACCAGACTTGATGTCCAGAGAGGTATGCTGTCTGCCTGCTTCCCAAAATCCAAGATGTTACGGAGAGTTTGCCAAGACTCATCAAGCCCACTGACTATTACCCAATGTTGCTAATCCATGTTGGAACAAATGATACTGCCAGGTATACCTCAGAATGTATCAAAAGTGACTTCATGGCTCTGGGACAGAGTGTGAAGCAGTTAGGTTCACAGGTGGTGTTCTCTTCAATCCTCCCTGTTGAGGGTAAAGGCCAAGGCAGAGAGGCTCGCATCCTGGAGATGAATGCATGGCTGCGTGGATGGTGTCATCGAGAGCGTTTTTGTTTCCTAGACAATGGGATGCTGTTCCAAGGGTTGCAGAGCAGAGATGGCATCCATCTGTCCAAGAAAGGTCAACGCGTCTTCAGTAGTAGACTGGCTAATCTACTGAAGAGGGCTTTAAACTAGATTCATTGGGGATGGGTGAAGAAAGCCCCCAAGTAAGTGAAAACCCCCAGGTAGGTGATACATTAAATAACTTTATCACATATGGAAAGCAGTGTGTATAAATGCCCATAGCATGGGAAATAAGATCCCTGATGTTGAAGCTTTGGTGGGAGTGGCTGACTTGGATTTAGTGGCAGTTACAGAAACATGGCTCACAGAAAACCATGATTGGGATGTAACTATACCTGGCTAGACTTTATTCAGAAAGAACAGGGTAGGAAGTAGGGGAGGAGGAGTGGCACTATATGTAAAAACTACTCTTAAAGTTTTGGAATTACAGAGCTTAAAAGGGAGAGGGGAGGCATTGTGGGTTAAACTAGAAAGAGGGAAAGAGAAATCTATTTACATTGGTGTGATATACAGACCTCCCTCATAAGAGGAAGAGGTGGACAGAGAGTTAATTGAAGACATGCGCAGCATTGCTAGGAAAGGGGAAGTGCTACTGATAGGAGATTTCAATATGCCAGATGTTGATTGGCACATTCCTGCTGCAGTATCATCTAGAAGTAAGGAGATCCTGGATTCTGTACAGGGAGAACTATTCAGGCAATTGGTAACAGACCCCACACGTGAAGGGGCCATACTGGACTTGGTGCTTACCAATGGTGAAAGTGTTTCTGATGTTGTAGTGGGAGATCATTTTACATCCAGTGATCACCAGATGGTGTGGTTCAGTATTAGGACTAGGGCTGTTAGAATCCATTCAAAGGCTAAGATCATAGACTTTAGGAAGACTAACTTTGCGAAGATGGGCCAATACCTCAGGGAGTCGTTAGTTGGATGGGAACAGCTGAGGGATGTAGAAAAACAGTGGGAAAAACTGAAAGGGGATATTTTAAGGGCAACCAACCTTTTTGTTAAAATGGTAAATAAAGGTAAAAGGAAAAGGAGACCGCTATGATTTTCAAAAGAAGTAGCTGAAAAAGTGAAGAAAAAGAGGGAGGCCTTCATAAAATACAAGAGATCACAGAGAGAGGAAGACAGGCATCTGTATTTGGAAAAACTTAGAGAAGCTAGCAAAGAGGTCAAGAAGGCAAAGATTCATAAGGAGGAGGAAATAGCCAATGCAATAAAATGGGGGGATAAGACATTTTACAGATATATTAGTGAGAAGAGGAAGGGCAAGAGGGGTATTGTCAGACTCAAGGGTGCAGGGAAGGAATATGTAGAAGCTGATAAGGATAAAGCGGAATTGCTTAACAAATATTTTTGTTCTGTGTTTACAGATGAAGAACCAGGAGCAGGACCTCAGAAAACACACACAAATAGGAACAGAAGCAAAGGACATCTTCAACAATTTTCAAAAGACTGTGTTCGTGAGAAACTATCTCAACTTAAAGTAGACAAAGCGATGGGACCGGATGGGATACACCCTAGAATACTGAGGGAACTTGGGGACGTTCTAGCAGCTCCACTGACTGACCTTTTCAATGCCTCGTTGGAGTCGGGAGTGGTGCCAAAGGACTGGAGAAAGGCTTATGTGGTGCCTTTACACAAAAACGGAAGTAAGGATGTGGTTGAAAACTACAGACCGGTTAGTTTAACTTCGGTGGTGAGTAAATTATTGGAAACGCTGCTGAAAGAGAAAATAGTGAGGTTTCTGGAGTCCAGCGGATTACAGGATCCGAGGCAGCATGGATTCACCAGAGGCAGATCTTGTCAGACAAATCTGATTGATTTCTTTGACTGGGTGACCAGGGAGTTGGACCGAGGGAAAGCCCTAGATGTGGTGTATTTAGATTTCAGTAAAGCCTTTGACACTGTTCCTCACAGGCAACTTATAAACAAACTGAGCACCCTAAGGATGGACCCTAAAGTTACTGCTTGGGTTAGAAATTGGTTGGGTGGGAGGCGACAAAGAGTACAAGTAAATGGAGCTCACTCTGAGGAGAAGGATGTTATCAGTGGTGTGCCCCAGGGATCTGTCCTTGGTCCGATTCTTTTTAACGTCTTTGTTAGTGATATAGCGGAAGGGCTTTCAGGTAAGGTTTGCCTCTTTGCGGATGATACCAAAATCTGCAATAGAGTAGACACGCAGGAAGGGGTAGATAACATGAAGAGGGATCTAGCTAAGCTTGAAGAATGGTCTAGAATTTGGCAGCTGGGAATTAATGTTAAAAAATGTAAGGTCATGCATTTGGGCTGCAGCAATCCAAGGGAGCAATATAGTATAGGGGGTGAGGTACTTTTGTCCACTAAAGAAGAGTGGGACCTAGGCGTGGTTGTGTCTGATGATCTTAAAGTAGCTAAACAGGTAGAAAAGGTGACGGCAAAAGCTAGAAGGATGTTTGGGTGCATACGGAGAGGAATGGCTAGCAGAAAAAAGGAGGTGATAATGCCTCTGTATAAGTCTTTGGTGCGACCTCATTGGAGTATAGTGTGCAATTCTGGAGACCGCACCTTCAAAAGGATGTGAACAGGATGGAGTCGGTGCAGAGGGTGGCTACTAAAATGATTAGTGGTCTTCATTATAAAGCATATGAGGACAGACTTAAGGATCTTAATATGTACACCTTAGAGGAAAGGCGGGATAGAGATGATATGATTGAGATGTTTAAATACCTCCGTGGCATAAATGTTCAGGGAGAAAGCCTCTTTCAATTGAAAGCAAGTTCTGCTACGAGGGGACATGGGATGAGGGTGAAGGGAGATAGATTCAGGAGTGATATGCGGAAAGATTTCTTTACAGAAAGAGTAGTGGATCCGTGGAATAGTCTCCCAGTGGAGGTGGTAGAGATGAGGACAGTAACTGAATTCAAAAAAGCATGGGACAAACACAGAGGAT
The DNA here is from genome assembly GCA_033557465.1 of Ichthyophis bannanicus. NCBI lineage: Eukaryota > Metazoa > Chordata > Amphibia > Gymnophiona > Ichthyophiidae > Ichthyophis > Ichthyophis bannanicus. The sequence goes on along the minus strand of CM066043.1, from coordinate 205,170,620 downwards.
CTCTAAAGGTAAAAAGGGGACTGTTGTAGTTGTTATGGAAGGACAGACTAGATAGGCCATGTGGTCTTTTTCTGTCGTCATAGTTCTATGTTTCTATGTAACTTAGATGTGGCTGTAACTCATGGTCTTTCTAAAATCGCATTTCACATGTGAATTCGGCTTGTATGTTTTTTTGCTGCTACATCCACCTGTAAAACACACATAAAGCTTAAAAATTAACTCCCTAAATAAATATAAATAATAATATTTCAAAAATTAGAAGATGGGCACCACATTCCTGTGTTTAATCATGTTGACGGCTGATGCTAGTGACTAATTTTCTCCAGCTTTCAGTAACTTTCTGATCCACAATGTATGTATATTCCATCATCAAGATGAAATATGCATTTTGTACAGTCACAAACTTAGCTTAGGAAGTTTTCATCTCTTTGTTTTGATTTAGTACAGTGACTTCATACTTCATTAAACTCCAAATTAGTTTAGTTTGCCAATGTAATTTGAGAATATCTGAGGATTTTTCATTTTCTTTTGACTCATTAGCCTCTACCTCTCTTTCTAAAGATAGTCACAATTAATTGCTATATTAGATAATGTCCATGATTGCAGTCAAATCAGGCATGCTTTGGAGAAGTAATGTGCAATAGTGTGTGTATATATTATATACCAAATCTTAACATATATTTGACATTTTCAAGGTGACAAGAGGTTTCTTAACTACCAATCTGATGAACCCATGAGATTCATCCAAATTAAACAAGTTTAACAGGAGGTTTAATCATCTTGCTTTGGCAATAGTCATAACATTTTCATGTCCTCAGTGGAAGTCAGGTGTCAGGGCATTAGCCTCCCACCCCCATGTTGTAGACTGTCAGCTAACAGGCCAAGGAGGAGCTATCCTTAACCCGTGCCTCAGACCTTTTTCTTGAGCCAAAAGGAAATGGAGACGTCCTGCAAACAAGGATGTGAAACAAGTTTCATGGCACCAGCTAAACCGTAGTACTGGACATTAAACTGTCTCATCAGGGTGAGCTATTCTTTGCAACAAGTACAAGTTAGAAAAATATAAGGTTATGAGTACAAGTAACCGAGGTACCCGGATGCCCTTCCTCTGCTGTACGCCAGCCTTGAAACCGACCCCCCCCCCCCCACCCCAGAGCACACTGAATTTTGGCACCCCAGTTACACCTACGTACCCCCCAGCCCCCCCCTCTCAGCACCGAGTCCACAAGAAAAGACTACTCACACACACCGGCATTTCTTGGTAAAACTTATTTGGTCGCAGCTTTATTTTAACCATATAACAAACCGGCCCAACATGGACCATCTAAACATTCTTGAAACCAATAACTGTCCCCCCCCTTTCCGGATGATGCCCCCCACCAGCCATTCCTAGCAAGGTGGTGCATCATCCTCCCCCCATTCCCCCTACTGCCAGCCTTGCCATGTTATTAGCAAAGGCCGGCAAGGTGCCTTCCACCGGGCAGAGACTAGCCGTGATGTCTCTCCCAACCTAAGGAGCACTGCCGCTCCTGTGCAAAGAGGCATCAGCCTCAAATGCCCCACCGGGTCGGCGAGCGCCAGCTTGCTACCCCGTCACTGGCGCAAGGTAGGCCCCCCCAAAGAAAGCTGCGACCAAGTCCAACATTCGAGTGCTTCCTGCCAGTCGTTCAGCAAAAGATCTTGCCCCACCGGACCAAGATGAACCCCATCTAAATGGTACAATCCGGCACAGTGAACTTCCGCCCAGGGGTGCAGCACCTGCCGCCCGCCAGTTCACTGAACCCATCGCCCAATCTGCCTGTTGATCTTGGCCCTGTGACCACCGTCGCTCCACCCAACACGCCAGGCGTGGAATGATATCTGACCAAATTATGGCCACCCCCGGGAGCCACTCCCGCAACAAAGCGATATCCTCTGCACAGTTCTAATAATTTGCCGGCATGACCAGCTCGCCAGATCATTGCCACCCAAGTGGATCAGCAGCCCGACCGGCCGCTGTCGCTGTGCCATCTTTGCCTGGACGAAGTCCAAGAGTTGCCACCATCGCATGCCACGCTGTCCCATCCAACACAGCCGCACTCCAGAGTCTGACATCCCCAGGTGCATTCCCAATGGCCTTGATGCGGCTCTTCGCTCAGCCCAATAAACGAAAGAATGACCGATGATCCACCAGTCTCTGGAGCACGCACCATCTGAAAGAACAAATCGCACTGCACCAGGAGGCAACTCTGAAATAGGAAACAAAATTGTGAATACCCCCCCCCCCCACCATGACCACACAGAGCGGCCCCACACCGTGCCCGCCGGCCCTACGCCGGACCATCCAGACGAACGTACCCCTCATACGCACCCGAGCGCCATCTGCCGATCTGCTGAATAACCTGGCCTTCCAATCCCGCCGCTGCCGCACTCGTAGCCACCCCAATCTGGAACAAGTGCAACGCGTAGCTCCGCTCATCATAACCCAAGGACCGCAAGACCAACTACAATACAGCCGTGAACTGGAACTGAGTTACTGGCCTGCCGTCCTCATGAAAGAAAAAATTGCCCTGAACCCGAGGCCGGCACCGCAAGTAAGTCCGCAGGGCATTGACCGGACAGGATGGCAAGGGGGAAATGTCACTCAGGACCACCCAACCACCCTTACCCGTCTGATCAGTCTTGGACCGCGGGAGAAACATGCGGCCCTGCGATGCCTCCACCGTCATGTGCTCGAATTGCAGCCCACCAAACGCTCCCTGCCTAGCCGACCTGGGCACGAGCTCAGACACCCAGAATGCCCCAAAGAAGGCCGCTGCAAACAGCGCGCGAAACAGAACCGACTCGAAACCCGAAACCGCGATGCGAGGTAACGCTGCACAAATCCGGAGCAATAGCTCATGGGAAACCGGGCGGCGCCAGTCACACGCCCGGGGGAGCACCCTGGCCCAACCTGCGAGCAGGCGCTTAACCAGAAAGGACACCCTGGGGTTCTCCCAACCGGCCGCCTTACAAAAGAAGGAAAACCCGGCCACCGCGGATACAACCGCCGACCGAGCCCAACCCATCTTCTTTGCCCACACCACGAATTGGCCCACGAACCCGTCCGGGACCCTCCCCCCATGCCACCCCTACGCGCTCAGAAACGTACTCACCTGTGCATAACCGCGCCGATACTGTGCCCAAGTGCCCCGTGTGACCGATGCAGACAGCAATGCCATCAAGTCTGGGTCCCAACTTGCCAGATGTTCCGGAACCGTCGATGCCCTCTCTTCTCCCTCCGGTGCCAACAGCCGGAACTGGGCCCACTGGAAACGGGACAGAGCGTCAGCAATGGCATTCTGACAGCCCGGCACGTGACGTGCCCTAGCGGTGACGTTCAAATGCAAACAAGCCAAGACAAACACCCTCATCAAGGCAGCAACTCTCGGGCACCGAGGTGCATGGGGATTGATAACCTCAACCACCGCAGCGTTATCGCACCAAAATATTACCCGCCGGTTGTGCAAGTGCTCCGGCCACATCCAGGGGCGGCCCAAGGGGGGTGCGGGGCCATGTGCGGAGACTCGGTGTGGGGCCTCATTTGCATAAATATTTGCATAATGGTACCATACACTAACTTTTAGTAAACATGCCTCTTAATGAGTGTATGAATAAAGAAAGACTAAAAGACTTCTACATTACTATAATCCAGTGCCAACCGCCAGACACATTAGGAACTACTACAAACACTGCCCATTTAGAACCCATAGCAAACCCGCTGTATCCTAACAGCACTACCAGGACTCATAAACTCATACCCTAACTATCAAAAGGAAACGCTGCAAATATTAAACCAATACATTTCAGAGAACAACAATACATGACCTACTGGGGTAAGAGAACAAGTGGCAATGTCAAATAGGAATTACATAAACAGAATACCTCAGCTCAGTTACACATGCAGAACATAGACCATCACCAAACAAGGAATCACAATTTAGAAACAGGAAGACAATAATTAAACTGGGAATCCCAAAAGCCAAACTTGGAATGTACAACACTGTAGAAATAAAACTATACATTAATTTGCTCTTGTACTAAACAAAGCGCAGACGTTAATGATGCACATTTCCCAGAGCTGACATATTCCAATTAATAAATTCAAAATAAAGAGATATTTTTCTACCTTTTGTGCATTTTTTTTCAGCTGCAATTGCTCCAGTCACTTTCTTCTGGTTTCTTTGTGTCTTCCGCTAACTCTCCATCGTCTGCTGTCCATTTGTCTTTTCTTCTCTCTTCTAGTTTTTTTCCATTCTCTCTCTACATCTGCTTTAACATACTAATCTTTCTCCTTTTGCTCTTTCCTCATTCCTATTTCATCTACTCAAATTTTACCCCTCCATTCTCAATCCCCACTTACTCTCCCAATATCCGGCCAATTGTAGATTTGTCTTCCCTCCCACACAAAATATTTTTCCCTCTCCATTTCACTCTCCCAGCTCCATCCCATTCTAATCCTCCCCCAACATCAGCTCCATTCTAGTTCCAGTCCCACCCAGCATCCGCTCCCTTCTAGTCCCCGCATCAGCCCATTTCCAGTCCTAGCCCCCCATAAGCCCATTTCCAGTCCTATCCTAGACCCACCACCAGCCTATTTCCAGTCCTAGCTCCCCCATCTATTTCCAGTCCCATCCGAGTCCCTCCTTCAGCTCATTTCCAATCCCAGCCCCCCATGAGCCCATCAGCCCATGTCAAATCCTAGCTCCCCTCCACTCAGCCCATTTCCAATCCAAGCCCCCCATGAGCCTACTTCCAGTTCTAGCCCCTTCATGAGTCCATTTCAATCCAAACCCCCACCACAGCCCATTTCTAATCTTAGCACCCCCCCAACAGCCAATTTCCAGTCCTATTCTAGCCCCTCCATCAGCCCATTTCCAGTCCTAGCCCCCCCCCACTCACCCATTTCCAGTCCTAGCACCCTCCCCCTCATAACCCATTTCCATTCCAAGCCCCCGTCCCCATCAGCTATTTGCAGTTCAAGCCCTCCTTCCACTCAGCCCATTTCCAGTCCTAGCAACCCCCCCAGCCCATTAACAATCTTAGCCCCCCCAGCCCATTACCAGTCCTAACCCCCCATCAGCCCATTTCCAGTCCTAGCCCCCCCCCCATAGCCCATTACTAGTCCTAACCCCCCCCCATCAGCCCATTACATCCTAACCCCCCCACCACCCTATTTCCAGGCCTAGCCCCCCCATCAGCCTATTTCCAGTCTTAGCCCCCCATAGCCCATTACCAGTCCTAATCCCCCATCAGCCCATTACCAGTCCTAACCCCTCCCATAGCCCATTACCAGTCCTAACCCCCATCAGCCCATTTCCAGTCTTAGCCCCCCCCATAACCAATTACCAGTCCTAAACCTCCCCATCAGCCCACTTCCAGTCTTAGCACCCCCCATGGCCCATTACTAGTCCTAAACCACCCCATCAGCCCAATTCCAGTCCTACCCCCCCCCATAACCCCTTACCAGTCCTAAACCTCCCCATCAGTCCATTTCCAGTCTTAGCCCCCCCCATAGCCAATTACCAGTCCTAACCCCCCCATCAGCCCATTTCCAGTATTAGCCCCGCCATAACCCATTACCAGTCCTAACTCCCCCATCAGCCCATTTCCAGTCAGCCCCCACCCATAGCCCATTACCAGTCCTAATCCCCCCCCATCAGCCCACTTCCAGTCTTAGCACCCTCCCCCCCATGGCCCATTACTAGTCCTAACCCTCCCCTATCAGCCCACTTCCAGTCTTAGCCTCCCCCCCCCAGAGCCCATTACCAGTCCTAAACCCCTTCCCCCCTATCATCCCAAATTTAAAAAAAAAAAAACAGCTGCTTCTGCCGCGGCAGCATCAAGAGTGCCGCCGCGGGGCCCCCCTGCCCGGCAGAGCCTGCCTGCATCGTAGGCTAGCGTTGAATCCCCGAACGCGGGCTTCTTTCAGAGCCGCAAGAGTTTCCTTTCTCGCGGCTCTGTTAATCCCGCCGGGGCTGATGGGAAATCTGAAAGAAGCCCGTGTTCGGGGATTCAACGCTAGCCTACGATGCAGGCAGGCTCTGCCGGGCGGGGGGGGGGGGCCCCGCGGCGGCACTCTTGGTGCTGCCGTGGCGGCACTTTTGATGCTGCCGTGGCGGCACTTTTGATGCTGCCGCGGCGGCACTCTTGATGCTGCCGCGGCGGCACTCTTGATGCTGCCGCGGCGGCACTCTTGATGCTGCCGCGGCAGAAGCAGCTGTTTGGTTTTTTTTAACTTGGGATGATGAAGAATGTTTTTTGCACGGGGCCCCCTGAAACGCGGGGCCCTGTGCAAAAAACATTCTTGCTCAATGGACGGGACGGCCCTGGCCACATCCAGAACAGAACGACTATAGGGAAAAGCTCCAAAAGTCCGGACTGCACCCAATCACTGGGCCACGGCTCGGTGCACCATGCCCCCTGAATGTAAGCCCCAAACCCAGAACTGCCCGCCGCATCCATAAACAAGTGCAGGTCTGCATTTGAAAACTCTGGCATCTGTAGCACCGAGCACCCATTGAAATCAGAGAGGAAAGCATCCCATACCCGCAGGTCAGCGCGCATTCCAGCAGATACACGAATCTGATGATGGGGGAGCTGCACCCCCGTCATGGCAATGGATAACCGCCGGGCGAAGGGACGCCCCATGGGCAGAACCCTGCATGCAAAATTTAAATGCCTGACTAACGACTGCATGACACGAAGGGTGACCTTACCCGACGACCCCACGAACGCCACAAGCTCCCTGAGTCGCTCGACCTTCTGCCCCGGCAAACGTACAACCATGGACACAGTATCAATCTCAATCCCTAAAAAGGTAAGGCGAGTCGCGGGACCCACGGTTTTATTAGCTGCAATGGGAATACCGAAGTCAGCCGCCAACCTGAGAAAAGATTCAAGCAGCGTGGCACAAGTTCGCGCTAGACCGGGCCCGACGAACAGGAAATCGTCCAAGTAATGCACTATGTTGGCGACGCTGTCTGTGTCTCTAACACCCAGTGCAGGAAAGTACTAAAAGCTTTGAAGTAAGCGCAGGATATCGCACAGCCCATAGGCATACACTTAGCAAAATAAAACCCCAATTCGAAACGGAAGCCTAGAAATGGGAAAGCCGAAAGGTGAACCAGCAACAATCAGAACACCGATTCTATGTCCACCTTCGCGAGCCAGGCGCCGGCTCTGCATTGCCGAACCGAACTCACCGCCACGGCGAAGGAAGCATAGCGGACAGTGCACTGCTCCCTAGGAATGTGATCATTCACGGAATCCCCCGGAGGGCAAAATAGGTTATGGATCAGCCTGAACTTGCCCGCCTCCTTCTTGGGAACTACCCCCAGTGGGGAAACTGTGAACACGGGGAACGGGGGCTCTCGAAAAGGTCCCGCTACTCGGCCCAGCGCACACTCCTCCGCGATTTTCTTCCGCACAACCCCGGCCAGTGATACCACAGAACTGGCATTTCTCGACCCTCCCCTCGCTGGCACACCCTGAAATGGAATCCGGAAACCCTCCATGAAGCCTTTTAATAGCAAACTCCACGCCCCCCCCCCTTTGAGACTGCCCATACCTGACTAATCATAGGCGCATAACGTCGACTTGCACAGGTGAAGGAGCCGACGCCCGGTGAGCTCCTTCACTTGCCACCAGCTGGAGCCCCAGCAACTGCCTTCTGGCTACACTTACTGGCAGGATGTCCACTCCCACACAGGGAGCATGCATGCTTGAATTTGCAGTCGGGGAATGGGCAAGACGACTTGTTGTAACGCCAACAGACATCTCCCCCCGCAACACCCCCTTTTGACTGCACCCCCCCAGGCCCTTGCCCTTGAAAGGGCCGTGGACTCGCCGTCATTGTGGGAAGCCCCACCTTGCTGCTGCCGCCCCCAACTCCTCTGACCCGACTCTGAACGGACATTTGCGTTAACCATAGGTTAATGTCCTTCATCCCCCACGATAACTGCCTGTTCTCTTCCATCATGTCCCGGAACTCCTCATCATAATTCAACCAGGCCCACCCCTCATGGGCCTGCGATGCCGCTAAGATTGTATCACCATACATGAGCAGCGCCCCATATTGCTCCAGGACATAGTGGCCCCACACGCTAGCTAAGTGCAAAAACGCCCTGGTCCAATTAAGTGTATTGCGGGAGGCCTTCCGCACTCTACCCGCCTTCTCATTCTCTTTCCGCTTTTTTCTGCTTTCACCCGCGCGTTTCCTGCCCTCTAGTAGGCGAAAAATATCGATATACCTACGATGCTTGATCCGGTGGCGCAATTTCCGCGGCACCCCCTCCCACAGCTCAGCGCAGCGCACTACCGCGGTCCCCCCCACCTTCACCCTTCTCGCCCCCCGCCACCGCCGAGGAACCCGCCGATGACGTTGAGGACAATGATGAAGAAGAAGCGTGCCTACATCGGCGCCCACGCTTGTGCTTCGCCCTCGCTTTTCCTCCCACCACCCCCCCCCCCGCAGGCGGGGTCTGCGTGCCCCCTTCCATGCCACCATCTCCTCCCTCATACTCACCAGTCATGCGGGCAGAAGCAGCCGCCCCACTCGCAGCATGGGCCCCCCTCACCGCACCGGACAGCTCTTCTGTCGCACATGCAGGCGCTGCACCAGCAGCCCAACCAGAATCTGCCAAGTCAATCCTGTTGAGCATACTCGCCGGTACCTGCATAGGAAGAGGAGAAGAGAAGCCAGCAGCAACTGCCCCCGGAATGCCGGACACTACACCCGGCCCCCCGCCACAGCTCGACGCTGAGGAACCAAGGCCGCCAGCGTCCCAGGCCATTGCACCCCTGGACGGGGTACCCCTGGCTCCCGCAAGAGCAGCCCCCACCCAGTTGCTCCACCCACCCCCCCAATACCCAAACCCCCCCCATGGTCCAGGCCCACATGCCCAGGGGCCCGGTGCTCCATAAAGTCTAAGGTGGGGGAAATGGCCAGCGCCAATGCCGGGAGCATAGTCGAGCGTGGGAGGAGGGGGGGCACCCTCGAAGGCCCACCCGCCATAGTATCCACCACCGCAGCGTCGACTTGCACCGCAGCCCCTCCTCCAGAGCCGTCTACTGGCCCCGCAGGTGCTAACACCCCCACCCCATCCCCATCAACGCCCTCAGCCAGTGATGGGGACCCCGCCACCCCCGACACCAGGCCCTCCTGAGCGGCTGCACTGGCCCCGATCCGGGGGGGGGTGGCCTGAACCACCCCTAGGCCTGGCCCTGTGGGACTGATGCCTCCCATGCCCCCCCCGGGCCCTCTGCGCTGCCCCGTCGACCAGCGTGGCCCTCCCAGCCACTGTTTCCCTTGCCGCCATCATGTGCCCACGTGTCCATGCACCAAACCCCCTGGCACCAACCTTTGGAGCCCTGGAACCTTTTCCAGCACTCTTCCTGCCCGACCGACGAGCCATGGCACCCCGAGAGCCAACAGCCCCCGATGGCCCAGTTCCAAAAACAAAAAATCCCTCCTAACCCCACTTAAAAACAAGTGCTGGCAGCTGCTGGAAGGGCTTGCATCCAACAGGGGTTTTAATGGGTTTTTTTTGTTTGGGTTTTTTTTAGTTTCTTTTTTTTTTTTTTAATAGCTCAAGCGTGAAACGGCAGAGGCACCCCCCCACGCCTTGTGCAACCAGGAGCTCCGGCACCGGCCCCCCCCACTCCCGGAGCTTGCCGCACTCCTCTCACGGGGCCACCCGCCCACACACCAGGCCCGCTGAACACTTGGAGCAGGCCCGATGCCGGCGCCCTGCTCCCAATTGGGTTGCCCAACTTCTGCTGCACCCACTCCGCCAAGCCGGTAGCCCGCGAACGCCGCCCCGGGCAAAGCTAGCCCCCGATGCTGCGGGGGCTGAAGAAAACCGCCCCGTCCACGATGCGGGTGAACCAAAGGGTACGGGCCGAGAAATCGGCAAATCATGGTCCCAGCAAAACACCTTTTTCCTTGGTGGTCCGACGGCAAGAGGGAGATCACACGCTGCAGATCTCCCTTGCTTGCCGCAGACCCGCCCACCCGCCAGCACCAGCACCAATCCCCAGCCTCCGCGTCACAGACGTGGTGCTGCTGGTGCCGGCGTAACCTCCCCCTCCCTCCAACACGCTGCCGTGCATGCTCCGGGCCCCGGGGACCCTCGGGACCCGGCCACAGCGGCACGGTGGGATGAAGTCATTAAAGGCTCGAGGCGGAAACCCTATGCTAGAGCCCAGCACTAAAGACCTAGCTCACGGTTTCCCAATTCAATTTAATGCAGAAGGTTTGCAGATCTGGGCTGTAAATAAACATTATGCTAATGAGCAGATCCAAAATGACTGTGCTACACAAGGAGAGCAAGCCAGGCACATTGCACAGGGGCCTGCGTTAGCAGCACCTATATCCTGCGCATGAAAAATAGGTTGGCACTTGTGCGCATGGGCTGGATTGCTATCTCACGCATAAACAACAGTATTATTCTGAGATGAAGTTCTGCTCAGAATAATATTGGTGTTCATAAACTTCGGCTCAGAATAATATTGCTGTTTATGTAGGAGACAGAAATACAGCACATATGGGTAGAATCTCTATGCAATCTCTGGATAGAAATTCCATGTAAAAAGTGGAAGGCAATGGCAGTAGGTGTGTACTACCAACTGCTTGTCCAGAATGAACAGCTGGATAATCAAATGCTCGAAGCAATCAGGGAAGCTAACCAAAGTTACAATGCAGCAATAATGGGTGATTTCAAATTCTCTGGTATCAACTGGGTCAATGTCACAGCAGGATATACTAGGGAGATAAAATTTCTAGACAGAATGAATGACTGCTTCTTGGAGCAGCTGATACATAAACTGACAAGAGGGGAAGCTATTTTGGACCTACAGTAGTCCTTAGTGGAACACAGAATCTGGTGAAAGAGATAAGGGTTTTGGGGCCATTTGGCAATAGTGATCACAGCACGATCTCATTTGATTTTATTAATGGAAGAAGGACAGCAAGGAAATCCGCAGTACTACCTTTTAACTTTCAAAAGGGAGACTATGATAAAATGAGCAAAATAGTTAAGAAAACACTAAAAGGAGCAGCTGCAAAGGTTAAAGGTTTATATCAAGCATGGGCATTGTTTAAAAGTACTATCTTGGAAGCCCAGACCAGATGTATTTCACACTTTTTAAGAAAAGTGGAAGGAAGGCCAAAAAACTGCCAGCATGGTTTAAAGGCGAGATCAGAGAGACTGTTGTTGCCAAAAAAGCATCTTTCAGGAAATGGAAAAAGGAGCCAAATGATGAAAACAGGAAACAACCATTGGCAAATTAAATGCAAGGCATTGATAAGGCAGGCAAAGAGAGAATTTGTTAAAAAGCATGCCATGGAAGCAAAAATGCATAATAAAAACTTTTCGAAGTACATTCTAAGCAAACAATCTGTGAGAGAGTCAGTTGGACCATTGGATGATAAAGAGGTAAAAGGAGTACTAAGCAAGAACAAGGTCATAAGGAAGAGATTGAATGAATTCTTTGCTTCAAGTCTTTATTGAAGAATATGTAGGGAAGTTACCCATTCCTGAAATTGTATATAAAGGTGATGTATCAGAAAAATTAAAGAAAATATCGATAAACCTGGAAGATGTATTATAAATATTTGGTAAACTGAAGAGTGGCAAATCACCTGGACCAGATGATATACATCCAAGGGTGCTGAAAGAACTGAAATATGAGATTGCAGACCTACTATTAGTAATCTGTGAACTATCATTAAAATCATTTGTAGTACCAGAAAAGTGGAGAATGGCCAATGTAGCACCAGTTTTTAAAAAGGGTTTCAGGGGTGATGTGGGAAACTACAGATTGGTGTGCCTGATATCAGTACCCCATTTGAATTAAGCCCCATGAAATCATCAATATGAACTCCTATAATAAGATGATTTTCTAAACTCACTATTCAAGCTCTGTAAATTCTCGGCTCTTCCTCAAGCTTGGTTGTGAGTCTTGAATGGTTCAAATCTGTCTGAACTTGAGGAAGAGCCGAGAATTTACAGAGCTTGAAACACTAGCGATACCTGGTCAATATTCTTTTTGCCTTTGCTGGGGACTGATGGACCTGGTTGCAAGTCCTGAATGGTTCGAATCTGCAGAAGAGTGACATATAGAAGACGTCAAGTGGTGTTGGTTCAGACGCCTTGGTGAAACATCTGATCTCCAGATATTTTCAGATAAGTGGGCGTGTATTAAGTTACTTCTTTGAACAGTAAAACACAGGGATGCTTCATCTTGATGTATTTTGGAACAGCATGCTTGTATGCGGCAAGTTCCATTAATTTTGAGACCTGAGAGTCTCATTTTAAAATTGATTAAAAAGGAGGATCCACTATGAGGGAGGTTTTCCTCTCAAGGTGGATGATCCAACAAAAAAAAAAATATTTTTTCACATTTCTATGGTTTTGGGGATTATGGATAAGAGTAATAGTAGGTGAATAATGAGTTTAGAAAATCATGATATTAGTACCCAGCAAAATGGTAGGAACTATTATAAAGAATAAAATTACTGAAAATATAAACAGTCATGGTTTAATGGGAGAAACCAACATGGAATTAGCCAAGGAAAGTCTTGTCTTACTAATCTGTTATATTTTTTTGAAGGTGTGAATAAACAGGTAGACAAAGGTGAGCCGCTTGATATAGTGTATCTGGATTTTCAGAAAGCCTTTGACAAGATCCCTCATGAGAGATTCTTGGCAAAATTAAAAAGTCATGGGATTGGAGGCAGTTTAGTATTGTGGATCAGGAGCTTGTTAAAAGATAGAAAGCAGAGAGTAGGACTAAATGCCAGTTTTCTCAGTGGAGAAAGGTGAATAGTGGAGTACCCAAGAGATCTGTGATCAAATTTGTAAATGACACAAAATTATTCAAAGTTGTTAAAACACAAGAAGATTGTGAAAAATTGCAAGAGGACCTTGATAAATTGGAAGATTGAGCATCCAAATGGCAGATTAAATTTAATGTGGACAAGTGTAAAGTTAGGCACATAGGAAAGAACAACCCAAACTTTGATTACACGATGCAAGATACCACCATAGAAATCACCACTCAGGAAAAGGATTTAGGCATCATTGTGGATAATACATTGAAACCTTCTACCTAGTGTGCAGCGCCGGCCAAGAGAGCAAATAGAATGGTAGGAATCATAAGGAAAGGAATGGAGAATAAAACCAAGGATATTATAATGCCTCTGCATCGTTCCATGGTGCAGCCGCATCTTGAATATTGTGCACAATTCTGGTAGCCATATCTTAAAAAGGATATAGCAGAATTAGAAAAGGTACAGAGAAGAGCAACAAAAATGGTAAAGGGAATGGAAGGATATTTCTATGAGGGAAGGCTTAAATGGTTGGGGCTCTTCAACTTGGAAAAGAGACGGCTGAGGGAGTGGGGCGGGGATATGATAGAGGTTTATAAATGAATGAATGGAGTGGAACGGGTAAAGGTAGATCAGTTGTTTATGCCACCAAAAAGTAGAAAGACTAGGGGGCATACAATGAAGCTACAATATAACCCAGTTAAGACTAATAAGAGAAAATATTTTTCACTCAACATGTAATCAAACTCTGGAATTTGTTACCGGAGGATGTAGTAAAAGCTGTTAGTGTAGCTGGGTTTAAAAAAGGTTTGGACAAATTCCTGGAGGAAAGGTCCATAAGCCATTATTAAAGGGGACCTGGGAAATCCACTGCTTGCCCCTTTACAAGCATTGTGGAACCTGTGTGCCTCTTTGGGAACCTGCCAGGTACTTGTGGATTGGCCTCTGTTGGAAACAAGATACTGGGCTTGATGGACCTTGGTCTGACCCAGTATGACATTTCTTATGTTCTTATGTTCACATGTACATAACATTGTTCTAGAACACTTTCTCTGCTGTTTTTTTTCTAGAACTCTCTTCAGCAAAACCAGAAGAATGCTGAAGCAACGGACATAAATTCTTTACCAGCACTCACCTCAGACCTATGAGCTAACCCTTAACACCTCCTCAGACCTCGCTTTAAAATCCTAGCATTGAACTGAACCTTCTGGTCTTCCGCACACTATGAACAGCCAACTGCTTCATTATCATCCATTTAAATGCACTATGTGGTGCCCTTGGCGCAGGCATGTACGAATTGTGTAATACAATCTTTATTCCTGGGTAGTGATTGTTACTTCTTAATTACTTATAACTTAAAGTATGGAAAATGGTGGTTATTCTCATTAAACTTTGCTTTTGTGAATAGATTGATATTTGTGAAATTTGTTAAAACAGGCTTACTTGTGCCTTTTTATTCACATAAAATAGAAAAACACAACATTATTATTATTATTATTATTATTATTAAAGACTTATAAAGCGCCGCAACATACGAAGCGCTGTACAAACATAGAAGAGAGACAGTCCCTGCTCATCAGAGCTCACAATCTAAGAAGACAGAAAACAAAATAAGTTACATAATTCTTGAAGGACTAGAAAGGGGGGACTGTTACTTCTGGAGAGAAATCTGCAACTGTGAGTATATACTTCTGATCATTTTCTAAAAAGAATTCTTTGTATTAAAGCTACTTAATCTGTGAACCCACTGTTTTTGTTGGATCAGTTAGGGCCTAGTAGCAGCAATTAAAGTTTGAATTTAAAACACAGAGGAGAGCTTTCTGGTTACATTTCATACCCAGCAGAGAGCTTGTAGTTTAAATTTAATAGTCACTCAGGGCCAAGTAACAGCAAAGTACTTTTAGTTTAAATTTAACACACAGAAGAGAGCTTTCTGGTTAAATTTAGTACCCAGCAGAGAGCTTGTAGTTTAAATTTCAGGGGTTAGAGCCTAGCAGCACCTAAGAGCTATAATTTAAATCAAATCAGAATTTAGCTTACCTCAGCAGCACAAGACAGGGTACTGTGTAGCAGCCCTCTTTTAATAAGTGTTATTTCCCTCCCTCCCTCCCCACACCCACCCTCCCCTGGGATAATCATAGTTGTATAGGTACTTACACATCTTAAAAGACAGGAGGTGCTTTCAGGTGAAGCTCATTACCCAAATCAGTCATACACTAAGGACCTGAGATTAATTAAGCTTCAGGTGAACAAGGTATATTAAACGTATTAGGTACAGTTTTATTGGTATAAATACCCATAGCAACCCCTAGTAAGTAAGAACTTAAAGATCTAGACACAAACTTAAAACTAAGATGCAGACAGCAGTCCAGCAGTGGGATGGGGGCTTTCCAGTCTTTTGCATTGAGTGTCACATGTATGATTTTCTCCCAGTTGGTGAGAGGTCTTACGTGTGCACTAGGTGCAAGGAGCTCTTTTCTCTCAGGGAACAAGTCCGTTCTCTAGAGGCTAAAGTAGCAGACTTGGAAAACATAAGACAGACAGAGAGGTACATAGACGAGACCTACAGGGATATAGTCCTGAAGTCCCACCTCCAGTCTGGCAGCACCCCTGTTGCCATGGAGGAGAGAGGTCACGTGACAGGAGAGCATCACCCTGGTGTGGCAGGAAGTGATCCTGTAACTAGGACCTGTCCTCCAAGTGATGTAAAACCCTCTTGCACCGAGGAAGTTCCTCCAGGGTCATGTGCCCATGAGGGAAGGGTTAGGACAGCCGTTCTAGTTGGTGATTCGATCATTAGGCATGTAGATAGCTGGGTGGCTGGTGGACGTGAGGATTGCCTGGTAACATGCCTGCCTGGTGCGAAGGTAGGGACCTCACGCGCCACCTAGATAAGGTCTTAGATAGTGCTGGGGAGGAGTCTGCTGTCTTGGTACATGTTGGTACCAATGACATAGGAAAATGTGGTAGGGAGGTTCTGGAGGCAAAATTTAGGCTTTTAGGTAGGAAGTTGAAATCCAGAACTTCCAGGGTAGCATTCTCCGAAATGCTTCCTATTCCACGCGCAGGACCCAAAAGGCAGGCAGAGCTCCGGAGTCTCAATGCGTGGATGAGACAATGGTGCAGAGATGAGGGTTTTGGATTTGTTAGGAACTGGGGAACATTCTGGGGAAAGGAGGGGCTCTTCCGAAGGGATGGGCTTCACCTTACCCGGGATGGAACCAGGCTGCTGGCATTAACCTTTAAAAAGGAGATAGAGCAGCTTTTAAACTAGATATTAGGGGAAAGCCGACAGTCGCCCAAGAGCGGATGGTTCGGAAGAATGTAACCTTGAAGGATACTACCAAAAGCAGAGAGGTTCCATAAAAGAGTAAAGTAGCCCAAATGCCCTCAAGTATGGAGCAGACAGAGCTTAAAGATCCCAATTTACCCATGTCTAACAATAGCCAAATTAACATGAATAAAATACATTCTCTAAAATGCTTGTATGCAAATGCTAGAAGTCTAAAGAATAAGATGGGACAGTTAGAATATATAGCACTAAATGAAAGGTTAGATATGATTGGAATATCAGAGACATGGTGGAAGGAGGACAACCAGTGGGACATTGTGATTCCTGGGTACAAACTATATCGTAATGATAGAGCTAATCAAATTGGTGGCAGGGTTGCGCTCTATGTTAGAGAGGGCATTGACTCAGAAAGGATTAAAGTTTTGCAGGAAACAAAATCTGCTGTAAAATCTATATGGATTGAAATTCCATATAAAAGGGGGAAGGCAATGGCAGTGGGGGTGTACTATCGAGCACCTGGCCAGAATGACCAAATGGATGATGAAATGCTCAAAGAAATCAAGGAAGCTAACAAAAGTTACAGCGCAGTAATAATAATGGGTGATTTCAATTACCCCGGTATCGACTGGGTGAGTGTCACGTCAGGACATGCTAGGGAGATAAAGTTCCTAGATGAAATAAATGACTGCTTCTTGGAGCAGCTGGTTCATGAACCGACCAGAGGGGAAGCCATATTAGACCTAGTCCTTAGTGGAACACCAGATCTAGTGCAAGAGATAAGGGTGTTGGGGCCACTTGGCAATAGTGATCATAGCATGATCGCCTTTGATTTAATTAGTGGAGGAGGGATAGTAAGGAAATCCACAGTACTACCTTTTAACTTTCGAAAGAGAGACTATGATAAAATGAGGAAAACAGTTAAGAAAAAACTAAAAGGAGCAGTTGCGAAGGTTAAAGACGTACATCAAGCTTGGGTGTTGTTGAAAAATACTATCTTGGAAGCCCAGACCAGCTGTATTCCACGCTTTAAGAAAAGTGGAAGGAAGTCCAAAAAACTGCCAGCATGGTTTAAAGGTGAGGTCAGAGAGGCTGTTGTTGCCAAAAAAGCATCTTTCAGGAAATGGAAAAAAGAGCCAAACGACGAAACCTGGAAACAGCACAAGCACTGGCAAGTCAAATGCAAGGCATTGATAAGGCAGGCAAAGAGAGAATTTGAGAAGAAGCTTGCTGCGGAAGCAAAAACGCGAAATAAAGACCTTTTCAAGTACATTCGTAGCAAAAAAGCTGTGAGAGAGTCAGTTGGTCCATTAGATTATAAAGGGGTTAAAGGAGCACTAAGAGGCGACAAGGCAATAGCGGAGAGACTGAATGAATTCTTTGCTTCGGTCTTTACTGAGGAAGATGTAGGGATGTTACCCATGACTGAAGTGGTATTTAAAGGTGCGGAAGAATTGAAGGAAATATCGATACATCGGGAAGATGTCTTACAACTATTAGATAAACTGAAGAGTAGCAAATCACCTGGGCCGGATGGTATACATCCAAGGGTGTTGAAAGAACTGAAATATGAGATTGCAGAACTTCTATCAGTAATCTGTGAACTATCATTAAAATCATCTCTAATACCTGAAGATTGGAGGATCGCCAATGTAACACCAATTTTTAAAAAGGGTTCCAGGGGTGATCCGGGAAACTACAGACCAGTGAGCCTGACGTCAGTACCGGGAAAAATGGTAGAAACGATCATAAAGAATAAAATTACTCAGCATGTAGATAGTCACAACCTAATGGGAGACAGCCAACATGGCTTTAGACAAGGAAGATCTTGTCTTACTAATCTGTTATGTTTTTTTGAAGGAGTGAATAAACAGGTGGACAAAGGTGAGTCAGTTGATATTGTGTATCTGGACTTTCAGAAAGCCCTTGACAAGGTCCCTCATCAGAGACTTTTGGCAAAACTAAAGAGTCATGGGATAGGAGGCAGTGTACTATTGTGGATCAGGAACTTGTTAAAAGATAGAAAGCAGAGGGTAGGGCTAAATGGCCAATTTTCCCAATGGAGAAAGGTGAATAGTGGTGTACCCCAGGGATCTGTGCTGGGTCCGCTGCTTTTTGACATATTCATAAATTTGCAGATGACACAAAACTATTTAAAGTTATTAAAACCCAAGAGGATTGTGAAAAATTGCAAGAGGATCTTGATAAATTGGAAGACTGGGCATCAAAATGGCAGATGAAATTTAATGTGGACAAGTGCAAGGTTATGCACCTAGGGAAGAACAACCCAAACTATGGTTACACGATGCAAGGCTCCACATTAGGAACCACCACCCAGGAAAAAGATTTAGGCGTCATTGTGGATACCATGTTAAAACCCTCGGCCCAGTGTGCAGCGGCAGCCAAGAGAGCAACTAGAATGCTAGGTATGATAAGGAAAGGAATGGAAAATAAAACAAAAGATATTATAATGCCTCTATATCGTTCCATGGTGAGACCGCACCTTGAGTATTGTGTGCAATTCTGGTCGCCGTATCTTAAAAAGGATATAGCGATTTTAGAAAAGGTACAGAGAAGAGCCACCAAAATGGTAAAGGGGATGGAAGGATACTCCTATGAAGAAAGGCTAAAAAGGTTAGGGCTCTTTAACCTGGAAAAGAGACGGCTGAGGGGAGATATGATAGAAGTCTATAAATTAATGAGCGGAGTGGAACGGGTAAACGTAGATCGATTGTTTACCTTATCAGAATATAGAAAGACTAGGGGACATGCAATGAAGCTACAGGGTAAACTATTTAAGACTAATAAAAGAAAATATTTTTTCACTCAACGTGTAATCAAACTCTGGAATTTGTTACCGGAGGATGTAGTAAAGGCTGTTAGTGTAGCTGGGTTTAAAAATGGTTTGGACAAGTTCCTGGAGGAAAGGTCCGTAAGCCATTATTAAGAAGGGACCCAGGATATCAATGCTTGAACCAATACAAGCATTGTGGAACCTGTGTCCCTTGGGGAAACTGCTAGGTACATATGACCTAGATTGGCCACTGTTGGAAACAGAATACTGGGCTTGATGGACCTTGGTCTGACCCAGTATGGCATATCTTATGTTCTTATGTTCTTATGACTATCTACATGCTGAGTAATTTTATTCTTTATGGTGGTTTCTACCATTTTTCACCGGTCTGTAGTTTCCCGGATCATCCCTGGAACCCTTTTTAAAAATTGGCGTTACATTGGCAATCCTCCAATCTTCAGGTATTACAGATGATTTTAATGAAAATTCACAGATTACTAATAGCAGGTCTGCAATCTCATATTTCAGTTCTTTCAACATCCTTGGATGTATGCCATCCGGCCCAGGTGATTTGCTACTCTTCAGTTTATCTAATAGTTGTAATACATCTTCCCGATGTATCGATATTTCCTTCAATTCTTCCACACCTTTAAATACCACTTCAGTCATGGGTAACATCCCTACATCTTCCTCAGTAAAGACCGAAGCAAAGAATTCATTCAGTCTCTCCGCTATCGCCTTGTCGCCTCTTAGTGCCCCTTTAACTCCTCTATCATCTAAACGACCAAGTGAATTTAAGTCCGAGCGCGGAGTCGCGAGGGATGCCGGTAACCGGGCGGTCGGCCCGGTCCCGGTCCGTCCTTCCGGCTTCAAAGAAGGAAGAGGGGGGGGGGAGGGATGAGGAAGGAGCGTGGAGGCTGCTGACGCCGGCAGCAACGTTTGAATGGATTGGCTCCGCAGATGGGGAGAGCGGAGCCAATCAGAGCTGCCGGCGTTAGACGAGGGTTTTAAAGAAGGAGCCACTGATGCTCACCCCCTTTCGTCGGCAGCGATTCCGGAGACGGTAAGCCTTCGGGTGACGACGTTGTAGGGAGAGTGCCGGGCAAATAAAAATCGGGCAGCATGGGAAGCGGGGTGCACGCTGGTTGGGACAGCCGGGGACGTTTATGGGGCCTGTGTGGTGTTAGCTGGGGGTGTAGCTGCGGGCTTGGTGCGCTTTACGGCGTTTTTGCTGCGGCGGTCTGGTCAGCTGAGGGCTCAATTTGCAGGGGGTTAAAGGGGTCTTCGGGGCAGCAACTTAAAAAAAAACAAAAAAAAAACAAAGAAACAGAATAATTAAGATCAATAAGAGTTTTTGCTGGGGGGCTGGTCCTCATTGTTGAATGGCACGTGGAGTGAGGGCTGGGGCAGCTGGCCCTGATAGGGCGGCGCAGGCAAAGGGTGCTCAAGCGGGTAATAGGGCTGGGGCTCCAGGGAGGGGGGGTAGCGGGGGGGCCGGGGTCAGCGAGGCACGGCCAGTCGGAGGCTGCCTCGGGCAAAGGCACCTCCGCGTGGTCGGGGAGAAGGGTTGTCATCGCTGCGGGGAAGAGGGGCTGTGGGACCCAGTGCGAAGCGGCAAGCTAGGCGGGGACAGTCTCAAAGGGGAGGTGAGGGAGCTGATCCCGGGCCTTCGCCCGGGGTCGTAAATGAACTTGGATCTGCTAGGGATGGGGAGGAATTAGTGGGGGGGGGGCATGAGCAGGAGCAAGGGTGTTTAACGCGGGGGGGATGGGGTTATGGGTCTATGGGAGTTGGACCTATGGTCGGGCCAGCGGGTGCACAGCCCATAAATACTAGCGACAGGGCGTACTGGGAGAGTGTGCAACGGGGCCATGGTGCCTATGGGGCATGGAGTGGTCCCTCTCCATGGGGACACTGGTTAGGGGGTGGGCAAGGTTCTTCCAGAGCTGAATGGTTGGATGCATGGCAGCCGGGGTGGTCTTCGCCTGTTCCCCCTCCCCCTCTTTTTCCTATTATGTCTCCACAGGGTCCACCGCCATTATCAGGGAGGACCGACAGTGGACTGCGGCGAGTAGAACGAGTGAATTCGACTTTGATACGGCAGCGGGAGATGCCCAGTGAAGGTGCGGTTCGAGAAGCTGGCGGACAGGAGCAGGATGCGGGGCTCAGTACCGTGGATGTGGGCCCTGATGAGGTGGTGGCGTCGGCGACTGGTGTTGCAGGTGAGTTACAGGTGGACTCGGGTGAGAGGAGTAGAGGGAGTGGTAAAAAGGGTGCAAAAAGGACAGCAAAACGGAAACATTCCTGTAGAAGGCGTCACAGGGACAGTTCTTCGTCGGCTTCGTCCTCGGATTCGTCTTCTTCGGTGACGTCATCGGCAGATAGTATGTGTCGGCAGGGGAAGGGTGACGCAACGGTCTCAGGGAGGAGTACAGAGGGTGGTTTGCCTTCGGCTGTGGTAATTTCAGAGTTATGGGAGGGAGTGCCACGGAAGTTGCGACAAAAAATTAAAAAGTGGCGTTATATAGATATTTTCCGGTTGCTAGAAGGTCGCAAACGATCGGGCGAAAGTAGGAAAAAACGTAAGGAGGATGAAAAGGCGGGGCGTATCAAGAAAGTTTCGAGAAATGTGGTCAATTGGACACGGGCTTTTTTGCGTTTGACTAGTGTTTGGGGACAACATTACCCGGGACAATACGAGAGGCTTTTATCCTACGCGGATTCAATCTTGGAGGCGTCGCAGACGCATGAAGGATGGTCATGGTTAAACTATGACGAGAAATTTAGAGACAAGATGGAAGGGAATAGACTTGTGTCTTGGGGTATGCAGGACATTAATTTGTGGTTGACACAGATGTCGGCCAGGAGTGGTGTCGGAGGAGGGGTAAAAGGGGCAGTCGTCAGCGGGGGGGGGACGGGTCGGTCCTTTCGTGGGGGAGCGAGTTTCGTACAGCAGCGTACAGGGGGCAATGGGGCAGGTGACCTTTGCTGGAGGTTCAACAAGACCTCGTGCCCTTTCCCAGATTGCAAATTCCGGCACGTCTGTTCCCTTTGCGGGGGAGCGCATCCAGCCGTTAAATGTGTCAAAAAAGGGAGCTCCCTGCCCCTTACTTCTGGCACAAAATAATGCAAGGTTTGGCCTCGCCCCTACGCCTGTTAGAGTGTCAATATTGAATGCATGGTTGGGTCGGTACCCTCGACAAACCGATAGAGAGGCTTTATATTTTGGTTTTAATTATGGTTTTGTAATCCCGGTATGTGGGCAGGTGGGGGGGTCGGTGGGGCGGAATTCAGTGTCTGTGAAGCGATTCGCCTCGGTGGTGAGAGAAAAGTTGGCGGCGGAATTGTCGCTTGGTAGGGTAGCGGGCCCATTTGTCAGTCAGCCATTTGAAGGAATGGTGATTTCTCCATTGGGTATCATACCAAAGAAGGAGCCGGGGAAATTCCGCCTGATACATAACTTGTCCAGCCCCATAGGAGCTTCGGTCAATGACTGTATTCCGCGAGAATTATGTTCCGTGCGATATGCATCTTTTGACAAGGCAGTGAACCTCGTACGATCCGCCGGGCGTGGGGCACAGATGGCAAAGGTAGATATTGAGTCGGCGTTCCGGCTACTTCCAGTGCACCCGGCGTCGTTTTACTTGTTGGGTTTTTGCTTTGAAGATGGTATATATTTTGATAAATGCATGCCTATGGGCTGTGCCATCTCGTGTTCATACTTCGAGAAGTTTAGTACTTTTCTACAGTGGGCACTTGAACGTAAAGTTGGTATAGCGCAGGTGGTGCATTACTTGGATGATTTCTTATTTGTGGGATCGGAACACTCTGAGGAATGTCGTGTATTGCTGGATGGTTTTGTGGATTTGTCCAAGGAATTGGGAGTACCGTTGGCAAAAGAAAAGACGGAAGGTCCTACTACGCGGATTACTTTTTTGGGGGTGGAGCTTGATTCAGACTTCATGGTGGCACGGCTTCCACAGGAAAAAATTCGCGGATTGCGGGTGTTGGTGGCCAATGTGCTGGCATCATCGTCCTTGACACTGAAGGAGGTGCAAGCTTTGTTAGGCTCGTTAAATTTTGCTTGTCGGGTGATACCGATGGGCCGGGTATTTTTGAGGCATTTGGCGGCAGTTACCGCGGGGGTGCGTAAGCCTCATCATCATCTGAGAGTCTCGGAGTCAATTAAGGCGGATTTGCGGATTTGGCAGGTCTTTTTGGAAGAATTTAATGGGACCACAGTTTTACTGGAACCGGAGCTCAGTAGTGCGGATTTGCAATTGTATACTGACGCGGCGGGGGGCATAGGTTTGGGCATTTACTTCGCTGGGGCTTGGTGTGCGGAGCGTTGGCCGCAATCCTGGTGCGAGTCGCAGCTTACCAGTAACATAACTTTTTGGAACTGTTTCCCATCTTAGTTGCCTTGGAATTGTGGCCTGATAGATTTGCTAACAAAAAGGTTTTGTGGTGGTGTGATAATGAGTCAGTAGTCCAGGTAGTGAACCATTATTCACCGCACTGTCTTTTGGTGGCTAACTTGATGAGGGAAGTGATTTTAGCTTGTTTGCGGTTAAATGTGTACTTGAGAGCTCAACATATTCCGGGGTATGCTAATTCCATCGCTGATTCTCTTTCCCGTTTCAAGTTCGAGCAATTCCGTCGATTGGCACCACAAGCAGATGCAGAAGGAAGTGCGGTCCCTTGGAAGTTATGGAGTCTTGGCCATCCGGAATGAAAGACTTGTTGCGGTGTTCTGTAGCAGCTGGCACCTGGGCGGCGTATCGGCGAGGATGTCAGAAGGTGGTGGAATTTTTGGAGCGATCGGGTTGGTGGTCTGGGCCGGTTTCACCTCAGTTGCTGGGGCAATATGTGGTATGGGCAAAAGAGAATGGAGTGACTCGCTCGGCAGTGCGCAGTCATTTGGCAGGCTTCGAGTACTTTGCGAAGGCAGTGGGTTGGGATTTCCCGTCAGGGGGTGCCTTAGCCCGTCGGCTCTTGCAAGGATGGGGTCGGGCAGTGCCTGTACATCTAGATGCTCGGCGTCCCATCACGCATGATTTACTAGAAAAGATATGCAAGTCCTTGGCGGTGGTGGCCTCGTCGCAGTATGAGGTGACGCTTTTTCGAGCAGTTTTACTTTAGCATTTTTTGGGGCTTTTCGCATGGGTGAGCTGGTGGCGCGATCGTCCAGGGCAGGAGATGTGGGGATTCTGCAGCGTCAGCATGTTTGCTTTGAAAAAGGGCGATTGAGAATTTTGTTAGCAAAATCTAAGACTGATCCCCAAGGCAAAGGTTTGTGGGTATGGCTGAGTGGGATTCCAGGGTTTCACACTTGTCCGGTGAGCGCAATGAGTGCTTTCTTACGGGTCCGCCCATTGCGGGTTGGGGGGTTGTTTCTGCATGCGGACGGGCGGCTGCTTACACGTTTTCAGGTGGTAGCAGTTCTGCGGTTGGCATTGAAGGCTGTAGGGGAGCCCCCCGAACATTATGCAGCTCATTCTTTTCGTATTGGCGCGGCCTCCAGCGCTGCTGCGGCAGGCTTGTCCCAGCAGGACATTCAGAGTATTGGGAGGTGGCGTTCTCAGGCTTTCCGGGGTTATGTTCGTTTATAAAAAAAAAAAAAAAATAATAATAATAATAATAACAAAGCGAAATATGGATTAACTCTTGTTTTCTTTTGCAGTTGCAGGAGGGAGTGTCCAGAGCGGTTGGATGATCGGGCACTCTTTCATGTACTGGGCCGGCCGGCGAGCGGCTGAGCGGCCATTGGGGACTAATCTGGGGCTGGATCCTGCTCAAGTGTCGCTGCTATGGCTGGGTGAGAGAGGGTTGAGGTGGTCTCAGCTCCTGCCTTTGCTCCGGCACCATGAGCGAGTGAGGGGCAAGCCACGGCTGCTGCTGTTGCATTTAGGTGGCAACGACCTAGTTACCTGGACTTGTAAGCAATTCATACGACTTGTTATCAAAGACTTAACTATGTTACTGCATATGTTCCCGGGAATTCAGTTAATTTGGTCGGACATCATTCCAAGGCCTGTTTGTGCGGCCCAGCGGCGTTGGTCGCGGGGTCTTACAAAAATAAATCGTCAAATAGGACGGTGGTTAATGGGACAAGGTGGGATTCAAGTTCTTCACCGTGGGTGGAAGTGACTTGTACGGGGTTGTACAGGATTGATGGTGTTCATTTGTCACCTGTGGGTGTAGATCTACTGTTGAATGATTGGCAAGAGGCCTTGGAAGGTGTTTTACACGGGGATGCCAACTGGTCGCAGCAGGGCATAGGGGGGGCGGCACAAGGGCATTAAAATGCCAGTGCCGGTGGCGGGATCCCGGAGGTTTCCGGGGCCCGGAGCCGTTTGGTCATACTTGGGCGGGGGCGGGGGGCCCCGACCCGGATAAGCCCTGCTGGCCTTTGCTAGTCATATGGCGAGGTCGGGGAAAGGGCGGTAGGAAATTGGCCGGTGGTCAGACACGGCCGGAGCGGATGCGACCCCACTTTGCTAATTATGGCTTGGGGGGTATCACTCCGCTGGTGGGAGATTGTTTATAGAACGGTTTGATATTGTAAAGTTAATTGTTTGAATTATAATAAAGCTGCGACCGGTTGGTACTTCCAATAAGAAAATTGTGTCTGTGGAATTTGTAAATCTGGGAAAAGGGTGTGGGAGGGGTTGAGAAGAATGAAGGAGGTGGGGGGTGAGTAAGGACGGGCATAGGGCACCGGATGCAACCTGCCACGGTTAATTTAAGTCCGAGCGCGGAGTCGCGAGGGACGCCGGTAACCGGGCGGTCGGCCCGGTCCCGGTCCGTCCTTCCGGCTTCAAAGAAGGAAGAGGGGGGGGGGAGGGATGAGGAAGGAGCGTGGAGGCTGCTGACGCCGGCAGCAACGTTTGAATGGATTGGCTCCGCAGATGGGGAGAGCGGAGCCAATCAGAGCTGCCGGCGTTAGACGAGGGTTTTAAAGAAGGAGCCACTGATGCTCACCCCCTTTCGTCGGCAGCGATTCCGGAGACGGTAAGCCTTCCCGCCCCCCCTCCCTCCAATTTTGGTATGTAAGGGGTGGTGTTTTTTGGGGTGTCGCAGTGGGGTGGGGTTGACAAGGCGGGATCCCGGAGGTTTCCGGGGCCCGGAGCCGTTGGTCATACTTGGGCGGGGGCGGGGTGCCCCGACCCGGATAAGCCCTGCTGGCCTTTGCTAGTCATATGGCGAGGTCGGGGAAAGGGCGGTAGGAAATTGGCCGGTGGTCAGACACGGCCGGAGCGGATGCGACCCCACTTTGCTAATTATGGCTGGGGGGGTATCACTCCGCTGGTGGGAGATTGTTTATAGAACGGTTTGATATTGTAAAGTTAATTGTTTGAATTATAATAAAACTGCGACCGGTTGGTACTTCCAATAAGAAAATTGTGTCTGTGGAATTTGTAAATCTGGGAAAAGGGTGTGGGAGGGGTTGAGAAGAATGAAGGAGGTGGGGGGTGAGTAAGGACGGGCATAGGGCACCGGATGCAACCTGCCACGGTTACTCTCTCACAGGTTTTTTGCTACGAATGTACTTGAAAAAATCTTTATTTCGCATTTTTGCTTCCGCAGCAAGCTTCTTCTCAAATTCTCCCTTTGCCTGCTTTATCAATGCCTTGCATTTGACATGCCAGTGCTTGTGCTGTTTCCAGGTTTCATCGTTTGGCTCTTTTTTCCATTTCCTGAAAGATGCTTTTTTGGCAACAACAGCCTCTCTGACCTCCCCTTTAAACCATGCTGGCAGTTTTTTGGACTTCCTTCCACTTTTCTTAAAGCGCGGAATACAGCTGGTCTGGGCTTCCAAGATAGTATTTTTCAACAACACCCAAGCTTGATGTAAGTCTTTAACCTTTGCAACTGCTCCTTTTAGTCTTTTCTTAACTATTTTCCTCATTTTATCATAGTCTCCCTTTCGAAAGTTAAAAGGTAGTACTGTGGATTTCCTTACTATCCCTCCTCCACTAATTAAATCAAAGGTGATCATGCTATGATCACTATTGCCAAGTGGCCCCAACACCCTTATCTCTTGCACTAGATCTGGTGTTCCACTAAGGACTAGGTCTAATATGGCTTCCTCTCTGGTCGGTTCATGAACCAGCTGCTCCAAGAAGCAGTCATTTATGTCATCTAGGAACTTTATCTCCCTAGCATGTCCTGCCATGACACTGACCCAGTCGATACCGTGGTAATTGAAATCACCCATTATTATTACTGCGCTATAACTTCTGTTAGCTTCCTTGATTTCTTTGAGCATTTCATCATCCATTTGTTCATTCTGGCCAGGCGGTCGATAGTACACCCCCACTGCCATCGCCTTCCCCTTTTACATGGAATTTCAATCCATAGAGATTCTACAGCAAATTTTGTTTCCTGCAAAACTTTAATCCTTTCTGACTCAATGCCCTCTCTAACATAGAGCGCAACCCCTCCACCAATTTGATCAGCTCTATCATTACGATATAGTTTGTATCCAGGTATCACAGTGTCCCACTGGTTGTCCTCCTTCCACCATGTCTCTGATATTCCAATCATATCTAACCTCTCATTTAGTGCTATATATTCTAACTCTCCCATCTTATTTTTTAGACTGCTAGCATTTGCATACAAGCATTTTAGAGACTTTTATTCATATTAGTTTGGCTGTTGGTAGACATGGGTAGTTTGGGATCTTTAAGCTCTGTCTGCTCCATACTTGAGGGCATTTGGGCTACTTTACTCTTTTGTGGAACCTCTCTGCTTTTGGTAGTATCCTTCAAGGATACATTCTTCCGAACCATCCACTCTTGGGCGACTGTCGGCTTTCCCCTATTATCTAGTTTAAAAGCTCCTCTATCTCCTTTTTAAAGGTTAATGCCAGCAGCCTGGTTCCATCCCGGTTAAGGTGAAGCCCATCCCTTTGGAAGAGCCTCTACTTTCCCCAGAATGTTCCCCAGTTCCTAACAAATCTAAAACCCTCATCTCTGCACCATTGTCTCATCCACGCATTGAGACTCCGGAGCTCTGCCTGCCTTTTGAGTCCTGCACATGGAACGGGAAGCATTTCAGAGAACGCTACCCTGGAAGTTCTGGATTTCAGCTTCCTACCTAAAAGCCTAAATTTAGCCTCCAGAACCTCCCTACCACATTTTCCTAAGTCATTGGTACCGACATGTACCAAGACAGCAGACTCCTCCCCAGCACTATCTAAGACCTTATCTAGGTTGTGCGTGAGGTCCGCTACCTTTGCACCAGGCAGGCATGTTGCCAGGCGATCCTCACGTCCACCAGCCACCTAGCTATCTACATGCCTAATGATTGAATCACCAACTATAACGGCTGTCCTAACCCTTCCCTCATGGGCACATGGCCCTGGAGAAACTTCCTCGGTGCGAGAGGGTTTTACATCACCTGGAGGACAGGTCCTAGTTACAGGATCACTTCCTGCCACACCAGGGTGATGCTCTCCTGTCACCTGACCTCTCTCCTCCATGGCAACAGGGATGCTGCCAGACTGGAGGTGGGACTTCAAGACTATATCCCTGTAGGTCTCGTCTATGTACCTCTCTGTCTTTCTTATGTTTTCCAAGTCTGCTACTCTAACCTCTAGAGAACGGACTTGTTCCCTGAGAGCAAAGAGCTCCTTGCACCTAGTGCACACGTAAGACCTCTCACCAACTGGGAGAAAATCATACATGTGACACTCAACGCAAAAGACTGGAAAGCCCCCATCTCGCTGCTGGACTGCTGTTTGCATCTTAGTTTTAAGTTTAAGTTCTTTACTTCCTAAGGGTTGCTATGGATATTTATACTAATAAAACTGTACCTAATACGTTTAATATACCTTGTTCACCTGAAGCTTAATTAATCTCAGGTCCTTAGTGTATGACTGATTTTGGTAACGAGCTGCACCTGAGAGCACCCCCTGTCTTTTAAGATGTGTAAGTACCTATAAAGCTAAGATGTGTAAGTACCTATAAAGCTATTATCCCAGGGGTGGGTGGGTGTGGGGATGGAGGGAGGGAAATAACACTTATTAAAAGAGGGCTGCTACACAGTACCCTGTCCTGTGCTGCTGAGGTAAGCTATACTCTTATTTGATTTTATATTATAGCTCTTTGCTGCTGCTAGGCTCTAACTTATTATGAAATTTAAACTACAAGCTCTCTGCTGGGTTCTAAATTTAACCAGAAAGCTCTCTTCTGTGTTTTAAATTTAAACTAAAAGTACTTTGCTGATGCTAGGCCCTGAGTGACTATTAAATTTAAACTACAAGCTCTCTGCTGGGTTCCAAATTAAACTAGAAAGCTCTCTTCTGTTTTTTAAATTTAAACTTAAACTGCTGCTACTAGGCCCTGACTGATTTAACAAAAAAAGTTTGCAGTGGAGAGAGAGAGGTTAAGAATATGAGAACTAGAAGGGATGAGAGATGAAAAGATGGAGCTAAGGAGGTGGGTGGGGAAGGGGTCAGAAGAGCATGTAGTAGGTTTGGAGGAAGAGAGAAGGAGCGATGTTTCCTCGTCAGAGACCATAGGGAAGGAAGAAAGGGTGACAGAAGTTTGGGGAGGGGAGAAATGGGAAATAGGGGGGAAGAGGGGGAGCAGGGGAGCTGGAGGGTGATTGTGTGGATTTTGGCATGGAAGTAGTTAGCCAAGGTTTGGGCAGAAAGGGAGGGAGGAATCAGGGGTGGAGGTACACTGAGGAGAGAATTGAGTGTGCTAAAGAGACGACGAGGATTAGAGGAAAGAGAGTTAGTCAGATTGAGGAAGTAAATTTGATTGAAAAGCACAATGGCTGATTGGAAGGAGGAGAGCATGAATTTAAAGTGGAGAAAGTCAGGATAAGAGCGGGATTTGAGCCAGGCATGCTCAGCAGAGTGGGTAGAAGAGCGCAGAAAGCGGGCAATAGGGGAGAGCCAGGGCTGAGGAGAAAAACGCCTAACAGGACGGGGGATGAGGGGGGCAAAAGTATCAAGGGTGGAGGAGAGTGCAGTGTTATAAGAGGTCACAGCTTCATCAATAGAATTGGAAAGCAGAGTGGATGAAAGAGATAAGGAGAGAGAGGAAGAGAGAGCTAAAGGATCAATGGCAAGAAGGTTTCTAAATAGGTTAGGGCAGACAGGACGAGGGTGGGGGATGATGAATAGTAAGGCTTAAAAGGTGGTGATCAGATAATGGAAGGACAGAGTTACAGAAATTGGAAGGTGAGCAGTAAGAGAAGAAAATTAAGTCAAGGCAGTGACCATGCTGGTGAGTGGGGGCAGTGGAACAGAGTTGAAGGTTATGTGAGGAGGTATAAGGTATAACATAAGGTATAACATATAAGAAAGACCATAAAACATTTAGAAGTGAGTAGATTTTCAACATTCACAATTATATTGTAAATCACTTTCACAAATAAGCTCCCAGATGTACTCTCCCATGAGTGCCTTATGATGCAGGAAGAAGGGCCTAGAGAGTCATGGCTTGAAACACGATGTGGTGTACAATGAATTTGGACATCATTTCCTTTCGACCAGCGGTGAATGCAAGATGATTTAACGGTGTTGGATGACACCGGGCTTTAAAATTATTCCTGAAGAACTGGTCGTGTAACATTAAATGAAGATAAGTGATTTAATACTACTAAATTTCAGGATAATTGTGGTATTATCGTTGGAATTTTAATGCTGAGGGGCATTCCCTTCTTAAAAATGAATAAAAGGAATAATTCCTACGAGTATGGATGGTTCTACTCAAGGTAATATCTCCGACAAAAATAGGAATGCTGAGACACAAGATGTTCATCTCTTTTGTTTTTGGATATTATATGTGGGATGGACAGTGGTCTTTTTGCTATTAATATGTTATCAAAGAACAAAGCACCAGACATTGATGGCATTCCCATAGAAGTATTACAGCAATCTGATGCAGCTGTTACCGTACTTACAAGGCTCTGCCAAGAAATTTGGAAGACAACATCATGGCCAACAGACTGGAAATTGATCTGTGTTTATACCAATACCAAAGAAAGGTGATCCAACTGACTGTGGAAATTATTGCACAATTGCTCTGATCCCACATGCCAGAAAGATTCTACTGAAGATTATTCAATAGAGACTACAACCACACCTGGAACAAGAACTACCTGAAGTGCAAGCAGGATTCAGGAAAGGGCAAGGAACGAGAGACATCATCGCGGATGTGAGATGGATCCTTGAAAAGACTAAAGAATACCAAAAGGATATCTATTTGTGCTTTATTGACTATAGCAAGGCTTTTGACTGTGTAAACCATGAGAAACTCTGAGCCACATTAAGAAGCATGGGTATACCAGAACACCTGATCTTGCACAATCTGTACATTGATCAAGAAGCAACAGTTTGAACGGAGCAAGGAGAAACTGAATGGTTTAAAATAAGCAAAGGTGTTAAGACAAGGCTTCATACTTCCCCCCTACCTGTTTAATTTATATGCAGAACAAATCATCAGAGAAGCAGGATTGTATGAAGACAACAGAGGTATGAAGATTGGTGGAAGACTCATCAACAACCTTTGCTATGCTGATGATACCACATTACTGGCTGAAAGTGAAGATGATCTGAAACATTTGCTTCTCATGATCAAAGAACATAGTCTCAAAATGGGTCTGCACCTTAATGTAAAGAAGACAAAGATCATGACAACTGGCAAAATCAACAAGTTCATCGTTGAAAGAGAAGAAATTGAAATTGTGGACAACTTTAACCTACTTGAATCAACTATCAATAAAGAAGCAACAAGCAGTCAAGAAATCCGACGATGCATTGCTCTTGGTAGAATGGCTATGAAAGACCTAGACAAGATTCTCAAGAGCAGAGATGTCTCTCTCCATACAAAGATTCGACTTATTCAAGCCATGGTATTTTCAATAACATCATATGGATGTGAAAGCTGGACAGTGAAAAAGATAGAAAGGAAAAAAATTGATGCCTTTGAATTATGGTGCTGGTGGCTAATATTGCATATACCATGGACTGGCCAAACCAGTCAGTACTAGAGGAGATCAAACTTAAGCTTTCTTTAGAAGCTAAGATGACCAGCCTTCGACTTTCATACTTTGGATACATCTTGCGAAGAGAGAGATCATTAGAGAAAGACATCATGCTTGGCAAGATAGAAGGTCAACACAAAAGAGGAAGGCCAGCAATGAGATGGATCAATACAATAACAGCAGCTATGGGTACCAGTCTGTCAACAATGAGCTGCTTGACAGAAGACCGAACACAATTTATTTATTTAGGCAGATTTAATATACCGCTTTATCATTAAATCAAAGAGTTTTTCACATCAAACAATCGGGGGGGGGGGGCTATAGTGTGCAACATGCAGTGGAAACATCTGAATGAGTATGTTCGAGGGGTGTGGGCGATTAGTTTGCTTTATATGCAAGTGAACTATGTACAGTTATTAAACAAGTGAGCTATAGACAATTGAGCTATATACAGGTCTATATACAGATTGAAGGCTTCGGTTTGGTTATGGCAGAGTCTAGCTCAGGTGAAGTCCTTATAGTGTTCCATGAAAAGCTTTGTTTTGAGCAGCTTTTAGGACAACATTTAGGACAGCTTTTAGGACAACTATCCAGAGGGTCGCCAAGAGTCGACACTGACTCGACGGCACTTAACAACAACAACATAAGAATGTGACAAATATAAATGTTATCACATTCCAGAATATCAACCAGCAATCACATGACATTCATGAGGGGTCTGTCTGGGATGCATCCAAATTCTCTTATTAATAAATGCTGTTAACTGGGACAGTTAAAACACACTTAACAGAATGATATTTCACTACACACTTGTTCCAAATGGAGAACTCCCTTGTCTTAAAAGAATAAACTTCATTCTTCTCTTCTGAGTTTCCCTAGGTACATGTATTTATTTATTTATTTATTTAACCATTTTTCTATACCGCTTTGTCCTTTACTCAGAGTGGTTTACATTGTAACTCAACATTATACATAGAACAATTAACAGTATACAAGAATGCTTGAACAGGAGATGGGGAGAAAACGGGAGGTAATAGTATTAACTATGAACAAAGTCATGAGTGTATGACATAACTATATACAGTTTAGTATGTAGTGTTTAATGGGTTTCACGAAACATGCTTTTCACACAATTCATAAAGGTAGTCTCTTGATTTCTGAAAAACAAATTCACCGACTAGTCTGGGTCAGAGCTCAATGCCAAAATCATTATTAGAGCTGCAGCAACCCTGTCTCCAAATCTGATTTTTCCAATAATGATGTTATATTCATCATATCTATATTTTGATCATTATTAGATTGTCCTTCCTTAGCCTTTTCTCCTTGGGATAAACCTTTGCAATTTTATGAAAATTTATAACCCAATGATTACAGCTTCTCACCACATTTTCCAAGCACTCAATCTAATCAAGAAACATTTAAAATTCGAGCACTCTAAATTTTTGTTCCAGCCACTAAGGCTCTAACTAGCAAAATTTCTTCTTCATTATTTTAAATTTGAACAGCATTTTGCTAAACTTTAAGAAAGAGCATTGATATGTGGCTATAAGGCATTTCCCAGATCTAAAATAGTTTCCCATATCGTCTTTAAAGAAGATATCTTCAAACATACTAAGGAAAAATCAGCAGGCACAGAAAAAGAAGATGGTGATGCACCTGGGGACCTCTGAGAATCTCCACTAGCAGAAAGCCACGTCTCTATAGTTTCACCCTCACACATGTCTCTACAGCTAAGTTTGTCCACTTCTCAAGCACTCAACTTCCAAATGCCTCTTGTAAGAGATCTAATGAAGCTACCCTTTTGCCAGGCACCTTCACTCAAGCCACACCTGTACTTGCGTCACCCTCCTGTGGTGCCACTACCAAGGCATCATGAAGACTTCCATTCTGTGGAGCAGGAGGAAGCTGCCACTGCCCAGTACTGAGAGGTGTATCCATCCTGGAAAACAACACTGAGCCACCTGACTCTTACATCAGAACAGCCAGGCGTATTCCTGAATCGCTGTCCTGGAGCTTTAGGTACTGTATGAGGGAATCCCTTAGACCCACAGAAATAGGTGGCTGGGATTATGAGGGCTAAACCCATGGCCTTCCTTTCCTTTTCACCATAGAGGTAAGAGCAGAAAAAAACTATCACAGATAAAATAGTACAGCTGCTACCATCTTGGATCCATTCACCTGTCCAACGTCCCTATAGACCTCCACCGCTTCAGATAACTTCTCTAGTGACTCTTCCTCCATACTCTCACTTGATCTGCGAGCCTCTCCAACTCTTTCCCTTGGTTAGGCTTACCAGCTTAAGGGGATCACCTCTACTACTCTTAGAGCTAGACAGCCATCCCCTAATTGCTCCTATTGCAACCCTGGAGCCCTTGAATTTATTTATTTATTTAGCAGGGCGCTTATACCACTTTTCACCAAGTCAAAACGGTTTACATTGAACCAAATTCAAAATACATGTAACAGCCAACTATGTATAAAACTATGTACATGGAACATTATAACTACATACAGGGTGGCCCAAAAAAAAGTAAGAACATCTCATGAATTAAAAGTTTAAATAGTTTACTTATTTACCTTTTTTAGCTATTGTCGGCACTCCCCCTTGTGGCCAGGCAGTTGCCTAGGTGTAAGGGGGTGCCCCAATCGTCCTTCTTAATGAAACTGGCCTCTTCGCATGTAGTTGTGTCTTACAGATTATAGCCACTCTAAACCTGCTTCACCACCACACTATATAACATCTTTATTTTGACAATTTCCGGTCGCCATCTTTTTTTAAAAATTTGTCAATCGTTTACATCTGTCTTTTTGACTTTTTAAATAACTTATATGCTATGAGATGTTCTAACTTTTTTTGGGCCACCCTGTACATGTATCGAGTAGGTCCATAGGGTTAGCAGTTTCAATGTGTACATTTACTGGTGGGGTCAGTGTGATCCTGGTTTGAAGTCAGGGTTGAAGTGTTTTGAGAACAGGAAGGTTTGAGGTGTTTGTGGAATGAATGGAGGTCAGAGATATTTTTATAGGGTTAGGGAGTGTGTTCCAGAGTGAGGGTGCATATAGTTTAAAGGCTCTGTGGCATGTTTGTTCTAGTGTGTGGTATAGTGAGTTTGTGGGTCATGGAGAGTCTTTGTGTCCTGTTGGGGTTGAGGGACTGAAGAAGAGTTTGTAGATGGATAGCAGGGTTGCAGTGGCGAGCCTTGTGTGTTAGTAGTAGGGCTTTGTATGTGATTCTGCAGGGGAGTGGTAGACAGTGGATTTCTTTGAGTATAGGGGTGATTCTGTCATATTTGGATGCTGCTTGTATGATGTGTGGAGGGCAGTTTGTAGTGGGAGGAGGGTGGAGTGCAGGAGGCCGAGGTATATTGTATTGCAGTAATCAGCATGAAGAAGGATTAAGGCTTGGAAGACTGAGCAGAAATCTGATGAATCGAGGATGGGCCGTAAGCGTTGCAGAGTCTTGGATTTGTAGAATATTGCTTTGGTTGTAGCTGCTATTTGTGTCTTGAAGGTAAGGTTTTGGTCAATGATGACACCTAGGTATTTAAGTTCTTGGTGGACATTTATCTAGATGTTGTTCATCGGTATGGTGGAAGGGTGGGGGGGGGGGTAAATGCATTGTCCCTCATGATGAATAGTGCTTCTGTTTTTTTGTAATTGATTGAGAGGTTATTGTCTGTAACCAGTGGGGGACGTCAGCCAAGCATTCTTGAATCTTTGTATATGATGGTTGCTTGGTGTGGATAGGACTGTACATCATAAAGAACAAAATTACTTAACATGTAGATAGTCATGGCTTAATCGGAGACAGCCAACATGGCTTTAGCCAAGGAAGGTCTGTCTTACTAATCTGCTAAGTGAGGTTATAAAATTTGTAGATGACACAAAACTATTCAAAGTTGTTAAAACTCATGAGGATTGTGGAAAATTGCAAGAGAATCTTGATAAATTGGAAATCCAAATGGCAGATGAAATTTAATTTGGACAAGTGCTAGGTTATGTACCTAGGAAAGAAAAACACAAACTATGGTTACACGATGCAAGGTTCCACATTTGGAACCACCACCCAGGAAAAGGATTTAGGCGTCATCGTGGATAACATGTTAAACCCTCTGCCCAGTGTGCAGCGGCGGCCAAGAGAGCAAATAGAATACTAGGTATCATAAGGAAAGGAATGGAGAATAAAACAAAGGATATTATAATGCCTCTGTATCGTTCCATGGTGCGACCGCACCTTGAATATTGTGTGCAATTCTCATCGCCAAATCTTAAAAAGGATATAGCGTTATTAGAAAAGGTACAGAGAAGAGGCACCAAAATGGTAAAGGGAATGGAAGGATACCCTTATGAAGAGACGGCTGAGGGGAGATATGATAGAGGTCTATAAATTAATGAATGGAGTGGAACAGGTAAACGTAGATCGATTGTTTATGCCATCAGAATATAGAAAGGCTAGGGGGCATGCAATGAAGCTACAGGGTAACCTATTTAAGACTAATAAGAGAAAATATTTTTTCACTCAACGTGTAATCAAACTCTGAAATTTGCTACCGGAGGATGTAGTAAAAGCTGTTAGTGTAGCCGGGTTTAAAAAATGTTTGGACAAGTTCCGGGAGGAAAGGTCCATAACCCATTATTAAAGTGGACCCAGAATATCCACTGCTTGCCCCAATACAAGCATTGTGGAATCTATGTCTTTTGGGGAAACTACTAGGTACTTGTGACCTATATTGGCTACTATAGAAAACAGGATACTGGGCTTGATGGACCTTGGTCTGACCCAGTATGGCATATCTTATGTTCTTATGATGCCATTGGCATAGATGTGTAAATCAATGTTGTGTGTTCTGATGATCTTTCAGAGCAGTTGGAGATAAAAATTGAATAGGAGTGCTGATAGAGTGGATCATTGGGGGACTCTCTGTTTTTGTTCGTAAGGGCTGGAGGTATTTGATCCTTGTTTTATTTGTTGCTGTCTGTTAGAGAGGTAAGAGTGGAACCATCTGTATACTGTTTCTTGGATTCCCTTTGATTTCAAGCGCTGGAGGAGAGTTTTATGGTCAGCAGTGTCAAACGCTGTTGAGATGTTGAGAAAGATCAATAGGAAGCCTTGGATTGTATGTCTTTGATTAGGTTATTGATGAGTGTGGTCATCAGGGTTTCCACGCCATGCAGTGGGCGGAATCCATGTTGTTGTGGGTCCAGGAGGGAGATGTTGTCAATACGGTCCTGTAGTTGCAGTTGAATGGTCTTCTCAATGACCTTTGCTAGGAAGGGGAGGCTGGTAATGGGTCTGTAGGAGGCTGGGTCCAATGAGTCAAGGTTGGGTTTTTTCATTGTGGGTCGGATGGAGGAGAGTTTCAGGGGTTCTGGCATTTGTCCTTGTAATACTGCTTGGATTATTCTTGTGAGTATAGGGCTGAGATCCACCTTTGTTGCTTTAATCCAGTTGGCAGGGCAGGGATCGAGGGGGGAGGTGGTGGTGTTGATTGTAGTTAGGATGGATTTGATGTTATCTCTGGTGATGGGTGGAAGGTGGTCCAGCAGGTAGGTGAAGGTGTCTCTGGCGATAGAGTAGAGGGTAGTCAATCTGGCGTGGTAGGTGAGGGTGGGGGTGGGTTTGGGATGGAGATGGGGATGGAGTTGCTTGTAGTGAGCTGCCAGTTGTTGATGGTTGAAAGCAGGGGCTGAGTGGTGAGTTGTGGGTGGTTTTGTGAGTCATTTGACAAGGTCAAAGAGTTCTGTAGGATGGTTGATTGATGTGTTGATAAGATATGTATGATATCTACATATCTGACTGTTCAATATATTTGTGAGTGATATTGCTGAAGGACTGAATGGAAAAGTCTGTCTTTTTGCAGATGACACAAAATTTTGCAACAGAGTGGACTCCCCCGAGGGAGTGGTTAACATGAGGAAAGATCTACAAAAGCTGGAAGACTGGTCTAATGCTTGGCAACTACGATTTAATGTGAAAATGTGCAGTGTCATGCACTTGGGTAGCAGAAATCCAAGGGAAATGTACACAATAGGGGGTGAGAGGTTGGTATGCACGGTTCAGGAGAAAGACCTTGGTGTGATTATTTCTGAGGATCTCAAGGTGGCAAAACAGTGCGACAAGGCGGTAGCAAAAGCCAGGAGGATGTTGGGCTGCATACAAAGAGGGATTACCAGCAGAAAGGAAGCGGTACTTATGCCACTGTACAAGTCACTGGTGAGGCCTCACTTGGAATACTGTGTTCAGTTTTGGAGACCATATCTTGCAAAAGATGTAAAAAGACTGGAAACTGTTCAGAGAAAGGCGACCAAAATGATTTGGAGCCTGCGTCAGAAGCCTTATGAGAAGAGATTTGAAGACCTAAATATATACACTTTGGAGGAGAGGAGGGACAGGGGAGATATGATTCAGACCTTTAAATACTTAAAGAGAAATGATGAACAAACAAACCTCTTCCAAAGACGGGGAAGCTGTAAAACTAGAGGGCATAACATGAAGCTGCAAGGTGGTAAATTGAAAGGCAATGTCAGGAAATATTTCTTCACTGAAAGGGTGGTGGATGCTTGGAATGCCCTCCTGATGGAAGTGGTGGGGGCAAACACGGTGATGGAATTCAAAACGGCATGGGACAAACACAGTGGATCCCTTTACAGCAACAGGATAAAAACGAAATAAACGGTACCATCTAACTTCTGAACCATCTAACGTCTCAACAAATAGGGGTGTCCTACATGGAGTGGTGGGTTCACCCCTAAACAAAGACATGGGGAGGGGTGGCCTGCACACAGCGACAGGTGCACCTACTCTTGCCATCTTGCTGGACAGACTAGATGGACCATGCTGGTCTTTATCTGCCGTCACTTACTATGTTACTATGTTACTATATCGCTGCTTAGTTTTGTCTGTGACTGTAGGGTAGTCCCGTAGAAGATTTAGATAGTTGTTGTGATCTTCCTTGAGTGCTGTTGTCTGCCATTTTCTCTCAAGCTTTCAGAGATGGGTTTTCAGCCGTCATAGGCCTTGGGTATACCACAGGGTTTTTTGAATATTTTGTTTGTTTGGAGTGGGTTTGTTGGCATCTCAGCTGCTGTTCTTTTGGTGTGGTTCCAGATGTTTGTGAGTGTAGTTGGGTCTTCTGAGTCAGTCTCTAGGTTTGGTAGGTTGTCATCTAGGAAGGAGACTTTGTTGAATTGTTTGACTCTGCGGTGGCACTGTTGGAGTGTGGTGTGGGGTACTGGGTGGTTGAGGGGAAGGGAGAAGAAGATTAGCATGTGGCCTGACCAGGGCACCTTGTGTGTTTTGTATTGTGTTTTTTAAGGTTGGGAGTGGGTCAGATGGGTAGGGGTGAATATCATATCAAGGATGTTACCTTTTTCATGTGTGGGGGTTGTTTTGTTCTGCATGAAACCTAAGTTAGCCATGGCTGTGAGGAATGTTTCTGCTTGTTTCCATTGCAGTGAAGGGATGTTGAAGGACAAGGAGGTCTTTGTTGGTTTCAGTATTATCCAGAGTTTTTTCAAGTATACTGGAGAGGTCAGATGGTGTGTTGTTAGGGGACCTGTAGATGAGGAGAAAGGTTGGTTTATTATTTGTGATGGTGATGGTATCTGTTTCCTCTGTGCTCTCTGTTGTGAGGAGTCAACAGTGAAGGTGTGATTTGGTTATGAACTCCTCCACCTTTACAATGACTTCGTGGGCAGTTGAAGATGGAGTAGCCCTCTGGCCTGAGGAGGTTGAGGAGTACATTATCGGTGTCAGCGGTCCAGGTTTCCGTTACGCAGAGGATGTCTAATTTGTAGTCTGTGAGTAGGTCTCTTCTGTTAGGGTTTTTGTTCCTGATGGATCTTGCATTTATGAGTGCACATGTGAGCGTTAGAATGGGGGATTTGATGGTTGTAATGAGAAGGTGAGGGTGGTTGGTTGTTTGAATCAGCATTATGTGTTTGTAGAGGCTTTGTTTAGTGTTGTTGGGTCTGGTGAGCATTGGGTAGTGTTGGGGTGGAGTATTAGGAAGAAGGAGGGGGGTGAGGATGGTATAGTTAGGAAGAGAAGGATATATAGGGTGTACAAGGTTACATATATTGCCAGCATGATTGGTAATTCCGGTAGTCCGTATGTTCTCAGAGGTTGAGGTCTTCTTGGGGACTAAGGTGTTCTTGTGGGTGTGTTTGGGATTGTCTCAGTCCTCAGGTGGTAGAGTTAGTCTGTGGCTGAGAGTGGAGTTTCGGGGCAGTGAGCAGGGCTTATTGGCCAGCTAGTTATGCTGCTGCAATGCTCCTCCTGTGTTTAGGATGGTTGTTGGATGAGCAGAGATGTTGGTTTGACAGTGTGCTTGTGTGCTGAAGGGGTCCTTGCCTAAAGGCCATGCCAAAAGGCCCTCTGGCGAGGCCCTCAGGCGCGGGCATGCCTGGAGATGCTTCCTTTTTTATGCTGTTGCTAGCGGTGGTGAGTCCGGCCCCGATTGTCCTTGTGGTGGGGGGCAGGGAGGCCTTCTGGTTCCTGCCTCC
This sequence comes from Ichthyophis bannanicus, assembly GCA_033557465.1. Classification (NCBI taxonomy): domain Eukaryota; kingdom Metazoa; phylum Chordata; class Amphibia; order Gymnophiona; family Ichthyophiidae; genus Ichthyophis; species Ichthyophis bannanicus. The sequence continues at coordinate 205,130,177 of CM066043.1, read as the reverse complement.
TACCCCAATGGCAATTAGAAGCTGGAGGGATGGTTGGCATTTGTCCTAGTGCCTGGAGGCGCTTCCTTTTTTATGCTGTTGCTGGTGGTTGTGCTTCCAGCCCCGAGTGCCCTCTCAGCACTATCCCCATGCTAGTAGATTTCCCTCACCTCTTTTTCTTTACCCCTCCCTTTTTTTCCAGGGCTTTACATAGTTGTCTCCAAATTTTAGCCAGAGAGCTCCCACAAAAATTTACTAAACATAAGGACACATCTCCCATTACATTACGTACATTATTTGTCAAGCACACTAAGAACAAGTCTCCAGAAACTTCCTCATTTTTACACATAGAGGAGGCTTTGTGGAGGCTCTATTACATTACTCATGAGTGAGACTTGGGGTACACTGGGGAATGAAAATAGAGGAGGTAACTTTTTTGTCTTCGTTAAATAGATATGCTTTGTGTGGGGAGGGGGGGGGGGGAGAGAGGTAGAGTATATCCCAACTAGTTACAAGTATGCTATTTGACATCTTGTCAAACATTTTAGGAGATTCTTTTTTCTTGAATGGTGAGTAATTTGTTATTGCTTTGTTATTGTGATTATCAATAAGAGCAGTAAATCAGATTTTAATAAACCATAAATTGAACTGTTTGATGTCTTTAAAGAGCAAGAACCTATAGTCATATAATTTAAAAAAACATAAATGCTTGCAGCCCTGTTTTATAGTTCCATTTGTTTGGGGTTTTCCTGGGAAGAAGGGAGGCAAATCCCACCCATTTGCACTCTTTATTCCCAGGTAGAAACACCATATGCCAAGTATGGATGAACTGACAAGGGAGTAGGCTCCTTCCAGGCTGGAACTGGACCTACGAACATGTGAAGCTTGATTCAGAGAGGGGCACGTCTGGGCCATCCACATGGCCCCAAGCAAGACGGGCCTCTTTGGATCCGATTCTGGATTGCAAGAACAAAATGTTCCCGTGGTGACAAGAATCGGGTCCGGGGACGACCCGGCGTGCCTTTGCTGCCTGTAGGTACGTCCTCCCCATGGGTGCCCCCGACTCCCAAGGCTCCGGTCCCCCCTTTCCCCCGCTGCCCGACCCAAGACTGGCCTGCTGTTGCCCGGATCAGGCAGTGGGGACACCCCCACACCCAGCCCCAGCCCCGGGGGGTTGCGTTGCTTATTCTACCTTTGAGGTGGAATAAGCAGCATGCTCACACTGGCCCGGCAGGCCATACAGGGCCATGACCTGAATTGGCCCTGTACATCCTGCCGGGCTAGCCCACCCCCGATCCACCCCCTCCCGCCCCCTGCCGGCTCTCCCCGTCCTGAGCAACAGGAGAGCCAGAGGGGGAATCAGGCCTGGACGACTTGCAGGGTTGCACGTCCCACCGGGACATGTACCCCACAACCCACATCCTGGAATCGCATCCAAGGCTATCAGGCATGGAATCATTACAATTATAATGTCATTTTGCAGTTAATTCATCTTGCAAGAATAAATAATTGTAGGTTCAATACCAGCAGTGTCAGTGCTGTATCTTCTTTCCTTCTCACATATCACCATAATATTAACCGAAAATTGATTTTTCACTCCTAAAATATACGTTACTAGTTGACACTTAGGGAGTTATTTTAGAAGCATTATTTGTGATTTCCAAGTGGAAAATCTGGCATTTATATGTGGAAATGGTTTATGTTTATGTTTATTGCAACACTTGATATGCCACCTTTCAAACATCAAGCAGTGTACAATTTACAAACAAATAAAGTAAGGCCGGAGCCTATGAAGAGGAAAGGAGCTACCAATAAGATAGGAAAGAGAAACACAATCATTCAGAATAGAAACAGACAGCAGAGACAGAGGGGTCAGAGAGGAGAGGGTAGGTCATAAGCGGAGTAGAAAAGGAGGGTTTTAAGGAGGGACTTGAATTTAGAAAGGATGAAATTACACGTGGATGCCCATAATGCAAAGAAATTGCAAGGAGCATGTTGGGGGCATGGTTATGGCATGGGCTGAGCAGGTCAAAAATTACACGTGTATTGACCATTTCATATAGGGAATGCACGTATATGGCCAAAAATGTCCAGGTCAAGATTTACAGCTGCTCTAGGGATTAAGGGGTTATCCTCCTTTGTTTAATTGCCCCTCAAAATTTTTAATGATGGAAAGATAAGGGCCTCTGTAGTTCATGGGCAGCATTGTTACGGAAAAGGTTTGCAGAATTGTTCACCTACATGTATAAGCACCGGTGCTTTCCCATGTAAGTTGTCATGATTTATCCCACGTATAGGTTTGTAAAACGGTTCCTCCTACACTATAGGGACGCATATCCATGTGCACTGTTGCACTTCCTTATACATAGTTTAGAAAAGACTCCATGTTTGGCAGGGCCTTTTCCAAAATATCACTGGAATTATGTACAGCCCAACCTAGACGTGTCAATTCTGATCTCCACATACTATCTATAATATGTCTTTCAGTGTGGCCAGGCTATCCGAGACAGGCCTCAGGGATTTTAATGTTTTTATGTTATATGTATTATTGTTTATTTATTTTGCTGTTGTGTTCAATATTTTAATTTTATTTTATGCTGCCTTTGGAGGGTCCTATTTGGATCTTGGGAAGGCAGTTTATAAATTATTAAATGAAATGAAATTTCACTGGCAAATGGTGTACCTCTCCATCCTGCTACTGCCTGACCTCAACTACATGCTGTGGATTCAAAACTCCATTTCTGAGGGATTTCAGAATTTTCCCCCAATTTCTGTCTATGTAGGCACCAAGAGTGAGTGTTTAAACATCATATATCCATTCCTGAAAGAGCAATTTGCTCACTGAAGAATTCAAAATGAGGTTCAGGATGCCTGAGAATCCTCTTAATTGGTCCAGAGGGATTCAGCTTCCTTCCACATGCCATAAATATTTATTTTATCAATATTGTGAGACACCCACTTCTGATCTTTAAAGTAAAAAAAGGCTGGTTTACATTTTAATCCTCTTAATACCCACATCTGCAGAACAACTTATCATTTTATGATTTTGCAGAAATAACCACTACTGCAGACTTAACTGTAAATTGAAACTTTCAGAAAAGGGTGATATTTTGAAGCACGGATTACTCTCAAACTTTAATCCATGCACAATCTCCTCATTACTTATTCAGATTTTACCATAATCCAAACTTTTTACTCCTTCCATGGAGGTAGTAATGTCCATTCCCAAAAGTAGCCAGAGATTGCATGCGAGTGCTTGCAAGGAAGTTGACAGAATAATGCTTTATTTCCAGGTCAGAGTTTAAATGTTTCCCATGGTGCTACACAGCCCAAGTATGTTTTTCTTTTTCTAATTTATTTAGGTTTTTTATACTACTTTATCATTTCATCAAAGCTGTTTACATTGTAACTTAAATTTGGTAATGTACATTAAACAGGGACATTGATAACTTGGATTTTTCTGAGGCAATGGAAGGTTAAGTGACTTGCCCAAGATCATGTTCCTAGTGGAATTGAACTCTGGTCTCTTGACTTCCCAAGCCAGTGCTTTAACCACTACGCTACTCCTCCACTTTTCACAAACCAATCAAGACACTGTCTTGCACAGAAAAGAAAATCTCTCCAAATATTCATAAGTGAAATATAAATTCAAAGAAACATAGAAGAGTTCTCTTGTAGTCCACACTGGCAGGGGGAGTATGCATATTAACACATCAAGGCAGGAGGAAACCCAAAAGTGACAAGGAAACATACAATTAGAAAGGTGGCCACTGAATGACCAAGGCAATTAACTATACTGGTGCAATTTACATCACAGAAAGTGACATAATGGGTTGAGATGTTACCACTAACCTAGCATTTATAAAGCTTACCAAATTATTTGGTTGAAAAAAGGCATATCTTACAATGTTGCGATCCCGTTGCAAAATTCTGTTAAGACTCTTGGCGTCTGTTTCGACTCGTCACTTTCTTTCGAGTCCCATATTTCCGCTACAGTCCGTCGTTGCTTTCTCACTCTTTGCCAACTTCATACTCTTTGTAAGTACTTGGACATCCCTGCTTTTCACCTACTGTTCCTTATTCTTGTGATCTCCCGTGTCGCTTATGCCAGTTCACTTTTCTCTGGCTTTTCCTGCTTGCAGCTAATTCAAAGTACAGCTGTGAAGTTGCTTTATGGTGTGCGCCAATTGGACCATGTCACTCCTCTTCTTTTAGCAGAGCACTGGCTCCCCGTCCTTTTCCAGGTTTCCTACAAGGTTGTGATTCTTATTTTCCACACCCTTGATAGCGCTTGTCCCACTTTTCTGTCTTCTCTCCTTCAGCCGTATGTCCCCTCTCGGTCTCTTCGTTCCATCTCCCTCCACCTCTTAGTGTTCCCTGGTCCCCAAGTGCTTCGGTCTGCTACTGCTCGCTCCTTGGCTTTTCAGGCAGAGGAACTGACACTCTGGAATTCTTCGCCTCCCTCTTTGCGCATTTTGCTTTCTTATGGCTGTTTTAAGACCCAGCTGAAGACCTATTTCTTCCTGCAAGCATTTCCATCTGCAGCTTCCTGATCTTGTTCTTTTATGCTGGTCCCTGGGCCGTTGTCGGACCTTGCAACCGGGAGTTGTATTCCCATTTGGTATCATCTACCAATCTTTTGTGGTCTTAGCTGGTATGGCTCAGCTTTGTAACCCAGGCTTCCTACCCCTTTTTTGCCTTGTTTGTGGGTTTTCATCTTGTTTGTTTTGTGTTTGATTTTATTGTGCATCACTGAGAAATATGATTTAATCTGTGGTATATCAAATAAATAAATTGTAATTGTGTACAGATTTATATACCACCAAACATTTACAAGGAAATTGTAGATGAAAAGTACCCCCCAACTGCAACACCCCAGCTTTAAGAAGCAAAAATTGCTTCCTCCTTCTCTAAGTCTCCTTTGCAACATCTGGAAACATAGAGATCGTAAACCCACAAAAGGGATCCAACTGCTTCTTATTGAACATCTTTAGGATACATTCTTTATCAGAAACAAGTGTGCATCATACCAAAAGCGTAGCAGGTTTATATTCCACCCGCCCAGAGTCTTCCAAAATCTCAGAAGTATTTAATACATCCGTATTAGAGTCTGTTCCCATGCCAACTGACTCCTTTTTTCCCAATTGGAGATAGTAGGAATTGTGGAACCTTTAAGACCTCAATCGTGTATCTCTTAAGCATGTCTAGAGCTGAAATCCGCTCATCCCTAAGAAAATTTAGCACACCCTGCGCAAAGTTTTCCAGCACCTTCTGTCTCAATACAATATTATTCTTCATAAGAACCGAGTTCAAATCAGAACACCCAGTCAATTGGTGTTCATGTTCTTCAACCTTCATCTGAACAGTATACATTGTATTCACGGTAGCAGTTATCAAATCTGAGTTCTGTTGAATTCTGGACGAAAGATCAGCTGCCTGTCAAGACACTGTATAAGAAAGCATAGCAATGGCCTCCCAAATTGTTTCAAGTATAAACTTCATGGCGCATGGCAGAGAACACAAGAAGGGAGTGGAGGAAACAGCCAGGGGAGAACCAAATAAATCTTCACAAACACTAGTTCCACTAGCCAAAGATGTTCTCGCCGTATTCTCACCCGGAGCATCTCCAACTACACTGGAGGCAAGCTGAACTCCACACACCACAGGAACCCCACTGACTTGCGAGGAAGGGGCCTCCAAACCTGCCGGTTCAAGGAGGGACACTCCCGGGAATGATGGTGTTCTCCACACCTCAGAGAAACGTGAGGTATCAATGTTGGAAGAGTGTGGGAGTTCTTTCTTCTCGACTGCAGGTAAACCTGACCTAACCCCTGCTTCATAGCCTCGGAAACCTCCACAAACCAGTCCATTGGACCTACAATGGGTAGCAGGGACTCCGAGGGGTATTCATCGCCTTACTCTTTTGCTCAGGCATTCAGCAAGAAGGAAAACTCTGCTCATGCAGTCATCTTGGACACGCCCCCACACCCAAATATGTTTTTTCATAGCATTAAGCATCATGAAAAATCTTTTCTGAGCACTCAAATATCTTTTGCACTAACAATTTTGGCCAGAAGAAATCCTTCTTTAGCAATACAATTTATGTACTGTAAATATATATTTTAAATCATACTTTTTATTTATTCTCCCTCTTTATCTCCTCTTTGTGTGTGTGTCCAGTATAGGAATGTTGTCCACTTATTCCAAACACAGTGCCCGTCCCGTTTTCCATACCAGAGTATCACTGACAACATTAGTGCTGTAAGTGTTGGAGTGTAGCAATAAGGCAACATAGCTGACGATAGCATATAATGACGATCAATTGGGCCATCCTGTCTGTCAGGTTGTTCCTGTCCAGCTCTAGTTAAGGATTTATTTGAGCTCTCAGCCATACAAGCTTGATGCTTCTTATCAAAGTCAGTTTTTATTTTTGTTGCTCTTTTGTCTTCCTCCATGATCATTAACCTATCATTAAAATCAGCTATGGTGCCTGAAGATTACAGGGAGGCCAATATAATTCCAAAATAAAACAATTTGACCTAAAAATAGCTCCAAGAGTGATCCAGGAAGCTACAGACCAATGAACCTGACATTAGTGCCTGGCAAAATAGTAGAAGCTACTCTGAAAAAGAAAAATGACTGGTCATACAGAAAGGCATGACTTAATGGAGCAGAGGTAACATGGATTTGGCAAAGAGAAGTCTTGTCTTACCGATCTGTAAGATTTGTTGAACATGTGGATGATGAGCCGGTTTTTCAAAAGGCATTTGATAAAGTTTCATGAGAGATTCCTGTGGTCCATGCTGTTACAATGTCACAGCTAGACTACTCTAATGACCAACATCAGAGCTAGACTACTGTTAATGCCCATCATCAGAGCTAGACTATTGTAGTTCCCAACATCAGAGCTAGACTACTGTAATAGCCTTGTACTCGCCTGACTATAAGGTGTTTCCATCAACTCTAATTATTTCAGAATGTTGCAGCATGACTTATAGAGGATTGCAAAGGCCCAAACAGAGCCAAATGTAAAACTTTCTGATCTTCAAGGCCCTCAGAGGAAATGGGCCTGAGTATCTAAAGAATAGATTAACCCTTTATACAGTTTTGAGGGCTCTAAGGTCCTCCCTAGGAGCTGTACTCTCAGCAAAAGAAATAACATGACATGACACCCACCAGTAAGCCTTTTTAGGAGTAATACTCTCACTCTGGAACTCACTCCCAGAGGGGCTAAACCTAACTCAAGACTCATTCAGGAAGCAGGTAAAAGCCTGGCTTTTCTCTCAAACTTTTAAAGGCTGTAGTGATTGACCAGCTAGTCACTAACACTGCATCAGCACTCACTTGCAGCACAGCCTGTAACCAAGACCAGTACCACCTATCTTATTTGACTGCACATACAATTTGCCTTCAGTTTAACTGCCCACTTTTAATTATCCCAATATCTTTGTCTCACTCATCTTGTCTGTCTATATCTCTCAACTGCACATGCCTTATCTGCCGCCTTTTAAGATGTTAAATTTGCATTGTATTGCGAGTATCATATTACTGTTATTTGAATGTTCTGCTGTGCTGTTTTAATGTTTATGATACTGACACTATCATGGTATGTTTATTAAAGGATTTTATCACAGGCTAAGCAGACTACAGTAGCTGCTACCATGCGTAAAAACCCCAAGCATGGTAAACATCCCATGCTAACTGTTTACTGGGCAACAGCATGCGGCTGGGTGGGCTAGGAGCAGAGTGTGGATGCTAACTGTACGTTGCAGTTAGTGTGAGGGTAATTAACGTGCTAATTGTCAATGCTGCAGTCAGCGCGAGTGCACGTAACGTCACCTAAATGAGTGGCAGAAAGTGCACCCACGTTAATTGCGATTGCTGGTTTAGAATGCTCAGGTACGTCTCAGCCTGCTAACGTCTGGGGAACATATAGGGCCTACCCCCAACAGTTAGCACGAGCCTGTTTCCTGCCCCACGCTAATTTTTGCCTGTTCACGCTCTTTTTAACACATTTTAGTAAACGCACCTTTAAGATGGCTATTTCTAACTTTATCTCACAGTTTTTTAATTTTATACTATGCTGACATTTGATCATTTTACTGAGGTCATACTTGTTACTCTAATGTAAGTTGCCCATATCATGCTAGATCTGCTGTACCCCACCTTCATAAAGGCAGTTAATAAATCTTGATAAATAAATAGTCATAGGATAAGAGGCAATTCCTATCTATAAAAAATAGGAAAGAGAGTGTTGTACTAAATAATCAGTTTCTCAGTAGAGAAAGGTAAATAGTAGCGCCCCAGAGCTCTGTACTGGGACCAGTGCTTCTTAACATATTTATAAATGATTGGAAAAGGAAGCATTGCATGAGGAGATCAGATCTGAAGATGACACAAGTTGTTAAATCATGAGCAGATTGTGAAGAGTTGCAGGTGGATCTGGCAAGACTGAGGGGTTGTCTAAATGCCAAATGAAATGGAATGTGGACAACTGCAAAGTGATGCACATTGGAAAAAATAGCTCTAACTTTCATTAATTTCATTATCATTGCACATTTTGACAGCTTAACAATTAACATATATAATACAGAATACATTGCATACAAACATAAAACGATATTAGTCCACATTAAATTATCTTCAAAACTGCATAATTCCAGCTTATAATGTATTGATCCTGACTAAAGACCCTTTGAAATAGCCAGAGCTTCAGTTATTTTAGGTTTTACACTCTTTTCATCAGACTACAATAGAATGAACACACAAACACTAGGATTCCCACATTATCTTATGAGATTCCTCTTTCTGCAAGTCTAGAGATATTGATTTCATGACCGAGGATTCCTTTTTGTTTCATGAGAGTAACTAAAGAAATTGTCAATTCATTTTGACTGAGTTATAGGTCCCAAGATGGTCTACAAGGTTTCAAATGATCAGATAATTTATACTTCATTGCTTTGTGCATACCTTTGTGTGCAACACATAAGCATTTAAGTTGCAGTCTATACCACACAGGAAGCCAATGAAGGCTAACTACAGTTGGAGAAATATGATTAGACTTCTTTATCCCAACAATTATTCTCACAACAGAATTTTAAATCTACTGCAGTGACTTTATATATGTATCATGTAAACCTTAATATACCATGGTACAGTAATCTATATTTGGTAATAGAAGTTGAACTATAGGTATACAAAGCTGGATTCCATATGAGGAGTCACCACTCTGGAAAAGGATCTTAGGGTAATAGTGAACAAATTTTCCGGCACGCAGAATGCTGGCTAGTGGGGTCAGACATCCGGGATGGACGTCCAACCCCCTCTAGCCGCTGGGATCCAATTTCAGGTCCAAACCTCCCCACACATTCAGGGCTGCTGTGCGGGGAGCTCTGGATGAGGGTGGGAGGGGGCGGTGACAGACAGGAGAGTGGGCGGTGGGGAGGTGGCCCTAAGACCCCGGATGTACAGGGCCAATCCCATCACGGCCCTGTAGTCCAGCAGTGCAGACATGGCCATCAGACCTATTCCACCTCAGAGGTGAAATAAGTCCGAATGTCAGGGATTGGGGCACACAGGGTGACCAAATATGCAGGACAGTTGGAGGTAGGTCCCCACTGCCCGATCCCAGCCCTGGCATCCCCTGTTGAGGTCCGGGCAGCAGAGAACAAACAGCGGGATGGCTGCGGCCCTACCTGAGCTCATGCATGGCATCCCGGTATCATGGTGACAGGACGCCACAGCACCGGGGCCCCTGCAGGATGATGGGGAGGGCTAGCAGGGGAGAGGGATGGACGTCCAGGCACTTGGGATTGGAGCATGACCAGCCCATCTAGCTCCAGAATCTTCACCCACAGGACCATCTAGCTTCCACGGTTACAGAATCTGGGTCTAATCCATACAGATTTTGGACATCTGGACAAGCTGGACGTGCCCCTTTCAGCATCGGGCTGCATGTTGAAACAAATGAAGAATAAAATGGAGAATATTCTAATGCCTTGGTGTCAGTCTATGAAGTGACTGCATTTTTACTGTGCGCAGTTCTGATCACCTCATCTTAAAAAAGATATAAAAGAACTAGAAAAGGTAAAGAGAAGAACATCCAAAATGATAAAAGGGATAGAAAGACTTCCTTATAAAGAAAGGCTAAACAAGTTAGAACTCCTTTTTGTTTATTTATTCATAACAATGTGTATTCTGTGCTATACAAAAAATCTAGTGTGGATTACAATTGAATGTACATAATTCAATAAAAACATTATAATAAAATTTTCAACATAAAAAACATGATACTAAAGCAAACAATTATTAGTAATATAATAATATCAAACTAATTACATAAAATACTTTAAAAATTGATCAAATTGAAGAGCGAGTACTAATTAACTCTCTGGATACTGTTAAGCACTTGCTGTATCATGTTTGCATAGTCTATTTTGCATCACCCTAATGGTTAATGTTCTAATGGTATACTGTTATCCTGAGGTTTCAAGAATTGTTTAGTGTTAAAAGGGGGGGGCCGCGGACATTGTAAATGTGCTAAGGGAGGGTGAAAGGCACCTAATTAGGCTTACACATGCTCCAAGGGGGACATTACATTACAGTACATGTTAGTATCTTTTTGCATGGGGAACCGGATGGAGTAGGGACAAGGGGTTAGCTTTACCATGTCCTGTCCTTCTGACAGGCAGGTGGTACAGCTGGGAGGGGAAGAGGGATGGGATAGGAAAGCAGTACAGATGGGAATGATATGGGGGGAGGGGAGGGGGAGAGGGTTTTCTCAATAATTTTAATGGCTGATAGGGAGGTGTGGTGGTGGCGGGGACTACTGTTGATAACTGTTAAGCGATGGGTGGATGAGAGGATGTTTTTAATGCATCAACTTAATGAGTATGCGGGGCGGGGGGGCTATGGAGGCGCAACACTTGATTAACCATGTTGAAGCTAATTTCTTTGAATGTGAAGGGTCTCAATTCCCCTGGAAAACGCTCTTTGTTGTTTGCGGAATTGAGATCCTTACGAGCAGATATAGTGTTTTTGCAAGAGACACACCTCCGTTCTAGCAAACAAGGGTGGTTAAAATGCAAACCCTAACATGAAGTGTGGGTGGCTTCAGACACCAATGGGCGCAAGAAGTGTGGTGTGGCCCTCTTATTTCATCAAAGGTTATCCCTCAAGGTGGAAAGAGGGATAGTTTGGGGAGATGGCTCTTACTGACTGTTCGCTTGGAAGGCTGTTTGCTGACATTGGCTTGCGTGTATGCCCCCAACACGGGCCAGGTGAAATTTTTTGCTCAGCTCAAAGCTCAGCTGGCCGAGTTTGCAACTGGCCCTATTATATTGGGTGGGGATTGTAACGTTCATTTGATCCCTCACTTGGACTCGACGAGCAAGGTTGGGGGGATGTCGCGAGGGCCTAGTAAGGCACTGCGGAGTTTAATGCATGACTTAGGCTTGCGTGACGTATGGAGAGATACACACGAGGGGGAAAAAAGTTACACATATTACTCACCCGTGCATCAAGTACACACACGCATTAACTATTTTCTACTAGATCAACGTTTGTTGGACGAGAAAATTGAAGCTGGGCACGGGACACTGACGTGGTCGGATCATGCTCCGTGCTGGCTCACCCTCCCAGCGGATTTTTGCAACGAGCACCATCGGCTCTGGCGCTTAGATATCCGTTTTCTGCGGCGACAGCGTGCCATTCAGGACCATGGTCACTTTCTAAATGAATTTTTTTGAACTAAATGATACAGGGGAGGTTCCCCTGCCTATGGTCTGGGATGCCTTTAAGGCTACCGCGCGGGGTCACTTGATAGCCGAAGCAGCCCAGACTCGGCGGGCCTGGAAGCGGGAATCTTGTCAGCTAGAGGAGGAATCTCGCCGTCTCCAAAGGGAGCATGTCCGGACAGGTTCTAAGCGTATCCTGTGCCAATGGCGGGCAGTGCAGGCTAAGTTGGGGGCCTGCAAACAGCGTGACTTGGATAACATAAGACGGAAAATGCGCCAAACTTTTTACGAGCGAGGGAATAAAGCTGGTCGGTATCTGGCCCTGAGGCTCCGACAGCAATACACCTCAAGGGTAATTCGTGAACTTCGAGATTCCCGGGGGCATAAGAGGGTGACTTCCAGGGAGATACGCGATATATTTGCCGACTTTTTGGAAGAATTATATAAAGCTGAGCCAGTGGACAGGCACCAGGTGCAGGAGTACTTACGTGCGGTCACGCTGCCACAGATGTCTGAGTCAGATGTCGCTCAATTAGATGCTGAATTCACCGTGGATGAGGTGGAGATGGCAATCCGGCGACTGAAATCAGGGGGGGGCGCCCGGCACGGACGGCTTTCCCGCTGAATATTATAAAAAATTTAGAGTACAGCTGGCGCCGACCTTGATGCTGCTCTTTAATGAGGTGTTGAAGGGGGAGGCCCTGCCCCCTTCTCAGCGCGAAGCTCTTATTACAATGATACCTAAGCCAGGTAAGCCCCCGCAGGAGGCAGCTTCGTATCACCCAATCTCCTTGCTTAACACAGATGTAAAAATTTTGGCGTCAGTGTTGGCTGCTCGACTGAACCGGATTCTGCCAGCTTTGGTTCACCCACATCAAGTAGGGTTTGTCCCGGGCCGTCAGGCGGTGGATAATATCCGACGAATGCTACAGGTTATCCATGTGGCTAGGCAGGACACCCAACCGGCACTCTTAGTGGGAATTGACGCTGAGAAGGCATTTGATCGCGTTAGCTGGGACTTCCTGTGGAGTATGCTGGACACAATGGGGTTTGGCCCTAATTTCCAATGGTGGGTTCATTGCCTATACCAAGAACCTAGGGCTCGAGTCCACGTTAATGGGGGTCAATCTGCGAGTTTTCCGTTGGAAAGGGGCACTCGGCAGGGGTGTCCTCTGTCACCGCTGCTCTTCGCGCTTGTGATGGAGCCCTTAGCGCAGTGTTTTCGGGATCATTTAGATATAGTGGGCGTTCGAACGGGCCCGGAGGAGTTTCGAATAGCGCTTTTTGCGGATGATATCATACTATCCCTGGGGGACCCGGCTGCGTCCCTTCCGGCCGCAATGCAACTCTTTGCTGCCTTCTCCCGGGTATCGGGATTCCGGATTAATTACGCTAAATCCGAGATTCTTAATGTTGGGACCCCGGAAGCGGTCTGCTCCCAACTGAAGACCACATATCCCTTTCGATAGGTGTCAGGGGCCCTCCGCTACCTGGGCGTTAATCTAACGGTTGAGCGTGCGGCACTTTATAAAGAAAATTACAACCCGCTCCTTCAGCAGGTTCGGCAGGACTTTGAGTCCTGGGCGCGGTTGATGTTGTCCTGGTTTGGGCGGATAGCCGTGGTCAAGATGGTAGCTCTCCCAAAGTTTTTATACCTTTTTCAGGTACTCCCCATCCCGCTCCCACGGGGGGCTTTGGCTAAGTGGCAAGCAATGCTTATGAAATTTATATGGGGATCACGTCGGCCCCGCATAGCGCGTCAACAGCTTTATAAGCAGACTCGCCGCGGCGGTATGGGCGCGCCCAACCTCCAGTGGTACTATATGGCGGCTCAGTGTCGTGCGGGGGTGGAATGGATGAACACTGACAGACCCAAGCGCTGGGTCCAATTGGAACAGCACCTTGCGGGGGGGGGGGCGGGATTGGGAGATAGACTATGGCTCGGCTCTGGGTTGCGCGGGGGCAAGCGCCCAACTAACCCCTATATCCTGCACACGCTTCAATGCTGGGACAGGTCTTTCCGGCCTCAGGGGGCAGATTTGACTCCACTGGCACCGATAGTGGACAACACTTTGTTTCCTCCAAGGATGAGTGATCAGGTATTCCGAAAGTGGGGACATAAGGGACTTAGCCGAGCAGGGCAGCTGTTTGAAGAGGGACAGCTACGCTCTTTTCGAGCGCTTCAAGAAGATTTCGGCCTACCCGACAGTCATGTCTACCAGTATACACAGGTGACACACTGGGTTCGGACCCGGGCGATTCGATCCCAGGTGGCCCGGGATCTGTCGGATGTTGAGCGCCTATGTGAAGGGAGCACCACCACGAGAGGCCTTATTGCTGCTTTTTACTCCCAGTTGCAAGAGCGGCAGGCTGGAGGTGGCAGGCACAGGGAGCAGTGGAACCACGATCTGAATCTTCACTATGCGGAGCAGAGCTGGGAGCAGGTGGAAGGTAGATTGTGGAAAAGCTCGGTGGCAATTAACGCCCGTGAAACTAATTATAAAATTCTTTATCGCTGGTACATGACACCCGACCGGATAGCACGCGCATACCCTGGGGCTTCAAGCTTGTGCTGGCGGAATTGTGGACTGAGAGGCACCTTGGCGCACGTTTGGTGGCTTTATCCTCGTATTAGCCCCTTTTGGAAGGGGATCCAGCACCGCTTAAAACAATTGGTTGGGTTGCACATTCCCTGGGACCACGGCATCTTCCTTTTAGGTGTGAATGTCCCGGGTGCCAGAACCCCCCAGCTCACCTTGATTCGACATGGCTTAAATGCGGCGCGGCTGGCACTAGCGGCTGCTTGGAAGCAGGCTCTGGCCCCCTCCTTCTCCAGTTGGTTGGAACGCATGTGGGATACGTACATCATGGAACGAGGGGTGGCGGCTGGAAAGTTTCGCCTCCCCCAGTTTGAGCAAGTATGGGAAACTTTTGTTTTGAAGTACGGTTCCTGATTGTGTAGGGGTTCCTTGCATTCCCTGGCCACGCTGAATTAGCATCAATACGGGAGGGGTTGTCTCCTGACTCCCCCGCCACTCCGAGCGTTCTGATATGTAGAAGCTCTCTCGCCACTCTCACTAGGCAGGCAGGGTCTTACTAGTGGGTGGGGGGTGGTGAGGGTAGGGGAGGGACGGGGAGGGACGGGGGGGGGGGTGTAGGCGGTAATAACGATAGGTGGGTAGGGTGGTATGGGGTTGCTACTAGGCGAGAACGGAGGAGTAGGGGGCAAATTATAATTTACCAAAGACAAAAAAAAAAAAAGGCCGTGCGAATTTTGCCTGTGAGTTCCCAACAGTTTCGCTTTGCATTGTATTTTGCTTGTAACTCATGCTATGACCGTTTTATTGTAATTTTGTGTTGCCTTTAAATAAAATAAAAAAAAATTGATCAAATTGCATATAATTACATAGGAAGCACAACAGTAAAATTGTCTTAAGCGTGGAAAAGTGATGGCTGAGAGGAGATTTGATATAAGTTTATAAAATCATGAGTGGGGTAGGATGGATAAATAGGGAACAATTGTTTACCCTTTCTAGTAGTCCTAAGATTCGCAGACTCTCATGAAACTAATAGATGACATATCTAAAACAGATCATAGAAAACATATTTTCGCTCAACATACAATTAAGCTGTGGAATTTGTTGCCATAAAAATGTGGCCAGGGCAATTAGAATAGCTGGGTTTAAAAAGAGCTGAGATAAGTTCCTAGAGGAACATTCTAGAGACCATTATGGGTATGAATATGGAATGGATCTACTTCTTGAGATCCTGCTGGATATCTGATCTGGATTGGCCACTCTTAGGGGCTTGTTTACCAAGCCGCGGTAGCAGCTTCCTCCTGATATCGGAGCCGCGGCCCCATTGAATTCAATGGGGCCACGGCTCTGATATCGGGTGGAAGCCGCTACCGCAGCTTGGTAAACAAGCCCCTTAGAGTCAGGATGCTAGGCTTGGTAGACCTTTGGTCTGATCCAGTATGGCACATCTTATGAGCTTATTATGGGTTTGATAAGCATACAAATTGCCACACTTAAGCCAGCACCATAGTCCACCACCCCAGTGTCTTTTACCCAGCTTTGTTCCTACCACTGCTCTCAATCAACATGGTTAAATTCTGTCATGGTACCATTTTCTCCTCTGCTGGTAGGTTACTCCCAGCATCAATAACCCTCAGAATACTGTACTAGTATTATAATTCCATTTCTCAATGTGCAGTGAGAGCCATACACTGTCTACTGCACTGCTATTTTAGGATTTACACTCTTTTCATCAGACTGCAATAGAATGAACACATAAACACTAGTATTCCCACATTATCTTATGAGGAAAGTTGAATGTTCACACAGGCTACAAGTTACTAAATAGGCAGCAAATGCATGCCAGCAATTGAACCATCAGTGAATATAGTCCTTTAAATAATGATTTTTTTAAAGTGCCATTAAGTCAACGCTGACTCCTGGCAAGTCAGCAGCCCCTGAGTTTTCTTGGCAAGGTATGACTGGAAGTACATTGCAAGGCCTTTTCTTCCATGGCGATGGAAGGCAAAGCGACTTGCCCAAGGTCATAAGGAGTGCCAGTGACCCCGATCTCCTGGGTACCAGGCTACTCCTCCATTCCTAAATAATGAATAAAAGGGTTAATAAAAAGTGGCAAATATGTTTTTTAATTGTCTGAGTATGCCCATGAGCTATTTGTTATTTGTCTTTTCCTAAGTGCCTGTCTTGCTTCCAAACACACTAGATCAAAGTATAACTATGATAAATACTCTTGTCTTTTGCTATAAAAATACTGAGAACCTTAATCCAAGCTGCTCAAACTGGGCAGGGAAGTGGGGAGAGAGAGAGAGAGAAGGAGCTGGAACCAATAGGACTCCTTGTAGGCACAGAGTCTGATTTACTTAACTCGTTTCCCATAGACACAGAATGACAGCAAAGCCCTGGTGAATCAGGCTGGCGGTGACTTCTTATAATTCTGTCTTTCTGCAGTCACTCAATCTTCTGAAATGTATGCAGGCACAAACCTGTTCAAATCTCTTTCTCTCTTTCTGTCTTTTGAAATCCTAAGCTTGTACAAATTGGAGCTTCAAAGTAATCATCAACTTTCAGCCCTGCTGACGGCCTCACCACGAAAGGAAGAGCTCAGCTTGCTTTTCTGTTATTTTTTAATGAAGTGGATATCTTTCTTGATCTCTCTTGCGGTAGAGGTGTGCCATTTTAATGATATTCCCAACCCTCAGCAGATGCAACAAGAATGTATAGTAGAGCAATGAATGCGAAGGAATGAGGAATGATGCCATCTCAGCGTTTGATTTAGATGGCGCAGTGTTGTATTGTGAGGCAAATGTTTATTTTTGTACCCTTCATCCCTCTGGGATGATTTCTCTTATTCCTGAACTTCAACGTCTTATGGGTCAATATTCAATGGCCATGGTCAGTGGTTTTTTTAAACCCCAACTGAGGCGGTCATAAAAAAATCTGGATATTCAGCATCAAAATCCGGATAACAGCCGGCACTGAATATAAGGATAGAGCTGTGACTGATGCTATTATCCAGATAGGGAAGGGAAAGAGATTTTTGTTTTATTTCTTATCCCCGGAGGACTTACAATCTAATGGGCTGATATTTAAAAGCATCTATCCAGTTATCAGGACCTGCTAATTGGATGATTGCCAGTTAGCGCGATATTCGGCACCGCTGAATACTTCCTCTGACTACCTTAGCAGTCTCCAGATAGTGCCAGCACAGTCTGTGAGGAGCTGGGGTAGAGTTCAGGGTTATTCAATCAGCAGCGATATTCAGACTGCTAAATGGATAACACGCCGCATAAAGTTAGGCCACAAAAAAAGCAGTCCCAACTTTTTGCAATTTTGCTATCCAGATAGCAGCTGAATATCGCCACTATCCGGATAGCACTGATGGTCAGAGATGAAACCAGTTATTCAGCTCTGAAAGGAATCTGGATTCTGGTGGTGAGCAACCAGTTTATTTATTTATTTATTCTATTTATTTGCTTGCTTTATATATCACTTTATCCACATAATCAAGGCGGTTTACAGGGAGCTTATACTGCTCTAGGCAGTATACAAGGAACAAGAAACATGTGAACAGTAACATTACGTAATCAACATTATAACAGTGTTTTACATCACATGCAGACCATTGTTCCTGGTGATGATCAGGACTTCGGTCTTTTTTAGATTTATTGACAGATTTACTGAGTTGAGCCAGTGAGAGACGTCATTGAAGCAGTTGATTGTTTTCTCATAGTTTGGGTTCAAGGCTTTGACAGTTGTGAAGAGCATGATGTCATCGGCGTATATTCTGTAATGCACATTGTGCGCTTTGATTATGTCACAGTTAGGCTGTAGATAGACATTGAAAAGTAAGGCAGATAGCTCTGAGCCCTGTGGGACACCTTGGATCTGAGTGAATTGTTTGGAGAAGGTATTGTTAAATTTCACCTGTTGCGTGTGGTTAGTGAGGTAGGACTCAAACCATTGAATTATATTGCCTCCTATTCTAAGCTGTTTTAGGTGGTTGATAAGGATTTTATGACTTACGGTGTCAAAAGCTGAGGTTATGTCTAGGAATACAAGTATGTAGACCTGTTTGGTGTTTTCAATTTCTTGTATGATTGTGTCGAATAGGGATGTTAGGAGGGTTTCCACTCTGTGATATGCACGGAATCCATATTGGTGTGGGTCCAGTTTGTGTCTGTGAAGTCTTGGAGTTGCCTCTGAACTGATTCTTCTATAACTTTGGATAGGAATGGGAGACTTGATGTTGGTCTGTAAGAGTTTCCTTTGTAAATGTCATTGATGATACTTACCACTGCTATTACTACTACTTACCATTTGTATAGCGCTCAAGACATACACAACACTGTACAGAGACATGTAAGAGTCAATCCCTGCTCATAAGAGTTTACAGTCTAGTCAAGACAGACAACTCATCAGTCAAGAAAAACAATAAACAACTGAGGACTGGGATATGTTTAGGGGAATGGTAAGGAAACACATAGGTGATGAACAAGTGACTAAGGGGATCAGGATCCAAAAGCAGTCTCAAAGAAGTGAGTTTTTAGCCCAGATTTGAACAGGGCTTCAGATGGAGTCTGAGATACCGACTCGGGTAGCTTGTTCTAGGCATAAGAATCAGCAGGATAGAAATATTGAAGTCTGGAGGCAGTCAAGGAGAAGGGTACAGATAGAAGGGATCTGCCAGAAGAGTAGAGTTTCTGAAGTGGGGGTGTAGGGAGAAATAAGAAAGGAAAGTTAATGAGAAGCAGCCGAATGAAGGTGCTTATTCAGTAGTAGAAATTTGAACTGGATGCGGAAATGGATAGGAAGCCAATGAAGTGACTTGAGAAGAAGGGTGGCATGAGCATAGTGACACTGATGGAAGATTAGTCATGCAGCTGAGTTTTGAACAGATTGAAATGGGGAGACATAATTCAGAGGAAGACTGTGAAGAGGACCTTGCAATAGTCTAGACAGGTGGTGACTAGAGAATTGATAAGGGTCTTAGTAGTGTGTTCAGAAAGGAAGGGACACATTTTGCCAGTGTTATAGAGAAAGAAGAGACAGATTTTAGCTATCTGTTGGATGTGTGTGGAGAAGGAGAGGGAGGAGTCAAAGATGACCCCAAGGTTGTGAGTCGAGGAAACAGGGAGGAGTAGAGTGTTATCCACAGGGCACTTAGGTGCGTTAGAAGGGGATATTCAATGGCACTAACCATGTAAGTGCCGTTGAATATACCAATTTAAGGCATTTACATGGTTTACTGGGCTATAAACCGTGTAAATGTCTTTCAAAAAATGGACCCAATATTCTTAATAGTTGGTCCCAATGCCAGTGGATATTAGATTATTGGGCAACCTCTTGGCTTTTATGAAAAAGTAAAAGCACATTATTTTGCATAAGCATTCCCGAGGAAGCATTCTAAAGCAGCTATCCATCGCCACTAAACCTGGGACCTGGATATTCAATGCTTGGGCCATATCCAGCCATCAGCATTGAAGATCTGGGTCAACTGGATAGTGTTGAAGCTAAATGGGCAGTGGCAATATTCAACCGCTGCACGGTTAGCTTTGGCAGTGAAACTTATCTCCAGGAACAAGCAGGAATGAGTCTTCACATATGGGTACGTCGGTACCGACGGAGCCTGTGCGGGAACGCTCCCCAGCATCCAGAAAGAAAGCCTTTGGGAGCATCCCACACGCATGCATGCTGCCTTCCCGCCTAAACACTTTCCTCTCCTCAGTTTTCGTTTTTCCGCGGAGCCGACAGGATGTGTCCTTGTCACTGCAGAAAATTCATCTTTTTTATTTTTATTTTTTGTGGTCGCGCCTGCCTTCGCTCAACGCCCACCGGTACCGCCGGTGCTTTTCTTTCTTTTCTTAAAAAATGTCTTCTTTTTTCTGAGAAATTTTTTCTTATTTAGTGCCTGAACCTTTTCTGGCCACTGGGCCTCTATCCTTTCCATTATGGAAAAGCCGGCCACTATCCTTAAGAAATGTCTAAAGTGTGGCGGTACAACTAGGTTAATAGACACTCATTTTTGGTGTCTAACTTGTTTAGGTCCTGACCATTGTCCTAAAGAGTGTTTCTCTTGTAGGAGTTTAACCAGAAGAGGTCTTCAGAACTGAGCTCAACTCGGTACCGGGTCTCCATCAACCATGATGTCACCAGGCAGAATCTCTTCTTCCTTCCACGGTCAGGTAACCAAACAACAGTCTGTTAAGACTAGCCAGTCCTCGAAAGGTAGATCTCTTTCTAAGCATCGAGATGGCTCTGGCCTTGCCCTCGAGGACACTGGCTCAATCCTGGCGGGAGTCTTCGGGCTCCAAAGGATTATCAGGATCTCAGGTTGCTCCCAAGGATTTTACCTCTGTGGATGCACCTGTGCCATGCTCGGTGGTTCGGACCGCGTCAACCGGTACCGATACCTCGGCATCGACTATGGTGTTGGATGAAAAACTCTTCGCCATGGAACGCAGTCTGGTGCATCTCTCATCAACAGAGTCGCCGCAGACTGTTCTTCGACTACCGATATCGACGCCGGTACCGGTATCGGCTTTGATACTAGCACCGGTGTCGGTGTCGGTATGCTTACCAACATCGGCATTGCTCCCGGTACCGAATTGGGCATCGTTGCAGATGCCGGTATCGGCATCGGTACCGGCATCGATGCTTTCGATACCTCTTTCAACAGGCTCGCTTCCCTCGATGCCGAGTCTGGAATCGCTATCTAGCCTGGAAGATTCGGTACCGACTCGTCTCGGTACCGACATCGAGAAGTACCGACCACACCTCTATAAGGAGAATCCGATGCTTCATCCTCCCCGGTCTTCTAAGCCCGATGTCGGAGAGGCATCTATCGGTACCACAACTGAACTTTCAACAGTTTCAGTTTTCACTCCTCATTTCAGAGAATTTCTCTTAAAAGGGATCTCTTTTCAAGCTTTTCTGCTTGATATGGCAAGAATACTCGCTATATCTATATCTGGGAAGGAGTCTATACCAAGGGATTCAGAAATTCTGCAATCCCCCTGGTTTCCAGAGGAGGCAATCATGCTTCCTCTGCATCAGATCCTACAGGATCTGTTATTAAGAATGTGGGAAACTCCCTTAACAGTATCCCCACATTCCAAAAGAGTGGACACTATCTATGAAGTCCCACCTTCGCCAGGTTTTCAAAAGACTCAACTCCCTCATCATTCTATAGTAGTAGAATCAGCAATGAGGCGTGTTAAGAGTGCAAAAAAGCACTCCTCTTATCCGCCAGGTCGTGAGTCTAGAACCTTAGATGCTTTTGGGCGTCGATGCTTCCAAGCATCTATGCTTTCAGCAAGAATCATTTCATATATTTTCTATATGGGATTCTCTCTGAAAGAGGTTGCCAAAGATTTAAAACTTTTCAACTCTTTCCTTCAGGAACATAAAAGAGCTGACTATTTATCACTAGTCAATCATGCTCATAATATTTCTACATTCCTTTGTCATGCTTCCATGGATTCTTTTGACTCTATTAGCAGATCTTCTGCTATAGCCATAGGGGCATGACGTCTAGCCTGGCTCCAAGCTTCAGACTTGGATAAATGGGTTCAAGAAAAGCTGGGAAATAGCCCTTGTACTGGAGAACATCTCTTCAACAAGGATTGTCTATTTCAAGCTAGTCAGTTAACCACTAAAAATGCTACCTTAAGAGGATTGTCAAAACTTTCCTCTGTCCTAGCTAATGATGGATCTTCTAAAAAACTTTATTCCTCTAGGGGGAAAAAGTTTTATACATCTTCTTCCCCTCAGACAGATGTTCCCCAACAGGAGCAGCATCAAACCAGTCTAAGGAAACAGAAACCTCAACGGACTCAGCAAACCCAGTAACTACAGGGTTTCTGATTTCTCTTCTTCCTGTATGAGGTTCAGGATCCGTACACCTGCCTTTTTATCAAAAGAGGCGTCTGGCTTGATTCTCATCCATGCTGAGACAACACTGAGTTAACTCTAGGCATGAATCTCTTGTTTCAAGAGAACTTCATTCTACTAGCTCCAAGAGCTCTTGAGATATCTCAGGCCTACAGGTAATAAGTTTCTACTTCCCTATTTAAAAAAAAAAAAGCAGGAGGGAAGGTCAATCAAGAAACTTAACAGGCTGAGTGCTACCTTTCACCCTTTTTGACACTTACCTGTAAGACCTTAACTGCAGAGGACCCTATCCATAAACACTTACTAATTTGTAAGGTTTTCAACTCTGTATTACTTCTATCTTTTAGTTGGGACATTTAGTCTCCAACCTGAATATTATTCAACTGGAGAGCTTCTTACTAAAGCTATAGGAATTCCTACTCCAGTAAATCTTTCCAATTCAGAGTTTTTTCCTTTTTGGGTCTTTCTGCACTGGGGTTTTTACAGGATGCAATTCAGCATTCTGAAAGCCCCTACCAGATTTAGTCTATACATTTGAGCAAGGTCAGCTCAGAAGGCTTCTAAAACCATCCATACTGGAAACATGAATAACCCACCAAGTGGGTTAGATGAGCTTCTTTAAACAGATAGCTCACATGGGTTTCCGCCTATTCTACGCTACTTGCGTTTGTTAGACCTGACCCCTCAAATATTTCCTGTACAATTAATCATTGCAGGGCAAAAAGCCTCTCTACCATTTTTGCCATTCTCAATTCTGTTTCAACAGAATTGATTCGGTTGCACACTGGCTACCCAACAGCCAGGTCTCATCTAAGCAACCTATAACATGCTCTCTGCAACTATGCAATGAAGCTCTACAACTATGGGCCTTTGTCAGAGAGTGTCGTAGTCCACCCCTGGTAGGTAACTTCCAGGCGGTCAAAGAACCTTTGACTGGCAGTCTCTACCCAGTCATGCTCCCACATGGCTGTTTGTTCCTAATTTTCCATTTTCCTTAAAATTATTTCAAGGAGAAGGAACCAGGGCCTGGACGACTTCAAGTTTAAGGAATAGCACCACTCCCTAAGTTGTTCCTTATCCTCAAGGGAACTCCTACAAAAGGGATGCATTCCAAATCATTGCAGTTGATCCTTATCTACTGCAATTTTTCTACATTGAAGTCTTGAGAAGCAAAGAACGCATGATACTCATACTGCCCTCATAGAGAGACAGACATGGTATCCCTTTACATTGCGTTTTTTTCTTCCAGCTTCTATTCTGAAGTGATAAAAGGAATCCTCTATCTTAGGATTAAGGATCTCCTCTGCACACCTTCGGGTACGTCTCAAGACCTAATTATCTGAGGACTAGTCGTTTTACAACCTAGACTTCTTGTCACGGGTAAGAAGCATCTTATTGGTTTTTCATGTAACCTTACATATGTTTCTTATACCTTGACTAATAAGTGATCTTCACCAACTATCTGCAATACGGTCTTAACCCTTCTTGTTATTACACAAGCATACAATCTGACCCTGAAATATTGTTGCTGTCCATATCAATGCTGTCAGCATACCATAAGCTTCTTAAATGGACATACAATTTGTCTGGTAAAGTTAGGAAACTCCTTTTTTTTACCATAACCTTTTCTATCAGAATCAGGTTACCTTATATCTGAAGCTCTCTAGGTAAAGTTGTTAGCCTAAGTGCTATCACTTACGCAACACACATTACTGATCTTCAGAAATTGGGGGCTAAACAGCCCAATACAATTTTCTCGTCTGGATGAAAGGGTTCTACAAACCCATCCCCTTTTTCTATAAAGGTATCTTGACCTTTTCTTCCAGACCAGTCAGATTTGTCTTTTCTTTTCTTTCCCAAGGCACCATCCTGCTCTAGGGACAGAAATGTTTTAGACTTTGGACTAGAGAAGTTTAAACTTCTCTCCAAGGTCCCAACTTCTTATAAAATTCCCCAGTTTTCCCTGGGGTTATGTCTAGACATTAATATTTCTTATTCTGTCTACATTGCAAAACTTTATTTCCTTTACTCCCCACAGTAAGGGAATTCCATATGAGGACAATGTGATGGTTCTTTACAACAGACCCATATTAACTTCCCCATATGTGTAGTTTTTTTGCAATCCTTGAATAACTTCCTTTTTCCTTACTAACAGTTATTTCTCCACAAGGACACCTTCCCCGATTCCTTGTTTAGTCTAGCTGTTCCACAGCACACCTTTTTACACTGTTAGCTCAACTCCTGCCCTCCATCCCTTGGATGCCTGAGGTCCTTGGGGGGAAGCATGGCCCATCCATTAGTTTTGTAATATGCTGGGCCTCTCCCAGGCATCTCAGGTTGGGAGTCCCCATATGTGAAGACTCATTCCTGCTTGTTCCTGGAGATAGCACAGTTACTCACCTGTAACAGGTGATCTCTGGGAACAACAGGAATAAGTCTTCACAACCCACCCACCTCCCCTAGGAGTTGTGCTCTCTTTCTCTCTCTCTAATTTGTCTACTACCCCTCCTTCGGTCTCAGCTACAAACCCAACTGATGAGAGGGAAGTGTTTAGGTGGGAAGGCAGCGCGCATGCGTGTGGGATGCTCCCAAAGGCTTTCTTTCTGGATGCTGGGGAGCGTTCCCGCGCAGGCTCCGTCGGTACCGACGTACCCATATGTGAAGACTTATTCCTGCTGTTCCCAGAGATCACCTGTTACAGGTAAGTAACTGTGCTTTACCACCAGGGGTTAACCAGGCCGCTGCTGAATATTCCCAGTGCCTGTGTTAGTGCCGTTGAATATCCTGATCAGAGCAATTAACGTGATTAGCAGACTTGCTAACCACATTAATCACTTTAAATATCAGGCCCATAGATTTTAATTAGTTATTTTAGTAGTTAATGTTTACCGTTATTAATTGTATGTTATTAATATTTCATATGTTTTTCGTTAGCCACCAAAATCTGATTGTGATTGGTGAGTTATAAGCACTTTTAAAATCAATCATAAATGCTGAGAATTAACAGAAATCATCTTAGATCCCTTTAATACTGGCACAGGGAATATGAGCTATTAGAAATCCCTTAGAGGGATGTTTGTTAAGCTGTGCTGTTAATGCGGCAGATAGTGCATGCTATCTGGCCATGTTAATAAATAACACATGCAAAATGCAGATAATGCCACAGCTTTCTGCACTATCTGTAAAAAGTGTGTTATCTGCATGAATCGGAGGGATTAGGGTGGAAAGTGGGCAAGTCAGCAATGTGCGGATTACCATGGACCTCAAAAACAAATACTACTATTACTATTATTACTCATTTATATAGCGCTACAAGGCGTACGCAGCACTATACAGACATGTGATGGTTAGTTTTTCCCCGGTTCTCCCAAGTTCAAACCCTGTTCTCTGTAAACTCAATGTGACTTACGCATTGTAGTATGTTTCTGTTCATTGTGAACCGCACTGATTTTAATAGCGCGGTATATAAGAAATGTAAATAAATAAAATAAATAAATAAAAATGTAAAGAAGACAGTCCCTGCTCATAGAGCTTACAGTCTAATCAAGACGGGCAGAATACAAGAGAAACAAGGGGGTTCAAATAGGGAAGGAGGCACAAGGAGAGCAAGGGAGTAGGATCCAAATGGATCCTCAAAGAGAGAAGGCTTTAGCATGCATTTGAAGAGGGGGAGAGAAGAGGCTTGACATAAAGATAGAGGAAGTTTGATCCATGCATTAGGAGGTAACTGTCAAATTTGGAGGCAATGTGGGTGCAACTAATGCCATGTCAATGGGTGGCATTAATTGCATCCCCGGGCTGCTGTCGAACTGTGCTCCCTGCATTTTCCATATGGTATCTTTTGGGGAAAGCAAGGTGCACACATTGCATTACAGGGAAATTACCTCCAAAACATCTCCCATGCTGCCAAAAGTCTGCGTACTACTCCACAGTTGTTTTCTCCAGAAATATTATGACAGAGATAAATCCTCCATTTCAATAGAACGAGATTCTTCACATACTGCAATTCCCACAAGCCTTGTGTGCTTGCCCGGTATCTCTCTCCAGTTAAGGACAAGATATTTAGCACACTGACTTCAGTCCCTGGAAGCTATAATTGGGAAGTAGTGCTGTTGCTAGGATCTTTAAGCAATGAACTCAGGCTTTTAGTACTTTAGAGAAGACAACAGAATAAGGTATCTGTCCACAGGGGAGAAAAGTAAAGGTTTATCCAGGGAACCAATGACTCTGTAACTCTGAAATATCTTTTCACTGGTGACGGACTTGGTGATTTGTTTTTATGTGTATATTTTACATACTTACGCGGTTTTACTTCAAGCCAGGTTGAATTAGCAGTGGAACTTACATGCCACTCAATCCTACCAAGCTGTATGGCTGAGAAAGAAAGGAAATGATCTGCTTTTAGTAACATTTTTCATGCCTGCATTATTTTTAGGTTTTGTTTGGCGGTCCTATGTTCTGTTTTTCAGGATCGCTTTAGACATTCTATCAGGTCTTACCAATATAGGTTGACAGCGATCGCGCACGCAGAACGTTGGCTATGCCCAATTCAGAGCTTCTTGTAGACGTTTATTGTTAGGAGGAAAATGACTAAGTTAAACACAACACCCTTTCTTCCACAGTGGAGTTTGGACCGCTATCACGCCTCTTTGTTTCCTTCCCACTGTGAATGTCACAAACATTGAATTATAAGGACGGGTCCTCTGGCCCGATATTCAAAGGATTTATGCTCCTAACTTTGAGAGTTAGGTTCCCATATTGAAAAGTTGCTAGGGCTGAGTGCCTAAATATTTTCTTAAAATTTCTCTAAACTCTCAAATTTAGGAGTAGGGCCAGCACAGCGCTACCATTAAGTGAGCTAGGCAGCCACCTAGGGCACCTGTCCTCTAGGGCAGGGGTGGGCAATTCCGGCCCTCGTGCACCACAATCCAGCCTGGTTTTCATGATGTCCCTAATGAATATTCTTGGACCTATTTCCATACAATGGCAGGCAGTGGATGCAAATAGATCTCATGAATATTCATTAAGGACATCATGAAAACCAGGCTGGATTGTGGTGCACGAGGGCCGGAATTGCCCACCCCTGCTCTAAGGGCACCCGATGCCACCCCTCTCCGGGTTCTGCAGCAGGGACAGTGGCTCTGAAACCATGATGCAGCGCTTACTTAAACGCTCCGGTGCTACATTATGCTTTCTGTCTTCTACTATCTGCTTCTTCCGCCCCCTCCAATGCAGACTTACGGTTTATGAAAACCAGAAGTCTGCATTGGTGTGGGGCAGAAGAGGCAAATAATAGAAAATGGAAAACGCAATGAAGCATCAGAGCATTTAGGTAAGCGCTGCATCATAGTTTCTGAGTCACTGCCCCGCTGCAGGATGCAGAGGGAGACAGAAGTGGTGGCAGTGAGGGCGGGGGCAACGTGGGAGGGGGGAGGATAGAGGACCCACCTAGGGAACCTCCAGTCCTTTCACCGGCCCTATTTAGGAGCATAAAACGAGTGTGGCAATGGAGGCAGGATTATGGGGGGTGGGGGGGGGGAGAAAGGGAGTTTAGCAGTGATTTTTGGCACAAGGCACCTAAATTAGGCTGATAAATCTAAGCAAATGAAGGGCAGGCCTAAATTTAGGACCATAAATTTTAAGCTCATAAAGTAATTTCAGCTGAAAACTTAGGCTCTCTGTGTGGCTAAAAACAGGGCACAGATTTAGGAGCCTAACATTAGGAGCTCGCATTTTTTGAATATCAAACCCCTCTTTCTTGGATACAGCCTCAAACTTATGACAAATCCTGATATTCTTCAACTTGAAAAGATCATCTAATTCACTGCAAAACCTACAGAAGCATTTCCTTATTCCCTACTATTAACCTTCAAATCTGACACCTGTGCTAGGCAAAACAATTATTTTGGCTTGTTCCATATAGCTCCAGTAGAATTAATGATGAAAGTCTGCATTTGCTTGAAGTGTCTTACAGTAGATTGTGTCTGCCTCTCCATTCTACTTTAGCTAAGGGTAATTTATTACCAATCCTGTACCTTAAAGGCTTTTTCCTTCCTGCCCCCTACAAGCTGATGATAAGCATGTTAGTGAACTTTTCAGTATCTGGATCCTTAGCTGCCTAGCTAATTGCTGAAAGCTACTAATTTATTTCAAACTGTACTTAGTTTACATAATTTATTTCCTCTTCTTTGTACTTTCAGGTGATTAACTCAAGATTCATAGATATGTGTATCACAGTTCATCTAATGAGATTAATATACAGCTAAAGAAGACTTGAGGGGCAGAGAATTATGGTGCTGACTCAGCCAATAGCAGACAATAGCCTCAGTGCAGCAAGTGCTGCGTTAGAATGCTGTGCTGAGCTCCAGTGCACAGTGTTCTAATGCATGCCAATGGGGGGAGGTGCAACGTGATCACATTTAGGAGTGGAGGAGTGGTCTAGTGGTTAGGACAAGGTACTTCAGGCCGGAGGGCCAGGGGTTCAAGTCCCACCTGGGGACAGCAATCTGAGGCCGGAGGGACTGGGATTTCTAGTCCACTTAACCCTCCATTGCCCATGTTCCCTGTAAGTATGAGCATATGTGTCTCATATCCCCTCGTGTTAAATGTACCCCCCAATTGACTGCTTTGACCCGGTGAAAAGCGGGATATAAATACAGCTAAATAAATAAATAAAATAAAATAAATATAAGAGAATATAAATAAATAAATAAACTTAGGATCGCGCAACATTAGCAGGCCCTTGAAACCTGCCTATGCCACATGATCCTAAGGATCATCACTTTTGCAATCGCTTTGCACCTCCCCAAACTGGCAGGAATGCAGGAGGAGGACTCAACGCAGCTTAGTGGAAACATTGCTGATCACCATCACTCAAGGTTGTTGTTAAGTGCCGTTGAGTCGGTGTCGACTCATGGCGACCCTCTGAATAGCTGTCCTAAACTATATTCGGTCTTCATTCAGGTGGCTCATTGTTGCTAGAGTGGCATCCATAGCTGCCGTTATTGTATCGATCAATCTTATAGCTGGCCTTCCTCTTTCGCATTGACCTTCAACCTTGCCAAGCATATCTTTCTCTAATGATCTCTCTCTTCGCATGATGTGTCCAAGTCGAAGTCTTGCCATCTGAGCTTCTAAAGAAAGCTTTGGTTTGATCTCATCTAGTACTGACTGGTTTGTTCTTCAGGCAGTCCATGGTATACACAGTATTCATCGCCAGCACCATAATTCAAAGGCATCAGTTTTCTTCCTGTCTATCTTTTTCACTGTCCAACTGTCGCATCCATGTTATTAAAAATACCATGGCTTGGACAAGTCAAATCTTTGTCTGGAGAGAGACATCTCTGCTCTTGAGAATCTTGTCTGGGTCCTTCATAGCTAATCTACCAAGAGCAATGTGTCATCAGATTTCTTGACTGCTTGTCATTTCAATCGAAAGGGATTTTATGTATTGCCAAATTTTACGCTTTTCCTTCAACCCTGTCACTCACTAGCTCGCTGACTAGGCACAGATACTTTAGCAAATACAATATGAGTTAACTCTGTCATTCACTAGCTTACAGACTAGGCATCAAATATAATATGAGTTAACCCTGTCATCTAGCTCACAGACTAGGCACAGACACTGTAGCAAATACAATATGCTTTTATTAGATTGAGTCCTTTTAGAATAATAATTAAGCACAAAGTTAAGCATTAATACTTTACCGGATATTATAGCTCATCACCCCAGGTGGGGGACTGTTCAGCGCTCACTCTCAGGAGGAAAATCCGGGAAAAAACTACAGAGACACGCCTGCCTCGTATATCAGTTGCAGTCCCATCTTTCCTTCTGAGAGTCCCCCTAAAGTACCTCTAACTAAGATCGTGCCTGTTGCATGCTATTACAATTCATTGGTTGGCCTGCAGCATGCTCAGATCAGGATTGGCTAGAGCTAATTTTGTGCACATGGTTAATAGTGTGCTCATGACCAGCAGCTGGAAAGAATGTTAGCTGCTGAGTCACTATATGAGTCACTGTATGAGTCACTCATCTAGTTTTGTCCGGCCAAGGGAGACACCCCCCATGGTTTTTGAAGCAGCTCAAAGCTTCTACATTATAATTGATGAATTCTTATCCTGTCTACATTGGCTAGGCAAATGTTTCTATATTGGCCAAGAGAATTGTTCAAAGGCCAAGGGAAGAATTCTATCTCCCTCTCTGGCCTTCTAGCACTCCCCAGGCTAGATGTGTAAAGATCTCTCACTAGACTGTAAATACAGCTTTGGTCTCTGAGCTAACAAGTTGGCTCAGCATGATTCCTCACAGGCAGAATGGCTCATGAGTTCAATTTCTTGCAATTTCTTTGCAAAGTAAAGTACAATATCTTTGCTGATCCAAAAATCCAAATAAATCTTTAATTAGTAATACATTCCACCCTTGGATCAACAAGGATATTGTACGTAAGCAATGGCTGAATCGCCTTTGTAATTCATTTAGAAATACAGTAATAACAACTTGGGCTAAAACATAGTGGATAGCATTAAGGCAAACGCTGGAGGGGGCAAGCCTCAGTGTAATTTGAGTGATATTTTCCCATTCCCCCCCCCCCCCCCGGCATTACAATTGTCAAAGCCAAATGGCTTGTAGGTCTCAGCTATCTTTATCAGTTCCCCATGCGGTGGGGGACTCATTTCACCTGCACATTCAGAACTTTTTCCCACTGTACATTTGCCCCATAGACTTTAATAACTAAAATCTGGGGAGCAGGTGACAAAAGCAATTGGGCACATGATGTTCAGCAGAAAAAAATCCGAGATACTAAAATTACAGTTACTTTCCAAGGAAACAATAACAATACATAAGAAAAAAAAATCATTCTCAAAAGTCCACAAAAGTCCAATAGTCCTTTTCCTATTTTCAGATAATTTGGCCTGCTTCTCAGCAGTTTTTCAGGACTCCGTAGTGTTATTTTCACCTTTCTCTGAAGTTTAAGCTTGGCCTCTCTCAACAGTTGAACCTCTCATTCTCGTAGGTGGACATCTTGGCCTTTCTTTCATTGTGACACATTGAAGCAGATAGGAACTCCCTCACACATTTCTGCGGTGTGTAGTTCGGATTTCTCGGGATGGTCTGCTCCATCTGGACTCTGGCCAATTTCCTCTGCTGGACTCTTTGGATTGCAATTGGTGACATGGCTCCAGGCCTCATTCAGAAGAGCAGCACCAATATTAAATGAATAGACTAAAAATTCTAGATTAGATTTCACAATAAGACAAACTTAATTCCATCTATATTTACTAAGATCATATCCTACAAATAATAAATATTGCTTTTATAAGCTTTCAGTGATCTACCAGTAACTATCTCGTATGGTGTCAATCTTATCTCGCAGTTTGATTAACTCCTTGTCTCTCTATCACTGGAAATTCATTTGCTTGTAGGAAATATTCCATTATGCCCTTGACTGACCTTTACATGTTTCAGATCAGACAAGCTGCACACACGTGTTCTGCAATTTTGACAAGTTTTAGAATTATACCCAATTGTGTGAGAATTTGTTATCAAATCATCCCCCTTTGCCTCTGCATGCCTGGCCAGGACATACAGAGGAAAAGTGAGGCAAAAAGCATCCGGAAGTACCACATGGCCAGTGTGGGTTTTCCAAAGCTCATCAGAGTGCAAGGTGCACCTAGCCTGTCTCCAAATATCTATTTCTTCCAATTGTTGAGTATGAGTTCTTGAATCGAAGCTTCTGGAGACGGCACAGTCAAATAAAGTGCTCATAATTTTTTGTTTACATATTCATTAGGCAAATACATCACTTCAAATTACCTTCATCAGTTTATTGTCTATCACAGTTTCTCCTTTAATATTCCACTTCATCCCTCATAACACAACACTGTTTCATCACCTGCATCATTCTACCAACTACTTACATACGTCCTTTTCCTGTTTCTTTTATACCACACTAATGTATCCTTATTTGGCAAGGCTGCTAAGAATATCAAACAATTGTTAATAACTTAAATTTAGATTCTTCTCAATAAGATAACAGTATGAGTAAACAGTGTCCCTTTCCCATCAACTCAATTGGTCCAATGCTAAGTGGACATATACTCATTCTAAAATAGGAACAATCTGGGTAAAATCCTTACAATATCAGCATTCTATAACATCAACCCCAATAAAAAGAAATATGGCTCATCTCTCACGTATAACTAGAATCTGTCGTATACACTGTTCTCAGTGAGAGTGCTGTTAGACTGATTTTAAAATTGCAGTGTTCACAAGGATTTGTATAAGCTACTCATTAATTATGGTGTCAAAAACAGATCCTTTTGAGGTGAGAGATCTAAGAGGGTACAAGGCATTGGTGGCTAGGCCTCATGACGCTCGGGTTCTTCTTGGCCGATTCCACCCTGCCTATTCATGTCTCTTCAGAGGCATAAATATGCAAGGTTCCGGTTCTTCAGGCCTTGTGTGTCCTCGAGGCGTCTTAGAGCAATCAGAATTCTGGTAGCCCAGATCATCACACTGGAAGCAGCACATTTTCTTCTTGGATTGCAAGGCAGCACATTTTCTTCTTGGATTGCAAGGCATTTGTGGCTTCACCTTTCTGCCTCTCTCTCTCTCTCTTATTCTTTTTCTCAAACTTCTCCTGGATCATTGCTGACAAGCAAGATTTGGTTTTATCCAATCAACTCAAGTTCTCATTATTTTCTGGGAACTCAGTTCCATCTTTAATCTATATTTGCTCTATATGTTTGAGAACAGAGCAATTTCATATCAGCCTCTGTCTAAAATTTCATCAAACTTATTAATATTTTACTCATCTGGTAATTGCTGTGTGTGTACTGGACCTCTGCGTAATGTACTACTATAACAGGTGTATTTGGTAACACAAGTGCAAGGGTATAAATTAGAGAAAATTAATATCTCACAGTGCTGCAACATATATCTGTTTTCTCTGCAACATATATCTATTTTAACTGAAATAGAAACTACACTTTTTCTCTGGATACTAACACGTAACATTCAAATACAGGAAACAGGTGAATTTATCCTAAAATCCAATATTGTAACAAATAAAAACTGTGATGTTACTATCTTGTCCCTCAGTCATCAGCAGTTCAGGAAACAGGCATTCTCAAATGACGTGAAACTTCTAAGAGGTGAAAATTGTTCTTGGTCACATTTAAATTAACTTGAAACTGGAGCTGTTTATGGTTAACTATGCCCCCTGGGGTGCTTGCCACAATTTAAAAATCCTCCTTTAACTTTTAGGTTTGCCTGGTAGCATATACAGTCAAAGACAAAGAACAGATGCATAACATATTAATGATAAAGATCACCCTCTCACTTACTCAGGATTCAATGCCCCACCGTCCTGTCAGGATTCCCAACCTCCACTTTGGAGGCAAAAAAACGTTTCATGCCTTGTTTGTTTGATCTAGTCACTTCAGCATTCAGGGACTATAAAATCTACTGGAGTAGCCAGTAATGAAAGAAAAACAGTTTTTTACTACAAACATTTGAATACAGAACAAATCAAAGCTTACAAGTGCATTATACCTTTCTGATCAGAGTTTCTCTTAACCGGGAACCTTAAAAAACAAGTAACAATTAATACTAACTCTACAGGACTGGCATCACATTAGATATGCAGGCAACAAAAGCAACAGTTGCAAGCATGTAAGGAAAATCCAACACCCAGTTCTCACTTAATCCTGACCCACAGGAACACTTAATGCCAGCCTTAAATATTTACAATATTCACATTTTTACACTATTTGCATTCTTCACTCTTTTCTTTTAATACATTATTTTTTCTCAAACCCCCACTCCTGGTACCAAATATCTTACTACATCAAAGGTTAACACCTTGTAATTAAGACGTGCAGTTTATCCACAAACAAAGCAAGGATACTTATCCAGAAAAGCAAGCAACTCTCCCAGTCACACACGAGTGGTCAGAAAAGAAAATTAGAAAGCAATTAGAATAATAGCTAAACACACTTAATTACAGAAGAATACCGGTAATACTTCACTAAAAGAGTTATGAGACAGTGCAGCTATTTACAAAGAATATTTACTTCACCAAACTTGCATCATGCAGTCTAATAACATCAGCTGGGAGAACTCAGCGGAGTCTGCAGTAGTCTGGGATTCTTCATGCTTGCCCAAGCAGATCCACTCTCTCTCTGTCCTGAATTTTCTTCACCAGATTTCTCATCATACAGCCCCAAAAGCTGCAGAAGTCTGGGATTCTTCATGCTTGGCCACGCAGATCTACACTCTCTCCGTCCTGGATTTTCTCTATCCAGTGCTTGATTCCTATATGCTATTAACAACACCCAGGTCTGTCCTAGGGTCCCTGCTCCCTTGAGCTTATTATCCCAGGACTCTGCCAACCCATTATGTAATAATTTAGGCCATCCCACTCTCGTCGCCATTTATGTATTGCCAAATTTTACGCTTTTCCTTCAACCCTGTCACTCACTAGCTCGCTGACTAGGCACAGATACTTTAGCAAATACAATATGAGTTAACTCTGTCATTCACTAGCTTACAGACTAGGCATCAAATATAATATGAGTTAACCCTGTCATCTAGCTCACAGACTAGGCACAGACACTGTAGCAAATACAATATGCTTTTATTAGATTGAGTCCTTTTAGAATAATAATTAAGCACAAAGTTAAGCATTAATACTTTACCGGATATTATAGCTCATCACTCCAGGTGGGGGACTGTTCAGCGCTCACTCTCAGGAGGAAAATCCGGGAAAAAACTACAGAGACACGCCTACCTCGTATATCAGTTGCAGTCCCATCTTTCCTTCTGAGAGTCCCCCTAAAGTACCTCTAACTAAGATCGTGCCTGTTGCATGCTATTACAATTCATTGGTTGGCCTGCAGCATGCTCAGATCAGGATTGGCTAGAGCTAATTTTGTGCACATGGTTAATAGTGTGCTCGTGACCAGCAGCTGGAAAGAATGTTAGCTGCTGAGTCACTGTATGAGTCACTGTATGAGTCACTCATCTAGTTTTGTCCGGCCAAGGGAGACACCCCCCATGGTTTTAGAAGCAGCTCAAAGCTTCTACATTATAATTGATGAATTCTTATCCTGTCTACATTGGCTAGGCAAATGTTTCTATATTGGCCAAGAGAATTGTTCAAAGGCCAAGGGAAGAATTCTGTCTCCCTCTCTGGCCTTCTAGCACTCCCCAGGCTAGATGTGTAAAGATCTCTCACTAGACTGTAAATACAGCTTTGGTCTCTGAGCTAACAAGTTGGCTCAGCATGATTCCTCACAGGCAGAATGGCTCATGAGTTCAATTTCTTTGCAAAGTAAAGTACAATATCTTTGCTGATCCAAAAATCCAAATAAATCTTTAATTAGTAATACATTCTCCTGTTGTGCATTTATGCCATGGAGGTATTTAAATGTCTCTAGAAGAGATATCATAGAGAATTTAAATACCTCTGTGGCATAAATGCAAAAGAAGAGAGCCTCTTTTGATTGAAAGCAAGCTCTGCAAGAAGGAGACATAGAATGAGGGTGAAAGAGAATATGCAGAAATATTTCTTTATGGTAAGAATGGTAGATATGTGGAATAGTCTCCCAGTGGAGGTAGTGGAGACGAAGACAGTATCTGAATTCAAGAAAGCATGGGACAAACATAGAAGATTTCTAAAGGAATAAAGGGGATGATAGTAATTGATATGGAAGGCCATATGGTCTTTTTCTGCTGTAATGTGTCTATATTTCTATTGATCCAAGCAGGTTAAAGTTGTCCACTATTTCAATTTCTTCTCCATCAACAATGAACTTATTGATTTTGCTAGTTGTCAGAATCTTTGTCTTCTTTATGTTAAGGTACAGGCCCATTTTAAGACTGTCTTCCTTGATCTTGAGAAGCAAATGTTTCAGATAGTCTTCACTTTCCGTCACTATTGTGGTATCATAAGCATAGCGAAGGTTGTTGATGAGTCTTCCACCAATCTTTCACACCTCAGTTGTCGTCATACAGACCTGCTTCTCTGATGATTTGTTCTGCATATAAATTAAACAGGCAGGGGGAAAGTATGCAGCCTTGTCGTATACCTTTGCTGATTTTAAGCTATTCTGTTTCTCCTTGTTTCATTCGAACTGTTGCTTCTTGGTCAACATAAAGGTTGTCCAAGAGAACTATCAGGTATTCTGGTATACCCATGCTTCTTAATGTGGCCCAGAGTTTCTCATGGTTTATACAGTCAAAGGCCTTGCTGTAGTCAATAAAACACATACAGATATCCTTTTGGTATTCTTTTGTCTTTTCAAAGATCCATCTCACATCCACGATGATGCCTCTCGTTTCTCGCATTTTAGTAATTTCTGGTTTAAATTGAGATCCCTTCCCATTATAACTCACATATACTTAGCACCTCTGAAGTCGAAGTCATATTACTTACCCAATAGTGTAAATTTAAAACTAGAGCCAATAAGCAATTTTAAGCATCATTTTCGTTCTCAGTGACCCAGACTTATTAAAGTGTGATTGAATTTATTTCGGACCCATTTGGGCTGTAGAACAGTGTAATGCTTTCAATGCTGTTTTGACTTCTTCTTTCATCACCAATGGTTCCTTATGATAAGGTACAGGTTGAAATGGCTGTTGGTCCACTTGGTCTTTATGGTATAATGACTGTATATTCTTTCCACTTTTTATTGATCTTCTCAGTATCATTCAACATGGATCCTTGGCTCAATATTGACCCCTTAGAATTTTCTTTTCAAAAATGTATAATGAAAGGAAAGGAAATACAGAGAAAAAGTATATAACTCAGTTGGGTTAAGATAAATTAAAGCTTTCAAAAGTGAACAACTCTCTTTGAAGGCCTCTAGTGCAGTGATCCCCAACCTGTGATTCATGGATCCCTGGAGGTCCATGAGACTATTACAGAGGGACTGAAAGTCATAAAGAAGAAAAGTCTTTTCATGCTGGTTGGGACTGAGAGAGAGAGAGAGAGAGACTGGAGTAACGCGCTTGGGGGTGTGAGAAAGAGAGAGACTTGTTGTGGAGAGCAAAGGGGATTGGCTAGGAAGAGAGAGAGAGCTTGTGGACATGGTTGGAAAGAGGAGGAGACTGAAAGGGGGACTGTCTAGGGAAAGGGAGAGAGAGAGAGAGAGAGACTGGTGGAGAGTGGAAGTGGCAGGAAAATGAAAGGGGCTAGTGGGGAGAGGTTTGGCGCTCTAGGGAATGGGTCTGAGAAGAGTGGAAGGGATGAAATAGGGGTAAATGAACTTTTTGGAGGTTAATAAGAGGTCCACACAAACACAAATGTTCAGGACCCCTGTTCTATGGCACTGCAGTCTCGAGCCCAGCAAATGCCTTAAATCAGTGGTTCTGAACCCAGTCCTCAGGACATACCCATCCAGACAAGTTTTCAAGATGTTTACAATGAATATGCATGATATAGATTTGCATATAATGAAGGCAGTGCATGCAGATCTCTCTTATACATATTTATTTTGAGTATTCTGAAAACCTGACTGGCTGGGTATGCTCAGAGAAATGGATTGAGAATCTCTTTCTTAAACTGTTTGCACTTTGCACAAACTTTTCATGATAGCTTTTTTTTTAAGTTTGTCTGATTTGAAAACTCAAAGGTTGAATAGATTTTAATGGATCCTTTTGAAAGGCTGCTGGCATCTCTCTATATCTTTCTCATTCTCCCTCCATCTTTCCTATTGTTCCAAACTGGGGAGGGGAAGAGAGTTCTGGATTGGTCTTAACATGAAACATCTTACTGATAGCCGAGAATAGAGTGAATTACAGAGATGCCAAGAGAAGGAGAGAAGAGGCAAAAGGCAGGCAAAATCTTTCACAATGTTGGAATTGGATTTATCCACTGCTAGTAACCACCTAGCAGTTTTATTAAGGTCCCTGTCTGCGTCATACTCCTCATCAGATTCACCAGTGTGCTGCCCGAATCTTCACCTTCAGCGGCATGTGTGATATAGTTTTCATGGTGGGGCTTCTTTTAGAAACAGGATCTTGTGTGTACTTGAAGCCTGCATATGAGCTGTTAGCAGTAAAGATCGAATGGATAAGGATGGCAATGATGTTTATAATTTCTCATTCTCAAGGAGATATTAGGCACTGAGAACTGCAAATTATGTTTTCAAAACATCAGGCTTTAAACCAAGTGACAGATGCTCAGACACATCCTACGCCTCAGACAGACAACTTGTTTTTAACTAATATGCTAATAAAGAAACATAGCAGTCAATTTTTGCCAAGTAAGAACGTCAACCAGTTTTCTACCTTGGATGGGAACTCCACTAAGGAAGCCCTACTAGGTAATATACAGGGAATTTCTCTTTTCCTCTTTAATTTCTGAGAGCTTGCTATAACAATCAGCACACAAGTGTGTTGAAACTTTAATAAGGAAAATCAAAATAATGATAAAAGATATACTTTAGAGCTTGAATAAATATGAAGCAAAGGCCACGCAGTGTGTCGGATTTTCTACTCGGAATAACATGGAGGCTGTACCATTCTGTGTCTATAGGGAAAGAAAGCTTAGTCAATTAGGCCTTTAGATTGGGATTTTGTTAGACTGCTGTTATCCAAGAGCAAATGCGGAAAAGCCAAGGATGAGGTTTCTGGATTCGCTCAGTTACTGATCCTCAGGGAAGTGCAAATTATAACTTCCAGCAACATCTGGGGCATCTCTACTTACGGCCTCCCTTCTCGCCCCCACTTCACAGGGCTTTAAAGGAAAAATGCATTTGTTCATTTCATTCAACTTCAAACTTTCATTTAATTCATCTCTTAACTTCATTGTTTGATTTGTTACCTCAGGGGATTCTAATAAAAAAAAATATCCCTCAAAGGAAATTAATCGTTTTTTATCCAGCTATAAACAATACAACTTTCTTCTCTTTTCTTCAGTGATATCTAAGTAAGATATTATAGCGTGCAGTTACAGCATGCTCACCAATTCAAGACATAAGGCCAGAGGTGACTCAAGGAAATCTGCTGCCTGAGGCGAGTGATGAGGTGGGGCTCCCCTCCCCACAGGCACTGGTAATCAGAAGGATTGACCTCAGAGCCCTGGTCATAGTGTGACGGGGTATTCTGTCAGAGGGGGGGGGGGGGACAGTGGCGTAGCGTGAGTTGTCAGCACCCGGGGCAAGGCAAGTAATTTGCGCCCCCTAACCTGTGGATTTTAGCCGCCGGGGAGCTTCTTTGCGCGGGGGAGCCGACCGTGATCCTACCCCGGGAGGGAGCGATCGTCAGCACTGACCTCGCTGAGCCGGAGTCCAGGGAAACGAACAGCACAGCAGCAAGAGCCCGACAAGCATGATTAAACGCCCAACAGCAGGGAAGAGGAGGAGATCCGGAACCAGAAACTCGCGATGCCGCCCTGCAGCTCCGCCTTCTCGAGCGCACAGGGCGATCCGACCCCAACCCCAGCTTTACATTGAGATCGAGGGGCGACGACGCGATAAACAGTCCCCCTCCCACCCCGCCCCGGCAGCTTGTGTGAAATAGCTACCTAGAGGGGGTCAATCGCATCGCCTGCGCTTTGTTGCCGAGGGTTTGCCAAGAACAATGCGACTCCCAGGACTGCGGGCTTGAGGGCTATAGCGCAAACCTCTTTGCAGTGCCACCACCAGATGGCGTACGCGCCAACATGTATCATAGGGACCTGCCTTTCCCCCTCATCGGCAACAGAGAGCTGCGAGTGCGAGCGTCCCCCCCCCATGTTGCGCCCGGTGCGGCCGGCCCCCCCTGCACCTCCCACGCTACGCCTCTGGGGGGGGATCCTACCTCATAGCTTGAGTGCAGGGAGGGGTCTTCTCAGAGTTCCAGTATGGGTGTTGGGAGAGAAGTATGGGCATGTGTGAGAACTGAGAGGTATCTGGGGCAAGATGGTACATGCAAAGTGAGTAAGGGGGTATCAAATAACAACAAGGGTTGTGAGGGCATGTCTGAGATGGCGGAGCAGGCGCTGTATGTCTGTGTGTGTTGTGGGTGCGGAAAGGGGGCAAGTATGGCACACACTGCACTGACCTGCTACAGTGTTGTGGTGACACTTCTCAATCTTGTTCTTTAATTACCCCATCAGGGTACGGCAGCAGCAGAGCTTAAATGCATCAAACCCTGCTGTTGAAAGGCCAAGGATTTTGTGGATCTTAACCCCAGAATTGGCCTTGCAGCAGATGTTGGGGATTAGCACTGCTCCAGCTTTTTGGCCCATCGAGCTCAGGAGGCTCTAGGACATATCATGGGTCTCTCATCCTTCTTAAAGCAATAAGAGTCACAGAAAAGGTTGCACATGTTCCTCTTTTCTGTTTTGCTTGGATTTTCTTTCTTACTTCTAACTTCCGTTCATTCGCTTCCTCTCACCCACTGCTTGAGCCTCTTTCATAAGAGAAACTCAGTATGGTGGCTCCTTGGGTTGTGGGTGCAGCCTCAGAAATATTTAAGGTGACAAACTGGACATGAATGGCCGGATATAAAAAAAAAAAGCTGAGCTCCTAAATGTATTATTATTATTGAATGGTTTTATATACCGCCTTCAGGAAAATCAAAGCGATTTACAGATAACAGGACATGAACAATTGCATCATAACAGGCTTAACATTTAACATCAGATTACGTTGAGTGTGAACTAGGGGTATGCAACGTGTTGGTGCAATAAAACTATGTAATATATTTACAGGTAGAAACATAAGTACAAAAAGAATCGTATGTACCTATAGGCTTATTTACAGTATGTAGGCTTATTACATCTTGTGGGTATAACTAATTGTGATGTAAGGCTGATAACAACAGTGCTGCTGTACCAGGATTTAGTTTGGGAGAGAGGATGTTATGTGGGGAAAAGGTCTTGCATCTGTTTGAATGTACCAAAATGTTCTATAAAGAGATGTGTCTTGAGATCTTTCCTGAAGGTTAGGTCAGTAGTGGATCTAAGTGCCCTATTTTCAGTCACACTTAGGAGCCGAAGTTTTCAGCTGAAAATTCATCCTAATTTAAGGAGCTTAAAATCTATGCTCCTAAATAAAGGTCTGCCATTCATTTGCCGATATTTATGAGCCTAATTTTGGTGCCTTGTGCTGAAAATCAGTGTGAGTCTGAAGCTCCTAACTTCTTCCCCCACTTAAATCCACCCCCCATTGCCTCCCACTTTTTATGCTCTTAAATTTAGAAGCTTAGTGAAACTTTAAGAAAATATTTAGGCACTCATTCCTAGTAAATTTTCAAAGAGGCCAATTTATGAATACAGCTCTAAAAGTTAGGAGCATACATCTTTTGAATATCTGGCCTGAAGAGAACAAGATAAAGTGACATTTACACATATCGGGCGTAATTTTATAAGGTTTTTCCCACAAGTAACCCTATTTTCCCTCTAAACCCTCCTCTCCCCTTCCTCCTTTCTCAGTCTCTGTGGATAACTCTCTACTCCTCCCTGCCTCCTCAGCTCGCAACCTTAGGGTTGTCTTTGACTCCTCTCTCTCCTTCTCCACACACATCCAACTAATAGCTAAAACCTGCCGTTTCTTTCTCTACATCAATAAAATTCGCCCATTCCTTTCTGAACACACTACTAAGATACTTATCCACTCCTTAGTCACCTCCTGTCTAAACTATTGTAACCTGCTCCTTGCTGGTCTCCTGCTGAATCATCTCTCTCCCCTTCAATCTGTTCAACACTCTGCTGCACGGCTAATCTTCTGCCACCCTCGTCATGCCCATATTACCCCTCTTCTCAAGTCTCTTCATTGGCTCCCTATCCATTTCTGCATCCAGTTCAAATTTCTCTTGCTGATCTATAAGTGTATTCACTCTGCAGCTCCTCACTACCTTTCCTCTCTTATTTCTCCCTACACCCCTCCCCCTTAGGAATTCTGCTCTTCTGGCAAACTGCTTCTATCTGTGCCCTTCTCTTCTATTGCTAACTCCAGACTTTGCTCCTTTCACCTTGCTGCTCCTTATGCTTGGAAGAAACTACCTGAGTCTGTACGTCAGGCACCTTCTCTGACCTTTTTCAAATCCAGGCTGAAAATTCACCTCTTCACTGCTGCTTTCGGATCTTAACTCACTTGATCTCCTTTGTGCTTCCTTACCACTCCCCCTAGATGTGTCCCATGTCTACAACTACTGTGTTGTCTGTCTCAACTAGATTGTACGCTCTGATGAACAGGGACCATCTTTTACATGTGTCTGTGCAGCACTGCGGACGTTTTGTAGTGCTATACAAATGTTCAGTAGTAGTAGTATTTGACCCACGGAAAAGGGCTTTTATAAAATTATCCCACAGTATATGCGCATGAAGGTGACAGCGACAAGGTGAATTCTTTCATGCAGTCTGCAGTTAGACAGGTTGAGGGGCATGTTTTAAGTGGAGACGCAAAGTACACCTGTAGTTTATAAAATATGTAGGCACATGCGCACCACCCACCCACATTTACACCTCCCCCCGAGCAGGCAGAGATGTACCCAGATGCATTTCAGGCACGATTTCTGTATGTTTGATGCGACTATTTTATAAAGCTACATCGGTGTTTATGTGTCTCTATGACATAGGGGTATGTTTACTAAACTGCGTTAGTGCAAATCGCGTTAGGAGCCGCGTTAGTCAAAGGAAAGCCAAAAAAGGACATGGGCGGGACATCGTAACCACTAACGCGCATTCCAAAAACTAACGAGCATTACAGGGCGCCGTGGTGCGTTACTGCGCGTTAATCGTATGAAGGCGTACAGACACAAATAACTGAAACAGAGCTGTAGCACAATGGTTAGTGTACTGACCGCTGTTACAGGCAGCATGGGTT
Source organism: Ichthyophis bannanicus (assembly GCA_033557465.1). Lineage (NCBI taxonomy): Eukaryota > Metazoa > Chordata > Amphibia > Gymnophiona > Ichthyophiidae > Ichthyophis > Ichthyophis bannanicus. Next base: position 205,087,219 of record CM066043.1, on the reverse strand, counting down.
CGAGTCCCCAGTGTGCCTAACGCAGAAGGCTGGCCCAGGCAGCACCCTGTACATTACATAGGGAATGAGGAGGCATGTTTTTCTTTACGTTGAGTAGTGGTTACAGAAACACACCCTCGCAGTGTGCGTAGCCATGTACGTTGGTGCGTGCGTGGCTGCGTGCGTTGGTACAAGCGTAGCCCTGTGCGTAGCTACGTGCGTTGGTGCGTGCGTACAATCGTGCATGGGTACGTGTGTTTTTACCAGCGTGGGCACCTTATATTACAGACAGTTTAGGGTGTCTTGCACATATGCATTATGCTAACAGATGTACGTGTGATGGCCTATGGTTTATCAGAGCCTGTGAGCAGGCGCTGGATCTTCCCAGGGTTGGATTGTGCCAGTCACACCCATGATGCACTGCACATGCAAATCAGCTGTCCACAGATACACACCATGGGGAATGCACCCCCACAGCACCTCGACCTGGTAGGGGGTACTGACCGTGTGTGTTACTGGCACAGAGTAGCTACACATCGTCACATTGTGCGGGTACTGTGCTCACCCTGAGGGTGCAGTGAGGCGCCCAGCACCAGGTCCACAGCAACGTCCATGGCTGAAAGAGGCCATGGCGCAGGTCCAAAGCAGTGTTAATGTGTGAGATAGGTAGTTTCTGCATAAACACCTTGGATATCCCTGTCTGTTTCAGTCAGGTGTTGCCCCTATGGACCCCCAGGTGGCCCATGCACCACCACCCCCCCCCTCCCCCAGGGCCGAGGGTGGCAAACAGGCTCTCCCAAAAATAGATCCACATTCTACCTCCCTGCAAAGGTGGCAGTAGAGGGGAACATCAACCCCGGTCCTGCTGAGGAACAGACACCCCACAGGGCAGTCAATGCAGCTCTGTACACATCCATAACACAATAGCAGACAGACATTAGGCCTGGATATGGTAAGCTGCACCCCACCACTATCTGATATTCTCCTGCTGCAAGCCATCAGCCACTGCACCCTGCAAGCCACTCCAGCACAACACATACCAGCTGCAAACACTCTGCTAGATAGTCAATAGTGCATATGCCCAGTGGAGATGCATGCACCCAGAACTGGGATGTCAGCATACACAGCAAGCAGATAAATCAGTGACTGGGCCCCAAAAGGAAATCCATATCTATCACATGAGAGAAATACTATATAGCACTATGGGGGTGCCTAGCCATGCTGTGGTCACTGCACAGTCAGGGTGAGATTGATCTCTCAGCAGGACATACTGAGGTCACCCTGTCTGTGTAGGTGGTGGCCGGGCACTAAAATGTGCCTATCACTGCCCTATGCCCTGTGCAGATGCACCCTGGCCAGGCCACCCTGTCTGGCCTATACCCATGGTACCTTGCTCCTCATTATGCACATTGGCAGCCCAATACTGGCAACATTGCTGGCAGTGTGGGCTGTGGAAGGTGTTTGCAGCCACCACACACTGGATAGACGGACAGCCACCCCCACACCTATGCCAGCATTGTGCTACTATAGAGGTGTTCAGCAGCCATACGCACCACACCGGTCCTGGGCACAGTACAGGCATGGATATGGTACGCAAGACTGTTGGGGGTCACTCCCCAGGGTGGTAGACACTGTCAGAGACCAGACCTGCAGCACACACCACAGACATCAGAATGATTATGGTGGAGCTCAATGAGCAAAATGTGCTTAACGTAGGAATTGATATCTGCCAGTTATCATAGGAAACGTTTGATAGCTGTGTACCATATACCCAGGTGTAGGGTGGCATTGCTAAGGTATGCTAGTGCTAGTATTGGGAGATACAGGCAGGGCCCAATTAGGGTTGCCAACTGGCTCCAGATGCGCCCGACAAGCTTGATCCAGTCCTGGGTCTACCCCATTGCATGCAGGGACATGTAGTCTTGTTTTTCTTATGGAGTCCAATGGAGAAATCAGAACTACATGTCCCTGCATGCAATGGGGTAAACCCAGGACTGGATCAAGCCTGTCGGGCGCATCTGGAGCCAGTTGGTAACCCTAGGCCCAATGTCCTGCCTCTCCAGGAGGCATTGGCCAATGGGGCCTGTGGGTGTGTGTGTGGGTGTGTCTGGCCCTGTTGGCTGCTGTTTTACGGCAGAGTTCCCCAACTCCAGTCCTGGTGTTCCAAACACTGTTCGGGTTTTCATGCTGTCCCTCATAAATATGCATGAGGCAGCATGGAACCTGAATGGTGTGGGGCCCTCCAGGACTGCATTTGCGAGACTCTGCTCTAGGTAATGCGCCTGTTTCTGTTGTCTGTGTTTGGTGTGGTAAAATATAGGCGTATTAACCATGCGTATGTTCTCTGCAATAAAGGAGTGTCTTTACTATCACTGTTTAGTGGTGGGTAAAACTATGGGGACTGGGTTGGCAGGAGCCCCAGCTGGGATTTGAACCTGTGACCCTCTGGTCTTACAGGCACTGGCTGTGTCCGTTGCACCACACTGTGGCCACAGAGACAGTGCAGTCCCTGGAGATAGGAAAACCGGCCTGACGAGTCAGACACCCTGCTCTGCACAAGTTTACTGTGGGCTCATTTACCTTGTATGGAGACAACGGTGCAAGTAAACCTCAGAAAAGACCTCGAACAAAGGGGCAAACACCCATAGCCAAGCTGGGCAACAATGATATCATTGGGCAACATTACAAAACACTCCCAGGAAAGCTCCATTACAATGAAATGATCTTTGAAAGGGTCTACGGAGCGTAGACCCTTCCAAACATCATTTCGTTTTTTTGGTGCTTTCCTGGGAGTGTTGTTCATTGTTGCCCATTGTTATCACTGTTGCCCAGCTGAATTATAATTTTTACAATGTTTATTGTGGTCATTTGTAAGGTTTTATGTGACATTTTGTTCTGTGCACATGTATCACACTGCTCACGTTTTGTAGGTTTCCCCGGTTTTGCTGTACATTGCTGACGGAAATGGTTTCTCTTCCCTTTAATATGCCTTTAACGACAGGTTTTCATTCGCGTTGGAATTGAGCTCAGAAATTCAGCGCGTTAGTGTGAGGGGAGCCTCTCCCCGCCCACTCTCCGCCCATTGACCCCTTCTCTCCGCTCACTCTCCACCTTCTGCGCTGTTTTAACGTGCCGCGGGGGTTTACGATCGTTAAATGCGGTTAACACGCGTAACGTACGTTTTACGATCGTTCGCACGTCAGAACGCACGTTCTGACATGCGAATGATCGTAAAACGTATGTTACACGCGTTATTCACGATTACCGCACTTTAGTAAACATACCCCATAGTTGCAAAACAGGCAGCTGCTTGGACTTCCTGCTTAAGAGACACGTTGTAAAATTACCCTCCTCGTACTTATTCCTCCGGAATGGCCCCTGTCCTTTCTACACCATTGCCTATTGCCAGAGAGGTAACAAGGAATTTTGCAGTATACATATGACATGTTGTTAGTTTGTTGGGCCCCTATGAAGCCCGATTGGGAAATATATTTTTGTCAAATATCTTACTGATGGCTCTGAACCCCAGTCACACTCGAATAGCTCGTCCTCAAATATGTAAAACACCAAACAGGTTCCTCCCCCATTTAACTTCCTATGTATATAGTTACCCTCTCTTTCCAAGTTTCATTCCCTGTTCAATGTAATGACCAGACATTTGTATATTGTCGGATGTTGTTGTTATTTGTAAACCGCGCTGATCATAAATAGTGCGGTATATAAGAATTGTAAATAAATAAATAAAATAAGAGACCAAACTGTTACAGATCCCTGTGGAGAAACGACATGCTAGCTGCCAAACCTGCACCTCTATCACTCACAGAAAATATAGTCACACCAAATACAGAATAAGTGTTAAGCATTTCTTTGTTGTTTTATTGTCATTGCCACTGTTCAGGTCCCAGAAAGTTGTGGCAGCGATGGCGGTAAGAGCAGGAGAGGGAGGGGAGAGCAGGAGTGGGGAGCAGGGGTGCAGAATGAATATGTTTGTCTAGAGAGCTTCATATCCTCGTAGCAGCTCTGCCTTCTCTGAACTCAAGAATAGCACTTGTTAACTACTGGAGCAGGGTGAACAACCACAAACAGAGCAGCAACATCTCAGTGCATGGAAAGCTGTAAAAGCATTGATATCCAATGTACAATAACTGTCAACCTAATTTAAGAACAAAAATCACAATGGGCCCAATTCTGTGTCACAAATAGCTATTCGTGCCTTCCCCTGCCACGTCTAACCTCCTCGCTGGTTGTACGGGTAAGTTAGACGGGTGGTGGGAAGGGACGGCTCAGGGGCGGAGTCTGGGCAGGTGGTGGGCGGTCGCTTGCCCTGGATGTACAGGGCCAATTCCAATGCCGGCCCTGTACATCCAGGGCTGGCAACTTGTGTGAGGAAGCTATTCCACCTCTGAGGTGGAATAATTTCCCTGGACACGTTTTTTTCTTGTGCCTGTGGTGTGGATGGGGCAGGGGGACCAGAGGACATTCCCTGCAGCCTGACCCTGGCCTTCGTAGGCCAGATTGCGGGTCGGGCTTCGGGGAATAAGCTTTTATTTTCCAGCGGCTGGCATCATAGCTCTTCAATGAAGTCGCAGTGCCATGGCAATATGACACCATGGTATTGCGGCTCCATTGACGAGCCTTGATTGAGCTAGCCGGGAAGGTCCTGTACGTGTAGGTTGTGATGAATCGCAGTCCCGGTCTGCACATACAGGACTGATCACAATTCTGATCCCTCAGGGCATGTCTAGCCCCACGGGATCAGAATCGTGATCCCTCTGTACATCTGGCTCAGACCGGGCGTACAGAGGGGATCTTCGTCTGGGACAAAATGAGCCTGAATCTGATTTAGAGAATAACACGTTATACTTATGTTTTCATATTTATTAATTTGGTGTACTGTCATTACAGATAGAAGAGAAACAGGAGAAATCTCAAAACTGAGAAGGACTCCCAAACAAAAATGGCCATGGGAGAAGGGGGCAGGAATACAGTCCTAAAAGCAGGCATTAATAAGGAGAACAGGGAGGGAGCGTCTGACTTCATCCTACTGTTGTCAACCTTTTTTCCTTGTTCAGCTTGTTGATCCTTTTCTGATTCTTCTTCCCAGCTCTTCTTTCCTCCTCTGTGTCTTTTCTCCTTTCTTCATCTCTCCCTCTCCTCCATTTCCACTATCTCCTTTGTGTCATTCTTGCCATCTTTGTCTGTTCTTTGCCTCTATCCCCTCTCTTCCCTTCATCACCATCTCTTCACTTTTCTCCTTCCTCTGCATCCTTCAGCAATTCTTTCACTTCTCACTCTTCTCCTTGCCATTCTTCCATTTCTCCTTTTGTCTTTCCAGTAAGCTCCTTACCCTATCTCCCAACTCTCCCACCCCTAGCACTCCCTTGTTCCTCTCTTTCCATTGATAACATTTCTACATTCGCTCCTCTGCCTCCCCAAACATTCTGCTTCCCAGTGGTCCATTTCTTGCCAGTCAGTCCACAGCACACAGCCTCTCCATCCCTAGCCACTACATAGTACAGTCTCTCTCTCCCAATCCCGTCCCCAGTACACGATCACTCCATCCCCAGTCTGTCCGCAGTACACAGGCTCTCCCTCCCCAGCATGCTTGCTCTCCCCAGTCAGTCCACAGCACACAGCCTCTCCATCCCTAGCCACTACATAGTACAGTCTCTCTCTCCCAATCCAGTCCCCAGTACACAATCACTCCATCCCCAGTCTGTCCGCAGTACACAGGCTCACCCTCCCTAGCCTCTGTATAGCAGTCTCTTCCTACCCATCCAGTCCCCAGTACACAGTCTATCCCTCTCCAGTCAGTCTCCCTCTTCCTCCCCAACATAGTCTCTCCGTCCCCAGTCAGTCCATAGCACACAATCTCTCCTTCTCTAGCCACTACATAGCATACTCTTTTCCTCCCCAGCCAATCCCCAGCACACGGTCTCTCCCCCTCCAGACCATTCACAGCACCCAGTGTCTCCCTCCCCAGCCACTCCCCAGCATACAGTCGCTCCTTCCCCAATATGCAGTCTGTCTCTCCCCAGTCAGTCTTTAACACACAGTTTCTCCCTTCCTAACCACTCTCCAGCATCTAGAATCTCCCTCTCTGCCTACCCAAACCTACTGGTATTATGACATTTATTTCTATTTATTTTTTTTATGAGCTTGTTTTATTACCTGGAAGAAGACACTGAATTCAGTTCAGGTCCCTGTAAGGAATGTTAGTGCAAAGAAAGAAAGCAAGTTCTACGTACCCCTACCCCAGGGTAGTGTATGTTATTTGGTGTAGGCAAGGGCAGGAGGTCTGGTTTTACTGGAGTGTAGCTGGGTGAGAGGTGTGTGCTCAAATGCATCAAGACAGCATTTGAAGAGATCTGGCGCTCAGATGGACTGGGGACAGGGTACAGATGTGTCAGGGACAGATTGGGAGCTGCCTTCCTTCCCTGTTCTCCTCCCACTCCTGACAGTGCCCAAGCACTGAGGCTGTCCCTAAAGGGATCATGTAAACCTCCACTGAAGTAGCCCTATCATTTTACACATCTGCCCAGTACCCACAGCATCTCCCTTAAACAGCTGGGGACACGTTAATTAGGAGTCAGGACCTGCAGTGATTGTCCTTCACCTCTACCTCCACAGTTCTCGCCTGCCGCTGCTGCCCCTGGTAGAAATACACTGATCGACTTTGGGTTAGGAGGACAGCAGAGTCTGCTGAGCTGGTACTTGCCACCAACAGCCTGCTACAGCAGTAGAGAGGGTTCAGAATCAGGGACTCAGGAATTGAGTCAGCAGGTCAGGGTCAGGAAAGAATGGATGTTTGAAGAGCAGGCCATTCTGAGGAGGGTGGGAATTCAGAGCGGAATGGGTGAAATGCGCCGGCCACAGCAGCACAGAGCAAAAGAGCAGCACAACTGAGTACATACAGTAGTTGCTTGTGCTTCTTGCTTCCTTCTGCGGCTGCAGCCACCACACAGACCCGAGACTGCCGCCTTTAAAAAGGTAACGTCGGACATTATGGTGTGCGGTGACACCTTGCAACTTGATACTGTTCAAGACCCCCAAACTCAGACTCTCTGGTCCAAAACCAAGCAGTCGGTCACCCTACTTCAAGACTGTACTTCCTCCAGCCACTCACCTGCTCTTGACCCCAGCCGCACTCCTTCCACCTGCGCGGCCACTGCAAATCCTGCGCTCGTGGCCATACTCCTCCCATTCATACAGCCACTGCCATCTGCATTGAACGTTGGGCTGGCTAGCAATCTCCCTAGGCTAGAACCCAGTGGATGAACCCTGCCCCCTCTTGTCACTGCTGCAGCGACATGAAGACCGTGTCTTGCTCGCTTCCACTCAATGCACCTGCCGCTGCCCCAAAAACGTTGCTGTCTGAAACAACTGTCTCAGGTGACCTAATGCTGGAATTGCCCTTGCATGAGGCTTGACCTACTAAGCTTTTTCTTCCATGAACATAAAAGAGGAGCAAAACCTTTCTGAATCTGGTCCATAATTAGAGGCTTTGTTCATTTGCCATTCCTATTAATTTATAGACGAATAAACTTCTGTTAAGAGTGCATTACATGGCACTTCAAATACTGCACCAATGAAGTAATGCTGCTGTGTTACACTTTGGAAATTACTAACTTGAAAAATGATCTATGGATAAGGGAGTTTAAAAAAATTAAATAAATAGAATAAAGATCTAATTCAACAAAAATAAAATAAAAAGATATAGCACATGATAAAAAATATTTGCATGAACAGTATACCTCTACCATATAATGCATGAATTGAAAATAGCCTATATCAGTAGAAACGCACGGGTCAATATTCAAATGTTCTTAAATGTTTAGCGGCTTCTGCAGACTTCTTTGTTTAGCAGATCTATCTGTGGATTTTCAGCAGCACTCTACAGATAGTGCTACTGAAAATCCCTCTAATCGTCACGACACTATACCGATAGAGGGGGCTATTCAGCGGTAGTGGCTAGCATTTCTAAAGCGCCTAGCCATTGCTGCGGAATTCTAACCCTGGATATTTAAAGCCGAGGCCAGATCCGGCACACCGGCACTGAATGTCCAGGTCGCTGCAGAACCTGGAAGTTAACCAGGCAGCAGCATTATTGAGCCACTGCTTGGTTAGCTTCTGTGGGTAAAGTTAGCCAGCCTTTGCTGCGCCTGACTTTACCCGCTTGTTGCTAACCAGGCAGCAGCTCTCTATCACCCCTGCCTGGGTAGCGACGGGTACCACCTCTGCTCCACCCTGAAATGCCTATGACACACCCCCGTGCTAACCGCAAAGCATCAGGGCATGTATAGCGGCAGCCATTCAGCAGCATTTATACGGTCTGCAGGTCTGCAATGGTGTAAATGCCTTGGAATATTCCCCCCCCCCCCCCCCCCCCATAGTGCCTGGGCAGCATTAGGGCAGAACACCCAACTATACGGCTAGCAGTGATATTCAGCCACTAACCATATAGCTATGCAGTTTAATTTAGGTCCAAGGAAAATCGGTCTTAAATTGCATAGCTATATATATGGTGAGCAGCAACTGCCATGCACGTATATTCAGCACTTATCTGCCTAGCAGCATTCAACATGCAGATTTTAGTAAATTCTACAGTCAGCATTTAGAAATATTTGGTCACTGCTGCTATTGAATATTGGCCTGATAATATCTAATGTTTATTTATTTAGCAATGCTTACATACCACTTTTCACCGGGTCAAAGTGGTGTACATTCAGGTACAGTATATAGAAACATGACGGCAGAATAAGACCACATGGCCTATCTAGTCTGCCCTTCCATATCAGCTACAATAGTCCCCTTTTTACCTTTAGAGATCTTCTGTGCTTGTCTCATGCTTTCTTGAATTCAGATACTGTCCTCGTGTCCACCACGTCCACTGAGAGACTATTCCACCCATCTACCATTCTTTCCATAAAGAAATATTTCCACATATTACTCCTGAGTCTATCCCCTTTCACTCTCATCCTATGTGCCCCCCTTGCCTTCTATTATATCGCCCCATCCTGCCTTTCCTCTAAAGTACACATATTAAGATCTTTAAGTCTGTCCTCATATGCTTCATAATGAAGACGACTAACATTTAAGTAGCCTCCCTCTGCACCAACTCCAACCTGCCTATATCCTTTTGAAGGTGTGGTCTCCAGAACTGCACACAATACTCCAAATGAGGTCGCACCAGAGACTTATACAGAGGCACTATCACCTCCATTTTTCTGCTGGCCATTCCTCTCCCTATACACCCAAGCATCCTTGTCCCCAAAGGGCTCACAATCTCCTTTTTGTATCTGATGCAATGGAGGGTTAAGATACTAATGTTTTTACACTCACTATTCATGAATAGCTCATTACCTGCAATCACAAATCAGTTATGGAAACACCCACCTCCACATGCTTTTATGTTTTATTTTAATTGTCACAGTTTTATTGCTAAGCATTTGGTGTCAGCTACAACATTTAAACCATCTCTCTTCATTAAGCTCTTGAGACAGCTGAGGGAAGATATGATAGAGGTCTATAAAATAATGAGTGGAGTGGATAAGGTAAACATAGATCGGTTGTTTACCCCTTCAAAAGTAGAAAGACTAGGGGACACACAATGAAGCTACAATGTAGCACATTTAAGACTAATTTCAGAAAAAGTATTTTTTCACTCAATACATAATCAAACTCTGGAATTCGTTGTCAGAGGATGTAGTAAAAGCTGTTAGTGTAGCTGGGTTTTAAAGAGGTTTGGACAAGTTCCTGGAGGAAAAGTCCTTAAACTATTATTAAGGTGGACTGGGGAAATCCACTGCCTACTGTCGCACCCCCAGGTGCCCTACCGGTGAGGCCTTGGTACTGCCTGAGGGTGGTAGTTGTACCTTCTCTATAAACCACAAAAGACACTTGTGTTCCAAACTCAGGGTTTTATTCCCCGTCCGTGAGGTATTTTCTTCTTGGTAAAACAAAGCAAACAACCCACTTCGGGCATATAACAGAAATCAAAAGGTTAAACAAAAATAGCTTACTTCAGCTTAAATGCAAAAAGAAAAGAATTAAACATTCTCAATGTTTTTCACAGGCTTTCCTTTTTGCTGACACAGCACAGCTCATTCACATGGTTTTCTGTGAGACACGTTTTCCAGCCCACACCTTGTGACTCTTATTCAGGTTATCTTCAACCCTTTTCACCTTAAGGAAAACTCTGGGTCAATTACCGAGACTGAGCATTCCATGGGCTCAGGAACTGTTGCTAACTCTGTATTCTCATATTCCATAGATTCTGGTTCATTAACACTCACGTTTTCAAGGTCAGCTGTTTCAAAAGGATAATGTAGGTTTTCCTCGTCAAACAGGAAGTTATGCTGTCCTTCTAACTCAAAGCCTCCCTGGGAACTACCATATACTTTTGCATGAGGCTTATGAGAACTCAGCCCCTGCTGGTAAGCATAAGGACATTCAGGAACTTCCCTGGCTCTGCTGTTAGAGTGATTACGGTAGACTCTGAGCGTGCTCGGGTCTAGCTTTTGCCTCACTGCTCTATACGGAGGTTGCTCAAACTCTGGGAGTTTAAAGTGGATACTAGAATCACCAGCTTTTCCAAGTAAGTGAGTTTCTCTTCTCCTGGGTTTCCTAGCACAAGGGAAGGGATTATTTCCAAAGCTTATTTCTGGGTGGCTTTTTCTATTGCTGCAGGGTTTTACCCACTCGGGTAGAAAACAGCCACTATCAACACTTCTGGCTTTGTTACCTTGTACTGCAACTCTCTCACGTCTCTCGTGCTCTTCACACATGCATTCAATATCTGGCTTCTGCCTTCCAAATGTTTCACTCTGGGTTTGAGACTCACTCAGACCTTCGTGTGGGCTTGCATGCTGTCCCAGTAATTCAGACTCTCTTTCATTCCACTTCCATACTTTTCCCAGCTTCTGCTGCGCTGACCGTTGTCTCCCTTGCTGTGAGACTTGCTGGTTCACCTCCTCTCCCTCTCTAACTATTTGGGAGCGTATTATATCTCTGTGTTTCTGGGCTCCACCTCTACCCAGCTGATTCCTATCAGGCAAAGCAAACTCCCTTTGCTTGCTATCTGGGTGTGTCTTCTCAGCCCTTACCCACGTGTGCCTAGGTTGTCTATAGCAACCATCTGACAGTTTTTTGTTTATACTGTCATCTCTCCCCTGATCACTGCTGCTGATTTCCATTTTCTCAGGCTCCAATAGGTCCACCTTGTGACACTACTCATGGGACAAGCAGCATGGAATCTATGTACCTTTGGGAAACCTGACAGGTACTTGTGACCTGGATGGGCCACAGTTGGAAACAGGATATGGGGCATGATGGACCATTGGTCTGACCCAGTATGCATATTACTCCCTCAGAACTGCTTAAGACTATCTCTAATTCTAGGAAGACTACTTGTCAACTGGACCCCATTCCTTCAGGGTGGCTGTCCAATCCTTTGCTTCAGCTTCTGCCTGTTATTTTAACAATTTTAAATACCAGTCTATCTTCTGGTTGCTTCCCTATGCCATGGAAGTCAGCTATTATCCATCCACTCCTGAAGCAACCTTCTCTCAATCCCTCTGTTTTAGCACATTGGCGTCCTGTCTCAAATCTTCCCTTCTTGGCTAAGGTATTAGAACGGTTGGTGTTTTTTCAGCTAGCATCACATGTGGAAGCTACTAATGTTCTTCATCCGAGACAGTCAGGTTTCCGTATGGGACATAGTATGGAAACAGTTCTTCTAGCCCTGCTAAATGAACTACATGTCGCCCATGATCGGGGGGATGTCACTCTTTTGGTGTCTCTTAATCTGTCCTTGGCATTTGATCTGATTGATCACCGGACCTTGCTCTCTCGACTCTATGATGCGGGCCTGCAGGGCACGGTGTTACAATGGTTTCGCTCCTTCTTGTCCACCTGCACTTTCTCCATTCACGTCAACAAGCAGTCTTCTCCGTCTTTTCCTCTTTCATGTGGGGTTCCCCAGGGGTCGGTTCTGTCTCCCTTGTTGTTTAACATTTTTCTGGCTCCCCTACCCCTTTTAATTCAACAGTATCCGGTTTCCACCTACATTTATGCAGACGATATTATCCTGCTCTTTCATACCTCCCCTATCAATGTGGATATCTCAGCTCTAAATGCTTGCCTCTCCCATGTCGCATCATGGCTTGCCACAAACTATCTTCATTTGAACCCATCCAAATCCATTGCTATGTGGGTCTCATTAAGTACCTCCTGTCCAGATATTGCCCCTCAAATTGATTCCTCTCATATTCCTCTGATGTCTTTTTTTCGTTATTTGGCTGTGATCCTGGATTCTTCCCTTTCCTTTCATGACCATTTCGCCACTCTCATTCGTAAGTCTTTCTATGCTCTGCAACAAATTAGAGCAGTTTGGTCCCTGCTGTCTCCTTCCTCTCTCACCACTCTGGTATTGGCTTTGGTTTTGAGCCGCCTAGACTATTGTAATGTGGCTTTGGCTAATTTACCCACATATCAACTTCAACGTCTACAGTTATTGCAAAACACAGCAGCTCGGATTATCTCATCTGCTAGCCGATATGACCATGTCACCCCTATCCTCCACCGCCTTCATTGGTTACCCTTTCGTTACAGATTTCATTACAAACTCTTAATTTTGATTCACAAGGCTCTTCACACATCCACACCACTTTACTTGGCTAACCTTATCTCCCTTCACACTCCATATCGCCAACTTCGATCTTTACATGCTAATCGTCTCTCTTTGCCCTCACCCTCTCAGGCCCATCTCGAACAAACTCGTCATGCTGCATTTTTCTTTTGTGGCCCCTCACTTTGGAACGCCCTGCCATCTTCCCTCCGCTTGGAACCCTCCTATGCACAATTTAAAAGTTTACTGAAGACCCATTTATTCCAACAGACTTTCGACCTCCCCTGTGATACTACTACCTAATTGCTTTTCTTCTTTTGGTCTGTCACTATTGACTTCTATTGCTTTCCTATGTTATATTGGCGTTCTTTTCCTTTCTGTAAGCGTTGGCATGTTTTATTGTAAACCGCCCTAATGTTTCGACGTGGGCGGTATATCAAGTGTAAGATAAAGATTATGTTCTTATATGCATTTTTGTGACCTGGAAGTCTCTTCCTCCTCCTCCAGGAAGCGATGGGGTTTCTGGCACTTGCCTGCAACCAATAAATTGGTGCCCTCTGCTGCAGGAGGATGGAAAAACAGAGGAGCTCCCCCATTGTCTGCCCACTGCCATGCTAACCTGGTTTATTCCAATGCTCTTCATCATCCTTGGGCTTTTGGCTTAGTCAGAGCCGGTACTAAGTTCTGGTACCATGAACCTTTACTCATAAATATCTGGGATAAGGATTTTTCACCTTATTTTCTATTTCTGCCCAGCGGTCATGTTTACTAAATCATGGTATTTATTTATTTAAAAGTTTTTCTATATCACCTTTGTCCAAGACGGTTTACATCGAATAGCATAACATAATCTCAAAGGATTTGTTTTACAATAAGCAGGGAGAAATAACTTGGAGATAAATGTGGGGTTAACAAGGGGAGAGGGGAGTAGGTCATGGTTCAACAAAGGATCAGGTATGGAGGGGTGGAATATTTATATTACAGAGGGGGATAATTGTGGAGATTTGATTTGAATGATTGATCATGATACTATGGTAAAGCTATAGTTAGGTATTGTCATAAGGTCCATAATGCTCCTTGAATAGGTGTGTTTTTAGTAGTTTTTTCAGATCTCACTGGTCAACATTGAAATCATTACTGACTTTAAAAGGCCCTAATCTGTAGTATCTTGGTGAGCTGAACACGAATATAACATTTAAAAAATTTTATTGGCTCTCGTGTTGAAGATATTGCATGTAGTTCATTTTTGACGTTTCACCGTGTAAATTTATCCAGTAGGACATCAACAACATCCCAAATAAGCCTTGAATGATCTAATATTGCATCACATTGCATAATACCAGCATGCACACATCATCCAGAGTTGATTGCATCATTTTCTGATGCAATGCAATACTACTGCCAGACAGCTGCTGAAGCCATCTGACGTCAGCAGTGTACTATATGCAGTCGGAAAGGTTGAGCATTTAAAATATTTCAGACTGTGTGCGAGACAGTTTAAGCTACTGTTTCATGTAACTTTTATTAATCATATAATTTTAGCCATTTTGGTACAATACACAACAGTAATGCCGTGAAGGTGCGTTAATACTGTTGACAATTTCTGCTACATTTGTGGGGAAGTGACATTTGCCAACCAGAAGAAAAGTATCACTTCCCAACTGAAGAAGGCATATCATCTTTACTTCGGATGCAAGATTGGTGACCAAGACAAGCCTTGGGCCCCGCATATATGCTGCACTACATGTACAACACAGCTTTCGCAGTGATTGAATTGCAAAAGACCATCAATGCCGTTTGCAGTCCCCATGGTGTGGAGAGAGCCAAGCAACCACATAAATGACTGTTACTTCTGCTTGGTTCCTCCTCTTTCCAGCAGAATAACGAAGCAAAAGAAGTCGAACATAGTCTACCCAAACATTCCGTCTGCATTGAGACCAGTTCCACATGGTGAGGGACTTCCTATTCCAGAACCTCCATCAGAATATTCTCTTGATTCATCTGATGAGGACAAGGGTGAGCCGACCTGTTCTTCTCCTGGTCTGTCAGCATGCAGTGACCCAGATTTTCACTGGGATGCATTATCAACTCCACACAGAATAACACAGGAAGAACTAAATGACCTGCTTCGTGATTTGGACTTATCCAAGAACAAGGCAGAATTGCTAGGATCAAGACTCCAACAATGGAATCTTCTAGAAGAAGATGTCAACAGTACTTCATATCGAAAGTGCCACCAGCAGTTGGAGCCTTTCTTCAGAAAGGAAAGTAATCTGGTATTCTGTTCCGATATTGAAAGCCTCATGAATGCCTTAAAAATCACTCATGACCCACAAGACTGGAGACTATTTATAGACTCTTCGAAAATGAGTCTGAAGGCTGTGCTTTTGAACAATGGAAACCGTCTTCCATCTATTCCAGTAGCGCATGCTGTCCACATGAAAGATTAATCGTTTTACAACACCACTATATAACTTGCTTTATATTTTTTACATTTATCATAATAACGTGGAGGGATTCCTTTAATGTGTACAGCTTATTAACCCTCTGAGAACTGACGACGCGCTCTAGTGTCCACATGAAAGAGACATACGATAACTTAAAGCATCTGCTGACTTCCATTAACTATAACAAGTACAGCTGGCACCTCTGTGGTGACTTGAAGGTAGTTGCCCTTTTAATGGGACTGCAGCAGGGATATATAAAATACATGTGTTTCTTATGTGAGTGGGATAGCCGAGCAAGGGATTGGCACTACTTGTGGAAAGAATGGAATCGCAGACAAAATGTAACAGTTGGAGAGAAGAATATCCAGCACCCAGCTCTGGTTGAGGCTCACAAAATCCTGCTACCACCCCTTCACATCAAACTAGGTTTGATGAAAAACTTTGTGAAAGCCATGGAGCGCACTTCGCCAACTTTCCGATACCTGCATGAAAAATTCCCTCGACTCAGCAAAGCAAAGATTAAAGAGGGAGTTTTTGTGGGTCCTCAGATTCGAGAGCTCTTTAAAGATAACTGGTTCAACAACTTGCTGCAGGGTGATGCTAAACAAGCATGGAATGCATTTCGCCTAGTGTCAACAAACTTTCTCGGAAATGTTAGGGCAGAAAACTACAAGGAACTAGTAGAAGACATGCTGATGCAGTATCAGAAACTTGGTTGCAATATGTCTCTAAAGATCCATTTCCTTGATTCCCATCTCAATTTCTTTCCTGACAACTGTGGTATGCTTAGTGATGAACAGGGCAAATGTTTTCACCAGGATATCGCAACGATGGAGCAAAGATACCAGGGAAAATGGTCCACTACAATGCTGGCTGACTACTGCTGGACACTCCCCAGAGAAGCTCCCAAACAGCTGTACAAGAGACAGGCGAAAAAATCTAAGAAGTAGTCTGACTTGTTTTTTTACAGGTATCAACCGAAGGCCTATTATATTTACTATTGACATGCATTTCGTGATGTAAACATTAATTCTTGTAGATTACAAAAAACTAGAGCCAACTTTGCAATTTCACTGTCATATTCGTGTTCAGCATATAGAAATTGATAAGAAATGGCTATTTTTATTTCAGTAACATGACTTTTGTAAAAATTTGTTGACCAGTGTCTTTAGTTGATTGTGCAGCTCTGATGGCTTCAGGCAGGGAGTTCCAGATTGTGGGAGCATACAGTGAGAACGCCCTGTTACTTGTCTGTTGTGTGGTCTTGGTCTTGAGTGGAAGGATGATCAGGAGATTCTGGTTTGTAGCTCTTCTTGGTCATGTAGAGGATGCTTTTGTGATCTGAGAATTGAGGCAGGGAGCTGAGAGGTTATGAAGGATTTTGAATGTTGTAGTGATGGCTTTATGTTTTGTCCATTGAAATATTGGAAGCCAGTGTAGACTTTTCAGGATTGAGCTATGTGTTGTCGGTTTGCACTGGCTGTTAATATTCTGGCAGCAGTATTTTGTACTAGCTGTAGCGGATATAGTACATGTTTGGGGAGACCTTGATAGATAATGTTTCCGTAGTCCAGGTGGGGAGTGATGATGGCTTTCACTACAGATCTGAAATCATTGTACTGTAGCAAGTGTCGTAGGAGCTTGAGAAGCTTCAACTTCCAGTAAGCTGTTCTTGCTGTATTTTTAATTTGTGCACACATGTTGAGGCTGCTGTCAATGGTTATACCTAGATTCTTGATTTATTTTTTTATTAATATTTCCGATGCATGTGTTGTGATCTTTTTGGGGGGCTTAAATTCGTGATCTCTGAATATGAGTAGGGCTTCTGTTTTGTTTTTGTTTACTGTGAGGTCAGGCTTGCTTGAGTGCTGGAGGTAGGTATCCTTGCATGAGGGCGGTGTGTGCTATCTTTAGGATGGTCTGAGCAAATTGATTGCGCAGGATCTTTAACAATGTTACAGGGCATGGGTCCAGAGGTGATGTTGTGGTATGTTTATGTTTATGTTTATTAGCTTGATATACCGCTGTTCCAGTTAGAGCACAGCGGTTTACAAAAATAGTCAATATAACAGAAAAGGCCACTGGGCCAGAAAAGGAAAGGAAGTACAATCTGTGACAGAAAAGCACCCAAGACATTTAAATAGACACGACTAAGGAGAGAGAGGAGTGAGAAAGAGGGGGAAGGGAAAATCTCACACAAAAGGGGAGGGGAGGTCAAAAGCGGTAGAGAATAGGTATGTTTTTAAATCTTTTTTAAAAGTGGGGTAGTGCTGTTCAAGTCTGAGGGGAAGGGGTAGCGAATTCCAGTAAGCAAGGCCGACAAAAAAGAAGGCAGAGGAGCATGTGGATTGTAGGTGGGCGCGTGATGGAGAGGGAAGGTGAAGGCGGTTGACATGGATTGAACGAAGTGAGCGAGTGGGAGTATGAAATTGAAGTAGGTCTGCCAGATATTGGGGGGTGTGGTTATACAGGACTTGGTGAACCAGTGTGAGGATTTTGTAGCGAATGCAAAATTGCAGGGGAAGCCAGTGTAAATGAAGAAGGAGAGGGGTGACATGATCACGAAGAGAGGAGTGGAAAATAAGGCGTGCAGCAGTGTTTTGAATACGTTGGAGGTGATGAAGTTGTGAAAGAGGGAGTCCAACAAGGACTAAGTTGCAGAAATCAATGCGCGACATCACTAAAGAAAGAAGGGTAGTGAGGGCTTCAGGGGTGAGAAAAGGGCGAATAGATTGTATCTGTTGAAGAAAGAAAAAGGAGGTCTTTGTAATGTGGGAGATGTGTGCATGGAAGGAAAGATCAGAGTCGAAAATTACACCTAGATAGCGAAATGTGGTGACGAGAGGAATCAGTGAACCTGAAAAAGAAGGGGCGATCAGAGGAGGAGGGCTACCATGAGTAAACCAGATGGCTACGGTTTTCATCAGGTTTAGATGGAGGCAGTTTAAAGTGAGCCAGTTAGTGACAGCGGAAAGACAGGAGTTGAGTGGAGCGAGATCAGGATGAAGGGGGGAGGTGTGATGTAGGAGGAGCAGATCATCAGAGTAATAAAACGCAGGAATACCAAACTGTTGGACCAGAAGTGCCAGCGGCGCTAGAAATATGTTGAAGAGGAGGGGTGCCAATACAGATCCCTGGGGGACACCACAGGGCAGTGGAAAGGTGTCAGAGGGAGTTGATGGGACAGAAGGGGAGACTACCGTGCAAGAGCGAGAAAAGAGAAAAGAGTGGAACCAGTGATAGACTGTACCACGGAGACCAGCTTCGCGTAAATGAAAGAGAAGAAGGGAGTGATCAACTAGGTCAAATGCAGCCGAAAGGTCTAAGGATACCGCCACCGAGAGGTCACCACGGTCGTGAGCTACGTGGAGTTCATTAAGGAAGCCCAAGAGAACAGTCTCTACACTGTGACCCTGTCAGAAACCTGATTGACAGGGGTGAAGAAAGTGAGTAGAGTCGAGGTGCTATGACAATTGTGCGAAGACAGTTTTCTCAAGTATCTTAGAGAGAAAGGGGAGATTGGAGACAGGGCGATGGTGAGAAGGAATCTGGGATCAAGAGAGGGCTTCTTCAGAATGGGACAGATAAGGGCGTGCTTCCAAGGCCGAGGGAAGACACCTGTGGAGAGACTGGCGTTAATCATGGTAAGGATATGGGGGATGAGAGCAAGGGAGGGGGTGAGAAGCCATGAAGAAGGGATAGGGTCAAGTGAGCAGAAAGTTTTGTTGGAAGAGGATATTAATCGCATAAGTTCTGAGGTGGAGATAGGGTGAAAAGATGTCCAGGTATGGGAGAGCTGAGACGTGGGAGGGGGGAGATAGGGGGAGGAGAGGAGATGGGCAGAGGGCAGTGAGGCAGGGAATTTCTCAAGTCCAGAACTTTGTTGCTAAAGAAGGTAGCAAGTTGAGAGGGAGGGGGAAATAATGGAAGTGGAGCAGGGGTAGAGCTAGACTGTAGGGACGTGAGGGACCTGAGTACCATGTACAGATGATGGGTCTGATTAGGAGCAGAGGAAATTGCGGTGGAAAAGTAAGACTGTTTAGCCTTGTGGACTTGTGATCGGTAGTGGGCATGGTTAGCCTTGAAGTTAGACAGGGTAGATAAAGAAGGCGACTTCCGCCAAAGGCGCTCTGTGTGTCGGAGTTGTGTCCGAAGGAGACGGAGACCAGCATGGAACCATAGCTGAGAAGAGCAATGGGATATGGCACAGGGTTGGAGAGGAGCCAGAAGATTAAGAGCAGCAGAGAGGCAGGAAGACCAGACGGAGGCTTGTGAGTTTGGGGAGAGGGAAGGAAAGTCTGAAGGCAAAAGATCCAGTGCAGGTGGAAAATTCTGGAGGGTAAGGGGGGTAATGTGACGGGAAGGTCGCTGAGCAGAGGGAGGGGATGAGAGAGGGGTCTGAGAAGGTGAGGCGGATGGAGGTGGAGAGCAGTTAAAAGTTAAGCAGAAATGATCAGTCCAGGAGAGAGGGAGGGAGAGCCTGAAGAGACTGTATGCAGAAGGGGAGAGAAAGTGGAGAAAGAATAAGATCTAGAGTGTGACCTGCAGAGTGGGTGGGAAAGAGAACGTGCTGATGAAGAGATAAATCTTGCATGAGTGAGATAAAGGAAAGATCCCTAGAGGAGGAAGGAGAGTCCAAATGAAGGTTGAAATCTCCTGTAATGAGTAAATGGGGGAATGCCAGTGATAAATCAGAAATTGATAAGAGGAGGGAATCCCAGAGATCAGAGCGTAACCCAGGAGGGGAGTACACAACAAGAATATGTAGGGGAGATGGGGTATGAAGGCGAATAAGTAGGGCCTCAGGATAGTGTAGGGCAGGGGATGAGATCCGTGAGAAGGGAATAGAGGCGTGGAGGATGATGGCCACTCCGCCGCCCGCACGACCTGTACGGGGGACAGAGATGGCAGAGAAATCAGGGGGAAGGCAGCGAGCCAAGAGGGTATTTAAATTGTTGATGATATCCAGTAATTCTCTTTTGGTTATTAGGTTGAATTTGTTCCATGGGGGACTTTTTGTTGTGCCATTTTGCTGCAGTTGTACACAGTGTTGTAACACAGATGTGCTCTGTTATTGTAGAGGAAGTCAGCCATAACTTGGGGATCAACTTGAATTTGTTGAATGCTGTGTCGGCTGAGTTGTGTTCATCGGTCATTTGGGACACCATCGAGAATAATTCTCTAGGGCGGTTGAGTGATTTCATAAGTATGCTTGTTATGTAGTCCTTTTGAGATTTGTTGCATAGGTTGTTATATTCTTTATGGTTGTTATAAAGCTGTGTCTTGATATTATTGTCATGTGATTTTTTCCATTTTCTTTCTAGACGTCTGAGGTCCTGTCTGAACTGTTCCAGATTCTTGGTAAGCCATGGTGAGTGCGTAGATTTGATGTGCTTTGTAGATTGACATTCCTTGAATATTGTGGCCCCATTTATTATCTGGCTCCATGAGCTGATAAATGTGTCTAGGTCATGTATGTCAGAGTTTAATAGTGGTGAGGCCTTATCTAGGAAATATTCTGAAAGCCTTGAAACAACATTGATGTTGATGTTGTATTGGGGTATTTGGCTGGCTAGTATTGGCTGGAATAACAAGGGATATCATGGCATGGTCTGACCATGAAACTTGGTTGATTTGTACATTGAGATCTGCTTTGTGCATCATGTTGGGTATGAATATAAGGTCAATAAGGAATCCTTTGTAATGGGTTGGAGCATCAATTAATTATCTGTGTCAGGAATAAAGATTCCATTGCATTTAGGAAAGCGCAGGCGTGTTATGCTGCGGTAGCAGGTAGGTTCAAATCCCCCATGAGTATGAAGAGGTTTTTTTGTGACTGAGTACAAACTTCATCTAGAATAGCTGATAGATCTTCAGTGTTAGTGGTGGGTTTTCTGTAGGTCAGGCATATTGTGTGCTCAGCGTTGGAGATGGTTAAGTAGTCTATTGTTTATAGTGATTGAGAGTTGATCAAGGAGAAATTCAGATGTTGTTTGGCAAAAATTAGTATTCTTCCGCCTCTCTTTTGTGATCTGGGGCAGTTAAACAGAGTGTATTGTGAACTAGTCAGCTGGTTGAGAAGTACGTTGTCAGAGTCTGTGAACCAGCTTTCAGTGATGCACATCAGATCAGTGTCTGTATTGTATATGGTCTACAATGATCTGAATTTTGTTACAGACAGAGCGAGCATTTGATTGGATATGTTGTGATTGAGATCTATTGTGGTCTGCAGAGGATTTGTGTTGATATTTTTGTTATGAGTCTGCGAGTTGGTTTAGAAGGTAATATTTTATGATAGGATGTGAGGTGAAGAATGTTTGGTCTTTAAAGAATTGGTATGCTATTGTTCTGAGTATTCAGTATCTGGGTGGATGATATAAGGAGGAATGTAGCCAGCAGTATCATTGTGTAGAATATGAGAATGTGTGGTATCATCTTTGGTAGGTTTTCTGTAGCTTACCATTGAGGGCTTCTTTGATGGAGTTCTGGTTTGGTGCTGGTAATACTGTAGTTGATTTCGGGGTGGAGAGCTGCACAGTTAGTTGGTCCTCTGTTGTCCTTTGTGGGATCCCGCCTAAGGGCCACGCCAAAGGGCCCTCTGGCAAGGCCCTCAGGCATTAGCCTGCCAAGCATGGGCACGCCTAAAGACACTTTAAATTTAAAGCACAAAGTCCTTTCCCCGTTTGGCTTTGAGCCTGGGAGCAGGGAGAGGCTTGTCTTCCTGTTTCCCCACTCGATGCCAGTCAGGGAGGGTAGCCTTTTTCAGCTATCTAAAAATCCGCAGCACCAACAATGATAATTCAAGTGGCTGTTCCCTCCTCCCCTCATCAGTACCAATCCCCCAGACAGCTCCCAAACCCCATTAGCAACTGTCCGGGAGGATCGGTACCACCTCCAGCCATGGCAAGCATCCTGGCTAGCCAGTCGGATTGCCAATGGCCACCACCCTTCCCCATCCATTTGAAATTCCTGGCTAGTCAGTCAAGGTCCTCCTTCCTCCTCCCCCCCCCCACCTTCAATTGAAGGAAACCCAGCAAAGTCATTCACAATGGGGAGCCCTCAGGAACCCCCACCCCCAAAGCCATATTTCCTTTCTCTGGTGGTCTAGCGGTGAAGGATGATTTCTTATTTCATTAAGAGAGGAACATTCATGTTGATCACGTATGGAGATCAAGCAGGGTTGTACTTTTGATATTGATGTTATTAAGCTTAGATGGGAAAGTACATTGATTATGGATCCTCATGACTGATTTATGACAACATGTTGGGTGGATGAAATCAATAAACAAGTTTTAACACTAAGAAGGGGTCACCCACCACTTCTTTGTTGGTCTGTATTTTACATATCTAAGTGACCAACAAATTACTTTATGCAAGAACAGTGCACTGATCCTTATCAGAATTCAGCACATATAGGTAAGTAGATTGCACTTTTCTGTATTCCACTATGCCAAATATAGAGCTGCAGACTTTTTCCTTTTACAGATAAGCCTAGAAGATGCTTATTTTCCTGAAAAGAATCAATATCTATATCCTTATCTAACTATAAATCTTTAAAGAGATCCTGTAGGATCTGTATTTTCAATCACTGTTTTCAGTGTGAATACTATTTAATGAAGCAATGGAGCATAATAATGGCATTCACCAAACAAAGCTCAAAACAAAGACCTTCATCCTGGTATTTGTATCTCAGTCAACTCTCAGGGATGAAAAATAGAGCATTTGATCAGTGGCAGCTCATTATAAAAAATAATGAAAGCCATATAGAAGAAATAAGTAAAAATACAATCTGTTATGTCCTATGGATAATATTCCAATGGTAGGTTCTTTAAATGGAAAATAATTAAGGGGCAGATTGCACAGGTACACTAAAAAAACTTTTTCTTAAACTGCCTCTAATGTTTCGATTGATTTTTACGTTTTTTGGTGTGCTGAATCCAAATCTGGTAACCAATTTGCTCCATCACGTACAGATTTTTTGCTACATTGGGTTAGCAGTTTGAGGTGAACGTTTCAGATTGAGTGCGATCGAGATAAAAGTTGCTTGGATGAATTCTTTATACTAATTGTTTAGTAGTTATTCAAATAAGAATAAAGAAAATTGTAACAAGGCAGCACATAAGAATAGAGTAATGTCAACAAAACACACTGTGATGGTAGCAAAATTGTCTGCACTTAAAACAGCCACATACATGTGCACAAACATTGAGCATATAAGAGCGAGGTTAGACACAAAGCAAAGCAAAGAAATGTGCAAAAAATGTTGTACAGGTATGTATGTAAGAATAGAAAACGCAAACCGCACCATTGCAATACATGAAGACAAACACCCGATGGTGTGAAAATAAAATTCTAATAAATGAGATCCGACACTGTGGTAATAACTAGCAAATTTTTATTTCAAATTTTAGTAAAAACACGATATTTGTCAACACATTTTAGATTTTAAAGTCATTCTTGGGTCAATCAATCTCCTGGTGGGCCCGTTTCTTCTTCCCCCGAATGCTTCTCTTGGTGCACTGCTTGGCGTATTTTTCATCTGGGGTTTCCCGCAGCAGCAACCAGCAGAAATCAGCCATCATAGTGGTGTTCCATCTTCCTTGGTACCTTCTCTCTGCGTCCTTGATGTCCTGGTGAAACCTTTCACCTTGTTCTTCACTGTACGCCCCCAAGTTTTCGGGAAAGTAGTTCACATGGGAGTGCAAGAAATGGACTTTCAGGCTCATGTTACAGCCTTGTTCTTTGAAGGCATTGAGCATCCTGGCAACAATATCCTTATAGTTCTCATCCCGCCTGTTCCCCAAGAATTTGAGAACAACATCCTTGAAGGAATCCCAGGCTTCTTTTTCCTTCTCAGACATCGTTTCAGCGAATGCTCCATCTGAAATGAGTTTCCTTATATCAGGGCCAACAAACACTCCTTCCTTTAGCTTTGCTTCAGAAAGTCGGGGGAACTTTGAGCAAAGGTACCGAAAGCACTCACCATCTTTTGGAAGGGACTTGATGAATTGCTTAATGAGACCCAACTTAATGTGGAGAGGTGGTAATAGAATTTTATCACGAGGTACCAAGCTCTCATGAAGAACATTTTTCTCACCGGGTCTCAAATACTCCCGAATTGGCCAGTCTTTTTTCCCCCAGTGTAGGTCGCGGGCCCGGCTATCCCACAAGCAAAGGAAGCAGGGATATTTGGTGAAACCGGATTGCTGCCCTAATAGCATGGATAGAATTTTAAAGTCTCCACAAATCATCCACTTATGCTCATCATAACGAATCTTCTGAAGAATCAGGGCCAAATTCTCGTATTTTTCTTGGAGAATAACAGAGTGAGCAATAGGAACTGAAGCGAATGTGTTGCCATTATGAAGAAGAACACCTTTTATGCTGTCTTTTGACGAATCAATGAACAGCCGCCATTCAGCAGGATCATACTTGAGTTTAAACTTTTCCATCACTCCGTATATATCGTTGCAAAATACCAAATCTTCCTCTTTGCTGAAATACTTCAAAAATTGTGTCTCGCAGTTGCGGTACCAATAAAAAGTTGTTCCTGGTGACAATAGATTTTTCTGTTTAAGCCGAGAACCTAGCAGTTGGGCAGCATCTTTTGGGAGTCCTAAATCCCGGACTAAATCATTCAATTCAGCTTGAGAGAAAAGTTCAGGTTTCGGATCTGGTTCAGTTTCAAACTCGGAAGTACTGGACTCATCGGGAAAAGCCATCTGATGAGTCTCATAATGATCAGAACCGTCCACACAAATATGATCCAAAGATTTTGGTGGTTCAGGCACAGGTACTTCGTTGCTATGAGGCACAGGCCTAATTGCTGAGGGAAGGTTGGGGTAACTTATTACGTTCTTATTTTTTAAGTTGTATCCCTTCACAATGCAAGAGCAAAAATAGTAGTCACTGCTGTGGTCTCTTTGTTCACGCCACATCATAGGTATTCCGAAACGAAATGCTTGTTTTTTACCTTTCATCCATAAGCGTAGATCTTCCTCACATGTCTTGCACACTTTGTGAGGAGCCCACAGTTTGTCTTGATCGCCTAACTTCAAACTGAAATAGGCGAAATATACTTTTTTAATAAATGCAGAAATGTTCCTCTGCCGCTTTTTCACGGTATATTCCCCACAAATAAAACAAAAACTGTCCGGAGAGTTGACGCAACCTCTGGCTCTGTGAGCCATCACAAATACACAGCACTGCAAACTACAACTGTAGTGAACCACTTCGGAATAAAGCTGGATTACGACTGAGCAAACAAAAGGTAATAATGAACTTGCAAGAAACTGAAATTTGACAGGAACGTTCATGTCGCAACCACCGTGTTTGAGCGAGCGAACGAGGCGAGGCGAACAGGAAAGAACATGCGCCAGCGCAAGTACTGGATTTAGCCCCACGCCTCCCAATTGTCCTGTTAATGTATAAAATGAATACAAAACACTCTAAAATATCATGAGGGAGTGTTTCTAGTTAGTTAACCATTACAACCTCTATTTTGGGCCAAGAAAATAAACTGCAGTCGGCTAAAAAGAAATTATGTGAACATTCCTTATATGGGTAAGAAATCTAATTTTGCAAGAAAACATGACGTGATGGAACATTTTTGCTATTTTTCCTGGATTCAGCACCCCAAAATCTATAGGAATCAGTTGCAAAACTGGAGGCAGTTTTTTGGTAGTGTACCTGTGTTGTATTTCGGGGTGCTACAACAATGCGTGCCTTTGAGTCAATGCTGACTTCTGACAACCCGATAGCTCCTGGGTTTTCATGGCAGGGTGACCAGAAGTAGATTGCGAGGCCTTTCTTCTGAGGCAATAGAGGGTTAAGTGACTTGCCCAAGGCGTGCTAGTGGGAATCAAAGCTGGTCTCTTGGTTAGCAAGCCAGTGCTCTAACCATTAGGCTACTCCTCCACTCCTTCTGGTACAAGCAGTACTGTTTTTCCATATTACGTAGATGAACATTTGATAGCCAAAATAAAACACCTCCTACATTGTGTTGTGTTCTTGTGAAATGGCAGTTCTCCTCCCATCTCCACTTCCCACCCATTTAATCCAGTCTCACTCGGGCCTTTTCTGTATTGTACAGATTAACCCAAGATATGTATTTCAACAGAGGGGATTTTGTAGTATTCAGATGCATGGAAATAATTACAGCAGTTTGTTGAAAAGCACTGTAATGACCTTTCTTCCCTACTACAAAAGATACAATGGGCCACAAGAGATGTATCTTCCTTTTTATTATGGGTTCTAGATATTGCAACATTACTTTTGCTCTCCGTGTAGACTTTGAGAATGTTGGGACTAGGCAATCCTTATGACCTCATATAAATGAATTAATCTGTTCCGATAAAGCTTCTGTGTCTCTGGTGGGAATCTGTTGATCTATGAACATTTTCTTTAGGCGGCTTTCTTAAAAATGTCATTAACTATGCAGTATGGGGGGCCAACAAACTCTGGAAGGAACCTTTGGAGACTATAAAACTAAAATTACTTACATTTAAAAGAAAATCCGGAGTTTGGAGGATTTCCACGCAGCTGAGCTCACACTTCTCTTTCTCTTCTGGGTCTTTGGTTATCCATCAGTCAGGCTAATGATGTTACAAGTGCTACTCCACATGTTCAAGGGTATATCACAAGTGATAACTTTGGAATAGGAGAATACACTGCCACAGATTATGTTTTGGGTGGGTCACTGGTAGTGTAGAGCACTGCTATGTGGACGTCCCCAGATCTTCTGCTGCTTGGATTGGCTGGAGTTGGGGATGCTGCATATGTTTTTCTTATTAAGCGCATGTCCTTTGAATATTTATTTGCAAAAATGTATTAGTCGCAAATCTGGGGGAGCATACGTACATTTCTTTAGTTTGGATTCTACAAATCAGACTTTTGAAATAGGAATGTGTTAATTTTCTGGTTATTTTTGATTGAAAGCAAGCTCTGCAATAAGGGAAATATTTCTTTATGGAAAGAGTGGTAGATGTGTGGAATAGTCTCTCAGTGGAGGTACTAGATCCGAGGACAGTATCTGAATTCAAGAAAGCATGGGACAAACACAGAAGATCTCTAAAAGAATAAGAGGACTACAGTAGTTGATATGGAAGGGCAGACTAGATAGGCCATATGGTCTTTTTCTGCTCACATGTTTATATGTGTGCTTTCCTGGTCGATCAAATTTCAGGTCTGCAAATATGGAGCTGCTTCCATGAATCTACTCGGGGCTGGCATGACCCAATAGGAGAACTAGAAAGCTGTCTAGAATTTCAGTGGTTCTGGGCACCCATTGCCACTACTGTTGCCCCTCTTTGGCACCTGCAGCAGTGACAATGCCTTTAAATGGCAATGCAGTGCATATTCAAACTCTCTGTGTGGCTGTTCCTTCTCGCCACGATCTGATACAGACTTCTTGCACTGGAGGGAGTGGACTTAGCAGATCATAGAGCAAAAGAATGACAATGCAGCTCTGGAGAATTTGGGTAAGCACTTCATTGCTGCCGCTGCAGGTCCTGGAGAGAGGAGACAGCAATGACAATGGGGGTGGGGGGGGGGGGGGGTTAAAGCAGGGATGCAGCAGGATTGAAGAATTTCCTAGGACACCTCATATCCTTGCACCACCCCAGAATCTTCTGACAGTCCAATCTCTGATCACTAGGATCAGAAGCTTCTACTTAAGAACATAAGATATGCCATACTGGGTCAGACCAAGGTCCATCAAGCCCAGTATCCTGTTTCCAACAGTGGCCAATCTAGGTCATACGTACCTAGCAGTTTCCCCAAAAGACACAGGTTCCACAATGCTTGTACTGGGTCAAGCAGTGGATATTCTGAGTCTCTTTTAATAATGGTTTATGGACCTTTTCTCCAAGAACTTGTCCAAACCTTTTTTAAACCCAGCTACACTAACTTAAGAGATGTCTCCTACTGAGTGTTAGGTTTTGGGCTCAAACAGTCAGGTTCCTATCCCAAGAATTCTTGCCTCAACAACACCTTCTGCTTCTGGATTTTTGGCTTGGAAATTGATGTTTCAGAGCCTCCCACTACTGGGCTGAAACATTTTCAGTGATATGCAGTGGTTCCGACTGGTGCAGAATACTACCGCAAAGCTTGTAAAGGAGCTTTAAAAACATGATTATGTGACTCCAGCATTATATCATCTTCATTGATTTCTTTTATTAGTATTTCATGTGATGCATAGTATGGCCCTGAAATATTTAAATTCAAAATTATGCCATTATGTACCTAACTGGACCCTTGACTCATAGGCTAATCAGCTGCTAATGGTGCCTTTTCTTAGGGTTATCCACAAAGCCAGACACCATGGTAAAAGCCCTTTCTGTACAGGCACCATCCTCTAGAATTCTCTTGTGAGAGAACTCCCATTTATGGATGATCTCAAAACATTTTGTAAACCATGGAGATGCTTCTGTCCAGAAAGGCATTTGGGCAGGGTCATACCAAGGGCTGTGCGAGGGGTGTGGCCGAACAATGTGCAAGCACAGGAGGGGCGCTGATATAATCACTGGGCTTCCAGGAAGCTTACAAAAATAATGAGTTACTGAACATGGCTGGGTGGAGGGGGGCACCAGATTTGTTAGTCACACAGGACACATTTCTAGGTTGGCATGGTTCTGCATTCAGGGATCTGGAGGGGAGCTGAATTGGATTGGTTGGGTTGGTATATGGCTTGAAGAGGAGCAGTGAAGTGGAGAGTGAGTGATGTCAGCTGTTGTGGGAAGTAAATGCAAATAAATAAATATATATATAAAAATAATGACCTCTTGAGCAAAAACAATTGGCTCATGCAGCAGGGGAACTAAGTTTGGATACTAGGTTGAGGGCTTCTGAATTAGGATTTGGACAGTTGGCTAGCAGATGACTTATTAAGGATTGAATGAGCTGTCCTGCATGACCCTGCTCTTGGTTGATCTCTGAAGCTAAGCAGGGTCAGTCTTGCTAGTATTTGGATGGGTGATCACCTTGAACTACCAGATGCTATAGACTTGCATGGAAGAAAGGCCTGGTAATCTACATCTAGTTGCACCTTGCCAAGAAAATGTAGGGGCTGGGTAGCCAGAAGTCAGCATTGATTTGATGACACCTTGGTTTTGTATTGCAAGCAATAAGCTAAAGTCTGAAGCAACACACTTGTTTGAAGACATTCAAGTGCAATGAAGCTGGCAATCCTTTTTAGATTTTTTATAGAGAACTACAAGTTGTGTTCATTTCATCTGGATGTGATTGGCAGGATGTGCTGATTTAGCAGGGTCATACTGACTTAGCTGGGCAGTCAGTAGATATTCAGCATGGGCGATAGAGGGAGGAATGGTCTTCAGCACTGGAAAGATCGGTTGTCATCTCGTTGTAGGCCATTTGGTCTGCTTTTGGGGCACTGGAAAGGACTGTGTGTACTAGAGTTTCTGCTATGGAGACCAAGTTGAGATAGTTAAAGGAGTGTATGCTGAGGATGGTGGGAGCTGTGGAGCAGGTAGAAAAGATCAGAGCCCTTGAGTTTCAGGGGGCTTCACTGAAAGCTGCCAGCTCTGGCCTGATACAGATAGATCATTGTATCTTAAACTGAAATATCAAAGAACAGAGCAATTTATTTGAACTAAAACATACTGAACATTCCTCAGTTATCTACAGTTACCCTAAGAGATTTCTTCTTTAGTTGAGACCTTAAAATAGCTGAGGTTGCAGTATTGTCTTTGCTGAGGGTTTGCTATCTGCCAAGAGGTGGGTCAAGAGGGCAGCTGCTGTGGCAGTAGGTAGTCTGCACCCAACTATTCCCTTGTAACCATCAGCTGAGAAAAAGAGGACCAGTCAACTTAGCTTGTCTGTTTAGTACTGAAGTCTGACAGAGAATCAGTTTTAAAACCTCATTTTCTATTTAAAATTTGTTTTTTTCTTTTTAATGGGATGACAGATTTGTGTATTTCCTGACTTCTGTAAGCAGATACAAGGCAGAAATAAATTATTCTTCAAGTGTGCCAGGAAGTGCAGACCCTTGGAGGCCTTTTTCTTCCTTCATATCGCCCGATGAAATACTTAAAACATTTCTTTGACGCTAAGCATTGACAGGCTTTTCTTGACAGTAAGGAATCTGTTGAGCTTGCTAGTAATGCTGGCTTTGATTAGGTCATGTGGCTTGGATATAGCTTTTGATTGTGTTGTCCTGGTTTCTTTCATATTGCCTTTTTCCTCTCCCCTTATTGTTTCTATGTAATTACATCTACTCCCCTTTCCCGTTGAGTTCCCCCTTCATGCTTTGAGGGCTAGATAGAGGAGTGGTAGTTCTTAAGATTCCTTGACACGATTCACTATTTTAGCTACATAAATGTTCCTAATTTCTCTGTATAGATTTTTCTTGACCTGTATCCTATTCTTAAGTGATAAATAAAAAGTTAAATAATTGTATATTTCTTGAAAGATTATTTTATTTATCTTTAACTATGATGGAAATTTTCAAGAAAACTTGATTCATATAAATAATTATGAAATGAAAGTGCAAGGAATATAAAATAATAAAAACATCAGAAAGCATACTAATTAACTGAAAATGCAACATCAAGATGAATGCACCAAAATTCAAGCAATATTTAAGGAAATCCCAGATGCCTATTACTTTCTTTCAATGGAAGCTCCAGAGTCCAAAAATGTTTTGGGATCAAACTATAAATATAACCAATTTTAATAAGACAGCATTTATTGAAATCTGGGCTTCCTTCTCAGGTATTTGATGACAGACTGAATCTTCTTATCTGGAAGCAGAAAGAGGGTCTGCAAAGGATTCCAGGGCTCAGATGCATTTAAGCAGGAAGGCGTTGCAGGTGGCTCCTCGCGAACAATCACAGAGTTTACCAATCCTGGGCCCCTGTTTCAGAGCACACCTCTCCCCAATATCACACTGAAAAAAAATCCCCATAAAAGATTGCATTATTGAGAGGGCAAATATATGTGCATTAAATAAAATGTCCAAAACCTGTTCCTGAGGCTTTAATAATCCCCACAATGAATATACATGAGATAAATTTGCATGCCTGGGAGACTCCAATATATAAAATGTATTGCATTCATGTTTATTGTGGAAATTCTGATACTCCCACAGCTGTGCAGTCCTCAGGATCAGTTTTGGAAGTCCTCATCTGGGTACCACCTGTGCTTAGGGTGAGATTTCTCCTGGTATAAGATCCGGTCCTCATTTTCTTATAGGCAGAAGACAAATGATAGCAATACAACTATTTCCTTTAGATGAATAAATGTGATGTCCCATTGGAGAAACTTGCAGCATGCTCTGTAATGCTGAATGTATGCACCCCCCCCCCCCACCCCACAACACCGTGTTCTGTTTGATAATCTCACTCTAAAAGATGTTGAAATCTGCATTTCCCGATTAATCAGAGGATGTGAAACAAGGGCGTGGGATCTGTCTGCAGATTATGGGATTGTAAGAATCGCACATTTCCTGAGCAATTTTAAGCGCAGTAAACTGTACAGTTCAATATGACAAAGTAGTAGGGGGCAAGTTGGTGACCTTTTCATTGGCCAGTTTCCTTAAACTGTTTGGATTTCTTTGATAAACTTTAAATTTTGTGCCAGTTTCCTAAGAGGTGAAGGAACAGAGGAGTAGCTCATTGTTTACTCAATCGATGTATGATTTAAAAGAGCAGGAGCAATCATAAAGAAAAGAAATAGTTCTTTATTACATACACCATGGTGGACTTTGTTAGCTTGTCACTTCATATTTAAATTGAATATTCTAACTATTGTAATGTTGTTTAGCCCTCAATGGATATAAATGATAGCACGGAAAGACTGTTCTCACTGCTCAGAACTCTTTATAAGCTGAATTAAATACTAATTTGCAACTTCTGTAAAGTAAATACTCCCAGCTGGCCTCAACATAAGTATGTGAACAGGGAGCAACTGAAGACCTAATTAGCTAATTTTTCTCCTTTCCAATACAGACGGATTGGTGTTAGTCGTTTTCATGGTTACGGGCGTCAGTTTGGCAATTACCCTATTATTCTAAGCTGATTTCTATGATCTTTTCTCCGTTAAGCTGCTGCCTGTTGAGTGTGGTGAAAAAGAGCTATAAGCAAGTTCTGTAAGAAGATCACGTAAGACTCACTATGGGAGCCCGCTAACATGAAGAGACTTGGACAGAAAAGCTAGTGGCTGTACTCACCAGTGGGATCTGGGCTCTCTTCGAATAACTTGGGTATTTGCTCTGGAATTTACCCAGCAGCTCCTCCATGGCTTCAACCTGGGGCAAATGAGGGGCAGTGGACAAGAAAAAGGCAGCAGTCATTGAACTCCTTCAGCACCCTCAGTCTTAGCAAGTCACGAAAAGACTAGACTTCTGAAGCAATCTGCTCTTGTAAGAGCTCAGACTAATTAAAACTAAGTGCAAGAACCGAGGAACTGCGCGCTATAGTTCTCGGGTAAGCGAGAATCACAAGGTTTTTTGTATACAGGGACAGTATTTTGTACATATAAATACTGTGCATAATTTAGCATCTCCTAGTAAAATACTGTATTCAAACTCTGAAGAAAACTTCTTGTTAGTGAGTTAATTCATTTGATGTATCTGTTTAAAATTTGTACAGCCCACCCATCTTTTCTAAGCCGGTTACCGTGAACATTTCAAATACCAAAACAATACGCACACAAGACACAACCCATTAAAAAAAGAAGTCCGCCTACGCTTGTGAACTGTAGACTTGAATGCATAAAATGGCCTTGAGCTGCCTTCTTAAAGTGTCCATGAGAGCAAGTACTCCGACTTCTACTGGTAAATACTTCCTACACCTTTGATTATCCAAATTCAATAAAAGTGCTACCTCACCTATTAGCTCAGAAGAGACGAGTCTATTTCCAAAGTGGAAAAAAAAAGGAAAGGAAATCAGCGATCAGTTAATATTTCTAACTGCTTGTTGACTAATGAATTCTGCAGCGCACTTTTCAAACAATGTAACCCCAACCCAAGACCACACGAGCAGAGAAACAATCATCATTCGTATGAAGCTTCTGAGTGCATACGACACACACATTGCTTCTAAAATAGTTTGCAGTCCTCTAGTATGAAGTGACTGACCAGATCTTTCTCGACCGACGACGGCGATTTCTTGTCCGTGTATTCCTCCGAAGAGAGTTCCCTGGAAGACTGGCCGCTGCACAAGGAGCAGAGCAACAGGCTGGCGCAGAGCAGTTTCAAGAGTAGTGCTGAGCTCTCCATGGTGCTGAAGGACTGCGCCGAGGCTGATGACGGAGCTCGAGGATCTTCCTCTAGCTTAGAGTTTGGTAGCCGCCCTTTCCGAAGACGTTGCTTTTATAAGCCGTCAGCTCCGCCTGTTTCATGATCTCAGATCGCTTCTAGAGAAAGGAGGGAGGCTGATTCGCAGTTACTGTAAAACATCCCTATCTTGCAATGGAGCAAAGCTATCAATCATTATTGATTATTTTTGCGACCTCTGAAAAATAGTCATACATCTGAAAAGATGAAATTTTCCTGATGCATCTATCCGAATGCAAATCAGAATAGGAATTAACCCTTGTGATTCTAATGGATCATAAAGTTAGAAAGTGCAACTGATGTTATTTTCGTTACTAGTAAAGACTAAAATGTTCCTAGGACTGTTAGTACTCTTGTTTTCCCAAAGGCTTATTGTCAGACAGCTATAAAACATCTGCGACTAAAGTGCCCTCTGTTATTTAAACAAGGGAGTACAAAAAATGAGAGATCATAATTTCAAACTACTTTTAGGGGAGGAGGGGAGAGAGAATTGGAAACCTTAGGATAAAAGAACATTTTTTAAAGCAAAAACTAAAATAAATATTCAATAACATTGACTTTTTACTGTAAAGTTATAGGGGAGAGAGAAGATATTCAGTGATTAAAGCTTAACTCAAATTCATGGAGGAAAAGTCCATGAACCATTATTAAGGCAGACCTGTGGAACAACTATCCTTGGGATGAAGTAGCATGCAGGTCACTGTTAGAAAGAGGTTATGGAGCTTGATGGAACTTTGGTCTGACCCAGTAGTGTTTGTACTATCCTTTTTGCATGGTGACCATCAGGCCTGGGCTCTTGCCTTATAGAAACAAGGGAGCCCAAAAGTTTCCATCCTTGGTTCATTTTTTCAGGTGACTAGTATATTGTGTCCCTGACAGGAGGCCCTCTGCTAAGTCATCCTAAGTGCACCCTAGTAGTAAAAATCCAGCTCCTCCCTTTAATGTAGATAAAGTCACTGTCATTGTTCTAAGATCAGCCCACCACTACCTTGACCCTTTTGGATTCTGGCTCTGCTGGCAACTTCATGGACATAGGCCTTGCCAGACGATTAGGGATTCCCGCTGAGATCTTGCCTTTTCCCATGTAGGTAAAGGCTATTGATGAAAGATCTTTAGTTGAAGGCTTATTTACAGCAGTCACTCCTGAGGTTGATGTTACAGTAGGAGGTCTTCATAAGGAATCCAAGGTATTCTACCTAATGTCATGGTCATTTTTTTCCATCATTTAGGATTACCTTGGTTAAATACTGTCACAACTAGGTGGCAGCATGAGCCACCTGATGGTCAATGGGGTAGCTTTTGTGTTCTGGAGCTTCTTGTTTCCATGAGTGACAGCTATTTCCCATACCATTCAAAACACATTCCCAGGCAACATGCAGGGGAACTGCAGGAATCAGTCCTCACATGTGTGATGTCAGCACCAATGGAGTCCACATGGTAATCTCTCCCTAGCTTTCAAAGCAAGCCTTTGGGAGATCAACCACACATGCGTGGTCACCTTCCCACCCAAGGGAGCCATTTCCCCTCAGTAGAATGACATAGCATACTAAAGCCCAAAAAGAAAAACAACTCCATGGGGAGGAGGGAGGGTAGTGAGGACTGATTCCTGCTGTTGCCAAAGAACAACTGCTACAGGTGAGTTATGTTTTCTCTGGAAATAAGCAGAAAATAAGACCTCGCATATGGGACTCCCCAGCTACAGGCTACTGAAAGACTTGTAAATAGCCATGAGAGATCCAAAAATCAAACCGTGAATGGCATCTGAAAAACACTGACAAGCCCCAAGCATCGGGATGCAACCCCAGCATCTGCAAAGGAATAGAGTCTATGGTAGCCTGGAAGTACACAAGGGTCAGAGGGAAGGAGTTGCATTAGTTCCCAATGAGGTGCTGAAGAATGGCCTGGCCAAAGGCATTGTCATGCTGGAAGGCCTCCTCGAGGCAGTAGTCAGCTGAAAGGTATGGACTGAGGACCAGGTGGCCACACAACAAATCTCCAACAGGGAGACGGAGAATAGGTTAGCCACAGAGGCCGCCAAAGCCCAAACATTATGGGCCATCATATGATGCTCCAGAGAAAGGCCAGCCTGTCCATAGGCGAAGTGGAAAGGGCACACTTAGAGACTGCCACACCAAGTCTGTTGGGGTCATAAGAAACAAACAGTTGAGCAGAGCGACAATGAGCCTTCATCCAATCAAGGTTGAAAGCCAAAGCCTGTTTATAATCCAAGGTATGAAGAGAAGTTTCTGCCCTGCTTGACTGCAGCCTTTGAAAGAAGGTGGGAAGAACCACCTTCTAGTTGAAGTGGAAGGGAGAAACCACCTTAGGAAGAAACCTAGGGTGTGTGTAGAGAACTACCCTGTTCCTATGAAACCTAGTGTAAGGGGGGTGAGCCACCAGTGCTTGCAGCTCACTAACCTTGTGCACTAAAGTGAGAGCCATTAGGAAGATGACCTTCCACAAAAGGTACTTGAGATGGCAGGAAGCCACTGGTTGGAAGGGAGGGTCAATGAGTTTACCCTGAACCACAGTTAGGTCCCACACCACCACTGGCAGGCAAATGGGAGGTTGTAAGAGCAAGAGGCCCTGCATGAAGCGACCAATGAGAGGATGGACTGACAGGGAATGCCCATCTACCACATGATGGTAGGGCACTCAGATGCACCCTGATGAAATTGGACTTTAATCCAGCCTGGGAGAGGTGCAGAAGGTACTGCAGGACCAACTGCACTGGACAGGAGAATAGGTTGAAACCTCTATCTGCACACCAGACTGAGAACCTGTGCCATTTGAAGGCATATGCTCATCTGGTGGAGTCCTTGCAGGACGCGAGGAGGACATCCTCAATGTCCTTAGGCAAGTGAAGTTGAGCTAGAGCTATCCTTCAGCATCCACGCTGTTAGAGTTAATAACTGGAGATTAGGATGCAGGAGGGTCCCATCATTCTGAGAGATCAGATCCAGGGTGAAACCCAGGGGAATGGGCAGCACCTGAGAAAGTCGGAGCAGCAGCGGGTACCACAACTGCTGGGATCAGCGTGGGGCGATAAGGATCATTGCGGCCCTGTCCGTCTAGACCTTGAAGAGTGTCGTAGCCTCTAGGGGTGTGGACAGATAAGCATACAGCAAGCCCTCACCCCAGAGGAGAAGAAACACATCAGCCATGAGACAATTCTGGTAAGGAATCTTGAAGCAGAACAGCAGCAGCTGAGCATTGTGAGGGCTGGTGAAGAGATCCACTGCCATGGTGCCCCACTTCTAGAAGATATCTTGTGCCACTTGCAGGCTGAGGGTCAACTCATAAGGCTGCAGCACCCTGCTGAACTGGTCCACCAGGACATTTTCCTGCCCTGGGAGGTAGATAGCACAGAGGAGCATATCCCGCCAGTTCGTGAAATTCCAGTGTCTGATCGCCTCCCAGCAGAGGAGGTAGGATCCTAAGCCACCCTGTTTGCTGATGTAGAACATCACCATCTGATTGTCCATTCAAACAAGGACAACCTGATTCGCCAGGTAATGCTGGAAGACCCACAGGGCATTTGCAATCACTTGGAGCTCGAGGAAGCTGAGTTGGAGCTGGCTCTCCTCCTGCAATCCTGGAACTGAAAACCATTCCAATGGACTCCCCAGCCAAAGTTGGAGGCATCCCTGGTGAGGATATGTTGATATGGGGGTTCCTGAAAAGGGAGCCCCGCCAGAAGGTTGCTCAGCTGTTGCTACCAGGTGAGGGAGTGGGATGGGGCAGAATGACCCATACCCTGTCCAATAGGTACCCCGTCACCTGCTTCCACTGAGTTCAGAGAGTTCACTGGGCCCAATGCATGTGGAGATGGGCTGAGGGTGTGACATGAACTGTCGAGGCCATGTGCCCCAGGAGGTAGAGCATCCCGAGCTGAGACAGTCGGAGAGGATTGGACCTTCCCTGCCAAGACAGAGAGGCACTGAGAAATGTTGGGTGGAAAAAAGGCCCAGGCCTGAGTGGTATTGAGGAGGGCTCCGATGAACTCTAGGCACTGGGCGGGCTATTGGTGGGACTTGGAATAGTTTACTACAAAACCCAAGGTCTCCAGGAGCTGGATGTGCAACATAGGGCCTGTCAGACCTCATCTGGGGACCCTCCCCTTATTAGCCAGTCATCCAAGGAAGAGAAGACAAACACGCCCTGCAAAGCAGGAAGGCGGTGACCACCACTAGACACTTTGTGAATACCCTGTGAGCAGATGCCAGTCTGAACAGGATGGACCTTAAAGTTACTGCTTGGGTTAGAAATTTATTAAGTGGGAGGTGACAAAGGGTACAGGTCAATGGAGCTCACTCTGAGGAGAAGGAGGTTACCAATGGTGTGACCCAGGGATCTGTCCTTGGTCCGATTCTTTTTAACATCTTTGTTAGTGATATTGCAGAAGGGCTGTCGGGTAAGGTTTGCCTCTTTGTGGATGATACTAAAATCTGTAATAGAGTAGACATCCAGGAAGGTGTAGATAACATGAGGAGGGATCCAGCTATGCTGGAAGAATGGTCTATAATTTGGCATCTAAGATTTAATGTTGAAAAATGCAAGGTCATGCATGTGGGCAATGTTCCCTCTAATTTTCTGCAGGCTGTGTGCGTGTAAAATATCAGCTGTGTGCAGCTTTTGAAGGAAGGTTAAATTTTTGTGCGCCACATAACGACACTCAGAGTTATATACTTTAAAATTTGACTACACATCAGAATACAGTATGTACACCACACTGATTTTAATCAAATTAAATGAAAATAGACTATTACTAAATGAAGCGGGAAAGTTCTAGTAATTACAATCATAACTTTTAAATTTTAAGATGTCTGTGTTGTTTTCTATCAGAATCAGAGCCGTAATTTTTGTGCGCTCTGTTGTAAAGTATGTGCACTCACTCGGCGAGGTGTGTGCGCGCGCACACGCGCACAGCTTAGAGGGAACAGTACATGTGGGCTGCAGCAATCCAAGGAAGCGATTATAGTATAGGGCAGGGGTTTTCAACCCAGTCCTCGGGGAACCCTTGGCCAGTCAGGTTTTCAGGTTTCCCAGAATGAATATGCATGAGAAAGATCTGCATGTTCTGCCTTCATTGTATGCAAATCTATCTTATGCATATTCATCATGGGAATCCTGAAAACCTGACTGGCCAAGGGTTCCCCAAGGACTGGGTTGAAAACCTATGAGGGGGTGAAGTATTTCTGTCCACAAAAGAAGAGCAAGACCTAGGCGTGATTGTGTCTGTGTCTGATAATCTTAAAGTAGCTAAACAGGTAGAAAAGGTGGTGGTGAAATCTAGAAGGATGCTTGGGTGCATAGGGAGAGGAATGACCAGCAGAAGAAAGGAGGCGATAGTGCCTCTGTATAAGACTTTGGTGCGACCTCATTTGGAGTATTGTGTGCAATTCTGGAGACCGCACCTTCAGAAGGATATAAACAAATTGGAATCAGTACAGAGGGTGGCTACTAAAATGATTAGTGGTCTTCATTATAAAGCATATGAGGACAGACTTAAGGATCTTAATAGATATGCTTTAGAGGAAAGGCGGGATAGAGGTGATATGATTGAGACGCTTAAATACCTCAGTGGCATAAATGCACAGAAAGAGAGCCTCTTTCAGTTGAAAGGAAGCTCTACTACAAGGGGACATAGGATGAGGGTGAAAGGGAAAAGACTCAGTAGTAATATGCAGAAATATTTCTTTTTGGAAAGCACAGTAGATGCATGGAATAGTCTCCCAGTGGAGGTGGGAGAGATGAGGACAGTATCTGAATTCAAAAAAGCATGGGGCAAATGTAGAGGATCTCTAAAGGCAAAAATGGGACTGTTGTAGTGGTTGATATGGAAGGGCAGG
The DNA here is from genome assembly GCA_033557465.1 of Ichthyophis bannanicus. Classification (NCBI taxonomy): domain Eukaryota; kingdom Metazoa; phylum Chordata; class Amphibia; order Gymnophiona; family Ichthyophiidae; genus Ichthyophis; species Ichthyophis bannanicus. The sequence continues at coordinate 205,048,018 of CM066043.1, read as the reverse complement.
CTGGATAGGCCATGTGGTCTTTTTCTGCCATCACATTTCTATGTTTCTATGGTAGTGACACCCGCCGATGACAAAGCAGAGGTACTGCCGATGCAAGGGGTATATCAGGGTGTGGGTATAGGCATTTTTGAGATCCAGGGAGCATAGCCTATCTCCCCAGTGGAGGTAGGGTAGCAGCGTTCCAAGGGATACCATCTTGAACTTCTCCTTCACTAAGAAGCGGTTGAGATCTTATAGGTCTAGAATGGGTCACAACCTTCCCGTCTTCTTGGGAAACAGGAAGTATTGGGACTAGAATCTTGTGCCTCTTTGAGGCAATGGGATGAGCTCCACCACCCTGTCAGTGAGAAGAGCCGTGAGCTCCCTTTTGAAGGAGGTTTCGATGGGTTGGATCCAGGGGAAGTTCCCCTGGGAAGAACAAGGAGGAAGTGAAGGAGGTAGCCCTCCTTTACCACCTGAAGTACCCAGGTGTCAGTGGTAATGCTGAACCACCAGTGAGCAAAGAACGTGAGATATCCCCCAATGTGCTGCGGTTTCTAACATCCCATTGGATGAGGGGCTATGCCTTAGGAGTCAAACCCTCCTCCCAGGCTGCAGCAAAGGTGTCATTTGTGGTTTGGGAGCTTTAGGCTGACGAGGGCCCTGCCCCTGGCCCTTAAACTGGCTGCCCCCACGAAGGAGCTTAATACGACTGATAGAACTGATGTTGGGGGTATGTTCCTAGGCTGCCTTCTTCTTCAGATAGAAGGACTTTTTTCCCCAAAGACTTCTGTCAGGAAGGATCAGTGATCTTCCAAGAGAGCCTGGTTCTGGCCATCAGCTTCGTCTCCAACTCCGCAGCCTTGTCCATCATGGGCTTGTCGAAGAGATTCTCTCCCTGGCAGGGGACATTGACCAATTTGTCCTGAACCCATTGCTCCAAGTCTGAGGACTGTAGCCATGCCGGGTGACAGGCACTAATGCCTACCACAGCCACTCTAGCCACAGGCTTGAAGCCATCATAGGCCACTCGAGTTACATACTTGGAGCACTCCTTGACCATGGTCATCAGGCTGCAGAAGCACTGGAGGTGTTCATCAGACAGCCCAACTGAGAACCCAGTGAGCTCCTTTGCCAGGTCTCTCAAGTTCATGCCCATGTATGAGGTGTGATCAAAAAGCATCAAGACTTTTTGTGTAGCTATATAACAATACATCACACCATGATGCTATTAAGCATGCAGTGACCTAGTTATGTGCTCGGCATGTGCAGAGTGTAGCATGGCTGCAGCACACCTGAACTTTTTATAATTACGTGATGTTTGGTATTGTGTAAAAGCAGTTCATCAGATTTACGATGAGTGAACAAATTGAACAGCAAATTTGCATTAAATTCTGCCAGAAACTTGGAGATTCATGTAAAGAGACTTATGACAAGTTATATCAAGGGTATGGTGATGAATGTATAAGACATGCTCACATTTATGACCGTACAAACATGTCCAAGAGGGCCACCAAAATGTTTATTGTTTATTGTTTATTCACATTTGATATACCGCCCCCCATTACATCGGGGCGGTTTACAATACAAATAAGTTCGAAATAGAAAAAGAAGAGGAAGTTACAATAAATTGAGAGGTACAGGAGACAGGTAAGAACAGTAATAGGGAAGGAAGAGGGGGGTCAGAGGAAAATCTATAGAGAAACATTAAAAACTAAGGAAAAAAGATGGGTTTTGAGACGGGAGCGGAATTTGGGGTAGGATTCTTCTAATCGGAGGGAAGTGGGAAGTGAGTTCCAGAGGGAGGGGCCCAAATAAAAGAAGGCTGATTTCCTGGTAGATTGTAAGTGAGCTTTGGAGGGAGCTGGGAGGTGAAGGCGGTTGATATGAATGGAGCGGAGACTGCGAGTGGGAGTATGGAAGGTAAGTAGATCAGAGAGGTACTGAGGATGGGAGAGATATATGGCACGGTGTACTAATGTAAGGGTCTTGAAAGAAATCCAGAATGCGAGTGGGAGCCAGTGGAGATGTTGCAGCAGCGGGGTGATATGATCGCGAGGGGAGGCGTGTAGTATCATCCGGGCGGCTGTGTTTTGTATTAGCTGTAAACGGTGTCGTTGATATTGGGGAATACCAGCATAGATGATATTACAAAAATCCAATCTAGTGATGACCAGGGAAAGGAGAAGGGTGGTAAGGGCTTGAGAGGATAAGAATGGTCGAATGGCCCGAATTTGTCTGAGGCAAAAGAAAGAGCGCTGAGAAATGTGGGAGATGTGATCATGGAAAGTAAGATTGCTATCGAGGATGACACCAAGGTAGCGGAGTTTGGGGACTAAAGAAATACGGGTGCCTGAAAAAGAAGGAGCAAGTGACGGAACAGGGGAACTGTGGGGGAACCAGATTGCAGCGGTCTTAGCGATATTGAGTACCAGGCAGTTGGAGGCAAGCCATGAGGAGATGGAAGACAGACAGATTTCCAATGGAGAAATATCTGGGTGGGACGATGAAGTGTGGTGCAAGAGAAAGATATCATCGGCATAGTAATAGCCCGAAATTCCAAGTTGCTGAATGAGTACAGCCAAGGGGGCCAGGAAGACATTGAACAGTAAAGGGGCCAGAATAGAACCTTGGGGGACACCACAAGTGAGGGGAAGGGGGTCTGTAGTAGAACAAGCGGATGTGACTGCAAAAGACCTGGAGAATAAGAAGGAGTGAAACCAGTGATAGACAGCACCACGGATGCCTGCATCCCACAGATGAGAAAGAAGAAGAGAGTGGTCTACTAGATCGAACACGGCCGAAAGATCAAGGGATACCGCCACCGTGATGTTACCTTGGTCGTGGGAGGTGTGGATTTCATTCATGACTGCTGTGATAGTTGTCTCGACACTGTATCCGGGACGAAATCCGGATTGTCGGGGATGCAAAAAGTGAGTGGAGTCTAGATGGTTTGAGAGTTGTGAAAAGATCACCTTCTCCAAATGTTTAGAGGCAAAAGGGAGGTTGGATACTGTGCGATAGTTAGCGGGTACAGAAGGGTCGAGTGAGGGACACTTCAGAAGGGGGCGAACTAAAGCGTGTTTCCAAGGAGGAGGAAAGGTGCCACATAACAGGCTGGAGTTAATGATGGTCAGGAGAGGTTGAAGCAGCTCAGCGGGAGGCTTTGAAAACCAAGAGGAGGGAATGGGATCGAGAGGGCAAGTGGTCTTGTGAGTAGTAGAGAGTAGCTGGATGAGTTCTGGAGATGTGATAAGGTAGAATTTGGCCCAAGTATGGGATAACAATGGAGACGATGGGGGTGAGACAGGAGGAGGGGAGGTCAGGGCCTGGGGACAACAGGGAAGGGAAGAACGAAGGTCATGGACCTTGGAGGCGAAGAACGAAGCCAAGCTGGCAGGACTGGGAGCTTGCGTGGATGACCGGGAGTTTTGAGAAGAAGGGGAATGTAGTTGGGAGAGTGTGTTCAGTGTGGCAAAAAGATGCCGCGATTTATTAGGAGCTGAGGCAATGGAGGTAGAGTAGAAGGAACATTTGGCCTGATTGATACAAGACCGATAGTGGGCATGACTGGACTTAAAGAGTTGATAGGCAACTGTAGAACGGGATTTTCGCCAGAGATGTTCAGCTCTCCGTAACTGGGAGCGGTGAAGACGAAGTCCATCGTGGAACCAGGGGTGACGGGCACGACACCGAGAATTAGAAGGCCTGGCTGGGGCGACTTGATCGAGAGTTTGTAAAAGTTGAGTGTTCCAGAAGGTAACCTGGGATGATGGTGATAAGGAAATCAGGAGGGGGGAGCAGAGCGTAGTAAGGAAATTTGGCAAGGTTGTTGAGTTAAGGTTGCGGGACAGACGAATGGGAGATGGGGGGGGGGGGAAGGGATGGGGGGTATAGATTGAAGGGTGAATACAATGGAGAAATGATCTGACCAAGGAAGCGGTACCGAGGTGAGTGATGAGATATGAAGGGGAGAGTGCATGGAAGAGATAACCAAGTCCAAAGTATGTCCAGCAGTGTGAGTGGGAAGGGTCACATGTTGAGTCAAAGAGAGATCCTGTAGCAACGCAGAGAAGATCATGTCTTTAGATAGGGTAGGAGCATCAAAATGTACAAACATTCTGGAAGGTCATCCACAAGCAGGAATGAAGACAAAGTTGGAGCAGTGCATGCCACAATATGCTCAAATCGTCGATTGACTATCAGAGAGCTTTTTGATAACATGGACATCAGTTTCAGGTCAGTACAGTCCATTCTTTCTGTCGATTTGGGGATGAGATGCATGTCTGCAAAATTTGTGCCAAACTCCTGTCCCCTGACCAAAAAGAAGATCGACTGCAGCCAGGGAGTTGTTGGAACACATTGAAATGATTCAGATTTCATCAAAAAGATTATTACTGATGATGGATCATGGGTTTATGGTTGTGATACAGAAACTAAGGCTCAGTCCTCACAATGGAGGACTCCAAACTCTCCCAGACCAAAGAAAGCCTGTCAGGTGAGGAGCAATGTCAAGGTCCTGCTCACAGTTTTCTTTGATTACCAGGATATTGTTCATCATGAGTGTGCTCCAAAAAGCCATACCATCAATAAGGAGTACTACGTCTAAGTTCTGACTCATTTGAGTGATGCAGTTCATTGTAAGAGACCAGAGTTACACTGGAATCACATCACATCTTGTCCAGCAGTTCTTGACCAATCACCAAATCAAGCAAGTCTGCCAGCCTCTGTACTCACCTGATCTCGCACCCTGTGACTTTTTCTTGTTTCCAAAACTGAAATTACCACTGAAAGGAAGGAGATTGGATGACTTGGCGACCATTAAGCAAAATTTGACACAGCAGCTTAACAGCATAGAGAGGCATTTCAAAATTGTTTCTAGCAGTGGCAGTAACGCTGGAGGAAGTGTGTTTTATCATAAGAGGACTACTTTGAAGTAGACTGAGTGCAATAACTGTCAGAGTTAACTTCTTGTTTTATTGTATAAGTCTTGATACTTTTTGATCGCACCTCATACAGCTGGTAAGCCTGGATACAGGCCACAAGCATCAAGCTCTGAAAACACCTCTTACCAAACCAATCCATGGTGTGGGCCTTCTGACCTTGGGGCACCGAGGAGTGCATCTTCTGGCTTTGAATTGGCACGTGGCCAACTCCACCACCATGGAGTTGTGTGGTAATTGAGTTTTTTCAAAGCTGGGGCTCTTCCAGAAATTGAGCCACTTACTCAGAATGGAAACCATAACAAGGTCTTCCCACATCCTGAAAAGGAGGCGCTCCATGATGGGAGGCACTGGCACTGTTATGGCCTCCTTGGGAGGAGAGTCATACTGAAGTATGTCCAGGTCCTCTGCACAAGGCTCCTCTTCTGCTTCGATGGTGGAGACGAGGGCCTTGCCCGTGTCCCATTCGAAGTCCAGGAAGTAGAGGTCCTCCAGCGGGGACCTCCGATGCTCCTGATGAGAGGGGTCTGATGGAATGTTCCAATGCTGAGCAGTAATGGGGGACTCGTCGTCCATCTTCCATTCCAAATCAGAATCAGAAGGGATCTTGAAGCGTCAGCAGGAATCATGCCAGTATGCAGTCAAGGGCGAGGATGGCAGCTGGGACTCCCAGCGGTCCAATCCTGAAGCACTCAGTGGAGAATCCGTAGGCTCAGACTGAGACCAGGATCGGTCATCAGAATCGGCCCACAGGATATGCCATTCCAGGACTGTCTGGATCTCCTCTAGCGAGGTCCTCGTGGTGGAGGGGCCTATTGCTGGCCCTGAGGAGCCAGAGGTAACCAGAACTGGGTTCTTCTGGCTCACCAGAAAGGCAGCAAGGCTGTGTTCCAGGGACGCCATTCTGGCAAGGCCTGAAGTCTCTGCTTCCATTGGCATGGGCACTGAGGGTATTGGTCCTGATGCCAGTTCCCTTGGTGGGGACCCACTGATGGTGATCGCCTCAGCAGCCTGAGGGCAATCCTCTAAGGGAGTGGGAACCACTTCCCACTGGGGCAGTTCTGCGGGCCACTCCTGGCCCTTACCCTTGGAATCCCGTCAAGGACTGTGGTGCCAGTGCTCATAGGTCTTACCTGCAGTACCGACATTGCCCCCAGTGAGGACTTGGTTGAAGTCTGTTCCTTCTAGGGACCGCCCTTCAGAGACAGTCACCGGTCTAATGCTCTGTGACCTCAGGGTTCTTAGTGAGCTCAGTGACCGCTGAGGTCTGAGTCCTCTGCGGCTGCCCCCAAGGGCACTGATTCTAAAGCCAATGATGGAGCTGAGGCTGAGGACTTGGGGCCAAACCGTGTCTCTTTCTGTCTTTCACGATTCTTATGCCCCTTGCTCATCATCTGACGACCGAGCAGGGAAGAGGTGTCATGATTGGCCTTGAGGCATTGAAGGCAGCAATTGTGGTGGTTCGTGATGAACATAGTCCTGCCACAATCGATCTACTTTTTAAAACCACTAATTAAGGACATAGCAGGAAAGATGGCCCTAGTGAGGTCAAACTCCAATGTCCTATCAGTACAGAATGAGAGAAAACATCCTGTATACCGACAGAGAAAAAAGAAAAAATAAGTACCCGAGAAAAAATGCGATGCCGAGGTAGTAACTGTTCCAGGACTGCGAGAAGGTGATGGCATGCGACCAAGAAAGAGAGCAAGAAAATAGCAAGAATTCACCTCAAGAAAAGATAACCTTTTCCAGGGTGCAGATGGCACATCTGGTGGGCTCTGTGGAAAAAAGAAGATTGAGGGAAAATGCCTCCCTTGGGCGAGAAGGTGACCACGCATGCATGGTTGATCTGCCAAAGGCTTTCTTTGAAAGCTGGGGAGAGATTACCACGCGGGCTCCATCAGTGTCAACATCACCCATATGTGAGGACTGACTTCCTGCTTGTTCCTGGAGAAAAACTTTATTTTTCAGCTTAATATATATTTAAACATCAGGATGGTTTATAACCAAAGATGTATGCACAAAGATATACTTAGAAGAAGGCATACATGCCACCAAAACAGGTTGTAGTCAACTGTATTGAAACTCTAGAAGCTCCTGGCTTCTCAGTCTTTGCTTAAGACAAGTGGCCTGATTCCCTGAGCTGGCTGGCAGTGGCTTTGGCCAAGCCACTCCAGAGCTTCAGGTCAGCTTTTGATCCTTTAAAAGGAAAACAGGGAAAATTCCCACCACTGTGTTCCTGATTTTTAAATTCTTTTTAGATACACAGCATGCACAAATACAGTTGCTTTCTCTCTTTCAGGGTGTTCAGTAAGAATTCTTAAACACCTTTGCTTATTAACAGAGGAGAGGATATTCAAAGGCATTTACATGCTTTGCAGACCTGCAAACCATGTAAATGCTGCTCTGCTGGATATCTGCAGGTGCTGCTGTTATACACAGTGATGTTAGCGGATTAGCTTCAGGGCATGCCAGGGACATTCTGGGGTAACACCTGTCACTAACTAGGCAGCAGGGATATTCAGCCACTGCCCGGTTAGTGACAAGCGGTGAAAGACAGGTGCAGGAAACCCTGGCCTAACTTTCGCCACAGAAGCTAACCAGGCAGTAGCTGAATATCGCTTCTGCCCAGTTAGCTTTGTGGCACTCTGGATCGTCAATGCTGGAACCCAGATATGGGCCCGGCATTGAAGATTGGGTTTTAAAGTTCAGTGCCGGCGGCTAACCCCGTTAGCTGCACTAGCCACTGGCACTGAATATCAGGCCCACAATGTCTATAAGCACACATTGCTTTTTGTGCAACCACTCTTATGAATCCAAACCAGGATTTCCCACTGATCTGAAACCAGAGTGCAAGAGCTTCACTCAACTAGGGTTGCCAACTGGCTCCAGATGCATCCGACAGGCTTGAGCCAGTCCTGTATTTACCCCATTGCATGCAGGGACTTGTAGTCTTGGCTTTTCTTATGGTGTACAATGGAGAAATCAGAACTACATGTCCCTGCATGCAATGGAGTAAACTCAGGACTGGATCAAGCCTGTCGGGCGCATCTGGAGCCAGTTGGCAACCCTACGTTCAACTCTCTCCTCTACTTCTAGGTAAGACATTACCTTTGCTTATCAAGGTCTCTCAGATGTAGTAATGATTCCACAGTTCACAACTGCTCGTTTTAACAGTGAATGAATTCAATTAGAGTAAGGAAACTTATTTTCCATGAAAAGTAGGATTTAGCTCTTTTGCTTCTAGTTTCCATTCATTCACCAGAACTCCTGCCCTCAGCAACCCTGAGTAACAGCTCAATTTCACACACTCCTTTCACACTGGTTTGTATCACAAATTCCCCTTATTTATCTCTCAAGGGTTTGCACTATTCCCAGTACTTAAAGGAGTCTGAGCAACTAGGGCTTTGAGCCACAGCCCAACCTCACACACTTGTTTCACAATAGCTTATTCCCCAGTTTCCACATACTTGATTCTCAAGGGTTTGTACCATTCCAGGGAGGTAAACCCAGCTCCTTTCTGGAGGTTTTTGAGTAACGGGGCTTCTTGAGCCACAAACAGACAATCCTCAGGCTTACTTCTATTTGGGTTTCTTCCTTCAGCTCTCTCTTTCCAGGGCTACAGGGCTTCCTACTTCCCCTGCTTATTTTGTGATTGTGAACTTTTTCCTTCCTGTACCTCTCTCTCTTCCCCGAGCTCTCAGCCTTCCTACTCCCCCTTCCTACCTTGAGATTGTGAGCTTCCCACTTTTAGCAAGTATTCCCCTGGCATGTGCTGGAGGGGATTCCTGCCACACAAGCCAACAGGGTTTTGGAGGTATCTCATACCTATGCCATACAGGACAGGTTCTGGTAAAATGCCCGTTCTTTCCTGTGGCCTCTGAGCTTTTGTGGCACTCTAGCTTTTATACGAGTGGAGGAGTAGCCTAATGGTTAGAGCAGTGGTTCTCAAATCAGTCCTCTGGGACCCTCAGGCCAGTCAGGTTTTCAGGATATCCACAATGAATATGTATGAGAGAGATCTGTATGCACTACTTCCACTGTATGCAGATCTATCTCATGCATATTCATTGTGGATATCCTGAAAACTTGATTGGTCTGGGGGTTCCAGGTGATTGGGTTGAGAACCACTAGGTTAGAGCAACAGTCTAGCACCCAAGAGATCTGGGTTTGATTTCCACTTGTTACCTTGGACAAGTCACTTTACTCTCCATTTCCTTGGAAGAAAAGGCCTGGCAATCTACACTTCTGGTCATACCTTGTAAAGAAAATCCAGGGGCTGCTGGGTCACCAGGAGTCAGCATTGACTCGAAGTCACTTAAAAAAAAAAGCTTTTATACAGACAGTCAACCTACCCTCTGCTAGCTCAGCTGTCTCCTTTACCTGTTTTAAGGTGGCTCTTGACACAGGAGGCTTAAAGACAACCTGGCTAGAGCTAGCCTTTCCATTACCTTACCTAGTTGCTAGGGCTCTCAGCCTTGCACTGGAACTCCCCCTAGCACCCAAAGACTGATATTGCCTTGGTGTGCACCTTTGCATGTCATAGTACTCATAATCCATCTATTGAGTGAAGATCTGAAAATATATGTAGTATGGAGCCAAGAATGCAAGACCACATGCATTACATACTTTTTAAGAGTGTTGACTATTATGAGTGAGGACCTACCGTCCACTTATGCAGAATATGCAGATATAGTTAACATAAAGGAAGTAGAGAATTTACTTTCTTCCCCCCAGTAGGCCATATTACTAATCTATCAACTTGTTATCAGCCACAGTGCCTCCCAGGAGCAAAATCTATCCTTTGTCTGAATCAAAAACCATGAAAATATCAGTTTAAGAAAAGGACCCATTATACATGAAACTAAAATTATGACAGCATCAACTATGGAACTTGCTATTAAGTTACAACAATCTCAGAATTCTGCACCTACTAACATTTCTGTCAATTGTTGTTAGGTCGCCAAAACCATACAATAGTCTGTTTTATCTGACATACATGACAGAAAAAAAATCACAAATAGGGAAATATAAAAAACGATACATTTATTGAGTACCTTTATTGGGTCCATCTGTATCGTGGCCTTCTATGCAAAAAGATGTTAAAGACTATGTCTCTTGCGCAATCTGTGCTCAAGGAAAAATCCTTCATTCTGCACCACTTGTTTTACTTCTACCCTTGCCTGCACCCTCTGCCAAGCTCACATCTAAGTGCATTGGTCCCTATATGGAGGAGAGATCTGATAGTCATACTAACTACCTTCTCTATCAATTTCCTTGGAAACTTGGTCCAAGGGGCCCTAGGGCTCACAATAGGGGGGTGGGTACTGTCATTTCTCTGTGAACGAGCAGGAATAAGTCCTCATGTATGGGTGACATCCCTGATGGAGCACCGTGTGAGAACACCCCAGCTTCTATTGGAAGCTTTTGGGAGACTTCACCATGCCTGCACACCTCTTTCCTGCCTGCTGTCGTAGCACCATTATTGAATCGGTCTCATTTTCCGCGGAACCCGACAGACATGTTCCATTCATCCTCCGCTTGGTAAACTTTCTTTCTCTCCTACGGGAGATTTTTGCACTTTTTTTGTTTTTTTTTTGCCTAGTTGCCTGTGGCTGTCAGTCCTATTTTCTCTTTTCAAGTTTTACTTTTGATAGTCAGTCAGTTTTTCTCTACCATGGCACTCTGCCCGCACCATTGCCAATGCCCTGGTCAGGCCCTACCTTCAGCATTGGGTCGTTTGACTTTTCCACAGAATATTTCCAGATGACATATCCCAGAAACCGGCCAATTGCTTCAAAAAGTGTTCCGAGTGTGCTAAGAAAGATCATATCTGCCACAGATATACACAGCTGGTGCCTTCAGTGCCTGGGACCTGATCATCAGCCCTCTTGTAATTTGCAGATGACAAAAAGGATTCAAAGATCATGAGAAGTAGTGTAAATCAGTTTTTGGTGCTCAGAGGTCTGATCCATTGCTTTTGGCATTGATGGCACCAGTCTCTATGGCTTCCAAGGCTGCATCAGATGCTGGTGGTGCATCGACTTTGAGTAAATTTTGGGCTGAATCAGAGCCAAGCATCCATAGTGCCCTGGAAGATTGGCATCGTCTTCTTAGACATCACCAGGTGTTCGGCTCGCTCACCCCTTGAACATCATGGTGCATCGGCATTGCAGCCTGTAGAGGCATGGCATCAAGAGTGATGGAGGTCTGCATGAATGCCCATCGAAGATGCTCTGAAAGGAGGAGAGCTCATCATCCAGGACATCGGAGGAGCACCAACAGCTGAGACCCAGTTGCCGATATCCCTGGACAGTTATGGGTACATTGGTTGAAGTTGCTCAGGCCCTGCAGCCTTCAGAATTGGCAGCCATGGAGAAGCGCCTTCTGCAAGCACTCGAGGAACATATTGAGGTCCTGCTGGTGGTACAGCATGCTAGATCCTCAACATCCTCAACATCAGCAACAGCAACAAAAGCTGCCATGTAGCTGCTCCTTGAATCACATGCCTTGCCTGCAGAAGAGGCATCGACACCAGGGCATTGAAGGACCCTGACACCAGTATCTGCCCAACTAATATCCCTCTCTAGCATCTCAGGGTCCAATGCACCCTCAAAATCTAGAAGGAGCTCCCCTTGAGGCAGTAAAGAGAACCAGGCAGAGACTCAAAAGTATTTTGACTTCCTCTCTGAATCTGACTCAGAAGGCTGGGTGACCAATATGGAATCAGAAGACTTGTTCGAGGCAAGGTCCCCTGAACGTCCATCACACCCTTCTCCACTTCATGAGCAGTGTAAGTCCCCTCCTCAGGACATGACTTTCTAGCAATTTGTGAGGGATATGGCCACTACTACTACTACTACTACTGAGCATTTGTATAGCGCTACAAGTCATACGCAGCACTGCACAGACATGTAAGATACAGTCCTTGCTCATCAGAGCTTACAATCTAGTCAAGACAGACAACACAGAAGGTATAAACAGGGATAAAACAAGGGGGGAAAGGTAAAGAAACAAGGAGATCAAGTGAGTCAAGATCCAAAAGCAGCAGTGAAGAGGTGAATTTTCAGCCTGGATTTGAAAAGGGTCAGAGAAGGTTCCTGGCATACAGACACAGTTAGTTTGTTCCAGTTGTAAGGTGCAGCAAGATGAAAGGAGTGAGGTCTGGAGTTAACAATAGAAGAGAAGGGCACAGATAGAAGCAGTTTGCCAGAAGAGTGGAGTTCCCGATGGGGGGGGGGGGGTATAAGGAGAGATAAGAGAAGAAAGATAGTGAGGAGCTGCAGAGTGAATGCATTTATAGGTCAGCAGGAGAAGTTTGAATGGATGTGGAAATGGATAGGGAGCCAATGAAGTGACTTGAGAAGAGAGGTAATATGGGCATGACGAGGTTGGCAGTTGGCGGAACATTAGCCTTGCAGCAGAGTGTTCAACAGATTGAAGGGGAGAGAGATGATTCAAAGGGAGACCAGCAAGGAGTAGGTTACAATAGTCAAGACAGGAGGTGATAAGGAGTGGATAAGCATCTTAGTAGTGTGTTCAGAAAGGAAAGGGCGGATTTTGTTGATGTTATAGAGAAAGAAACGGCAGGTCTTAGCTATCAGATGAATGTGTATGGAGAAGGAGAGAGAGGAGTCAAAGACTACCCCAAGATTGCGAGCCGAGGAAACAGGAAGGAGTAGAGAGTTATCCACAGAGAATGAGAAAGGAGGAAAAGAAGAGGAGGGGAGGTTTTAGGGGGAAAGATAAGAAGTTCAGTTTTGGCCATTTTCAATTTCAAGCGGCGGTGAGACATCCAAGCAGCAATGTCAAAAAGGCAGGCAGAGAACTGGGTCTGGATTGCCAGAGAGATTTCAGGCGTAGAGAGGTATATCTGGGAGTCATCGGCATAAAGATGGTACTGAAAGCTATGGGAAGAGATGAGCACTCCAAGGGACTGGGTATAGAGAAAGAAAAGGAGTGGACCCAAGATAGATCCTTGGGGTACACCAACTGGGAGCAGGATAGCAGAAAAGGAGGATCCACCAGAACTAACACTAAAAGAGTGATGGGAGAGCTAGGAAAACCATGATAGTACAGAACCTTTAAAACCAAGCGAGGACAAGGTATTGAGGAGAAGATTGTGCTCAACAGTATCAAAAGCAGCAGAGACGTCAAGAAGGATGAGAACAGAGTAAAGTTCCTTGGATTTTGCCAGGAAAAAGTCACTGGAGACTTTAGCAAGAGCCGTTTCAGTAGAGTGTAAAGGACGAAAGCCAGACTGTAAAGGATCCAGGAGTGCATGAGAGGAGAGGAAGTTGAGGCAGCGGTGGTGAACCACACATTCAAGTACTTTAGAAATGAAGGGAAAGAGGGAGACGGGACAATAATTAGAAGGACAGGTGGGATCAAGTGAGGGTTACTTGAGGAGAGGTGTGACTACAGCTTGCTTGAAGTCTGCAGGGACAGTTGCAGTGGAGAGTGATAGGTTGAGAATATGAGAGATGGAAGGGACAGCAATGGAGAAGATGGGGTTTAGGAGACAGGTGGAGATAGGATCAGAGGAGCAGGTGGTGAGCTTGGAGGAAGAAAGAAGGTATGCAGTTCCCTCTTCAGAGATCACAAGAAAGGAAGAAAGGGCAGCAGAGGTGGGGAGGGAGTTGGAAGTGAAGAGGGGGAGTAGGGGAAGTAGCTGAATTTGTGGGGAATTGGAGGGTGATCTTGTGGATTTTGTCATGGAAATAGTCAGCTAGGATTTTAGCAGACAGGGATGGAGGGGTCAGAGGTGGAGGCATTTTGAGGAGAGAGCTGAGAGTATTAAAGAGACGGTGAGGGCCAGAGGCAAGAGAGTTAGTCAGATGGGCATAATAGTCTTGTTTGGCAAGAGCTATGGCTGACTGGAAAGAGACAAGCATGAATTTGAAGTGTAGAAAGTCTGCAAGGGAGCGGATGAAAACCAGGGCTGGGGTGCAGGACGTGGCATGGACGGAGCGAGAGTATCCAGAGCAGAGGAGAGTGCAGCATTATAGAAAACTACTGCCTTGTCAACAAACGTGGATGACATAGTGGAGGAAAGAGATGAAGAAACAATGGAAGAGAGAACCAAAGGATCAATAGCATGAAGATTTCTAAATAGGTTGGAGGAGACAGGACGAGGTTCAGGCAGTGGGTGATGAAGATTGAAGATTGAAGCTTAAAAGGTGATGGTCAGATAAGGGAAGAACTGAGCTACAGAAGTTTGAGGGTAAGCAACTAGAGAAAAATACCAGGTCAAGGCAGTGGCTATGCTGGTGAGTAAGGGCAATAGAGCAAAGCTGGAGGTCAAACGAGGAGCTTTAAAGCATAAGGATCAGAGGGGTTATCAACATGAATGTTAAAACCTCTGAGAATAAGAGTGGGGGAAGAGGAATCCAGAAAGAAGGAAAGCCATGAGTCAAAATCAGTGAGAAAGGTAGAAGTAGACTTGTCAGGAGGTTGATAAATAACAGCTACCTGGAGAGGTAGTGGAGTGAAAAGGTGGATGGAGTGGACTTCAAAAGAGGGAAAGGAGTGAGGCTGAGGTAGTAGGAGGGGATGGAATTGGCAGGAGGGAGAAAGTAGAAGCCCAACACCACCTCCACGGCCAGTGGGACGAGGCGTGTGGGGGAACTGATAACCACCATGACAGAGAGCAGTATCATCTGGGAGGAGCCAGGTCTCAGTTAAAGCAAGAAGATGGAGAGCATTAGAGATAAAGAGATCATGAGTAAAAGCAAGTTTATTAGAGGCAGAGTGTGTGTTCCACCAGGCACATGAGAAAGGGAGAGTGGAAGGGGAAAGGAGAGGGATATGAATAAGATTAGAGGTGTTGCATGAAGATCTCTTCTCAGAGTGTGACAGAAGTCTAGGGGGGTCAGGGTTGGGGTTGATGTCTCCGGATGAGAGAAGGAGAAGGAGTAGCAGAGTACAGGGCAGAGAGGAGATGGTACGTTGGAAATGAGGGTGAGGTTGTCTTAGAGAGGGAGGAGATGGTTGAATGAGAGGGAGAAAGCAGTGAAGCTCAAGAGCTGATGATAGGGTAGAGGACAGAATGGAGGGGGAAGTGAGGATGATAAAGGAGAGATAAGGAGGGAAGGAGTGAAAGTACTGGTAGGAGTGGAGACAGGGAGTATGAAGAAAAGAAAGACAATGTGATGAGGAGACATAGAAGAGGAATAGAGGGGAGAACAAAGGCCAGAGGATATAGAAGGTGGGAGAGAGTCAAAGGTATTAGGTGCACCTGTGAGTGAAGTAGGTAATGAGCAGATGACAGCTATAAGAGACAGTGAGCCACGAGGTGGGTGGGTAGAGGGAAGGGGGGTGGGTTATAAGTTATTCAGCTGAGAAAAGCTGAACAAACGTGCAAAAATAAAGGGGGCAGTGAAGTAAGGGAGCACACTAACAATGACAAATAAATAAATAAACATGTGGAGAGAGACAGACAGAACTCACAGCAAACCAGCAAATTCACTTACAGGAGGTGAAATTCACCTTTCTAGCAGAGCTCTTAGGAGGGCATTGCTCTTCCCAAAGGACAGAGAGGCAAACAGAGCTAAGCACATGTGTAAGACAGGAAAAGGGGCTAAACAATACCTCAGCAGGGGGGAGGGGTTAGTCACTCAGGTAGACTAAGAGCAGAGACAGGAAAAAAGTTTTAAACTGCAACAATGGAGACAGAGCAAGGATAGATATTGAATTAAATGTTAACCTGGCCAACATAGACAGGCCAGATAGTAGAAGGAAGAAGAAAAGAACATTCCAGTTAGTGCCAAGGCCATACCATTTTCTTTGGAGACTGAGGATAAGCCTAGAACAGAAGAAGTGGAGATCGAACAGTACTCCTCAGCCCCTAAGGAGGCAATGACAGTGCCCATGCACTGCATCCTGCAGAGTACACTCTCACTGTACTTCCAGTTAGTAGAAAGCTTGACTCTATGTACAGAATTCAGAAGGCTCCTGGATTTGAGAAGCCTCAGCTTCCGCACCATTCCTTGGTGGTCGAATTTGCCCTAAAGAGACTCAAAAGTACCAAGACTCACTCTTTGGCACCCCCAGGGAGGGAGGCTAGGACTTTGGACTCTTTAGGGAGAAGGTGTTTCTAGAGTTCCATGCTGGTCACCCGTGCAGTCTTTTACCAGCTCTACATGGGCATGTTCTTTAAGAACATCATGTGTGACCTGGCTAATCTAGCCCAGTTTCTGTCTCCAGAGAAGTTGGAGCAGTATTGTTCTGGGCCACAAGGACTACTCTAAGTTCTTGGTGTGAGCAACCTATGACATCTTCAAAACAGCATCAAGAATTGCTGCCATAGGTATTGGCGCCCAGAGACTCACAGGCTCCAATCCTCTGACCTAGAACAATCTATGCAAAATAAACTAGCAGATGTCCCATGCTGGGGAAGGAATCTCTTCAGTGAGAAGGTTGAAGAAAAGGCCGGCTATATTGAGAAGCAGCATGTCATGCTTACTAGACTGTCCAGGTACACATCTGAGCCAGCCTCCTACTATAGGAGGTACCAGGGTGTGAGCCAGAAAAAGACCTACTACCCTTGCAGGCGTAGGTACTTCCCTGGGCTCCAGACCTCCCAGCCTAAGTAGGCTTCTCGTCAACAGCAGCATAGAGAGAAGTCTAGAAGGACCAACTGGCTCTTCAGTCAAAACCTGGGGCGGGGTTTTGACTGGTTCCTTCGGAGCATAGCTACTCTTCCAATAACCACAATACCAAACCCTCCAGTCAGGGGAAGGTTTACTCTTTTTGCACAAAGGTGGCCCCTCATAACCTCAGACTCATTGGTTCTATAGATCATCCAAAGTGGTTACAAACTACATTTATTGGAGCTACCACCAAATTGCCCCTGAAGGTGCATCATCTCAACCCACTATATCAGGAACTACTTCAGAGAGAAATCACCCCCCTCTTGTCAGATCTCACGATCAAGCTCATGACACCAGAGCAAAGAGGTTGGAGGTTTTATTCCAGGTACTTCCTGATGCCCAAAAAAACAGAAGGATACTATCCCATCCTAGACCTAAGAGATCTGAACATGTACTTGGTAAGAGAAATGTTCAGAATGATTTCTCTAGGCACCCTCCTCCCTTATCTGCAAAAAGGAGATTGACCAGGCTCCCTGGATCTGAAGGATGCATATTCCCACATACCAATAAATCCCACTCACAGGAAGTATCTCCAATTTGTCCTGGGGGGAAAACACTTCCAGTACCGAGTATTTCTCTTTGGCCTGGCCTCAGCACCTCATATCTTCACAAAATGCCTCATGGTAGTAGCTACTTACCTCCAGACACTGGGAGTGTTTGTCTTCCCCTATCTGGATGATTGGCTGATCAAGGATACCTCTTCAGAAGGGGTTCAAGTATCAACATAATTGACCATCGGGTGTTGGAACTACTAAGGCTCATATACATTACCCAAAGTCTCACCTTCAACTCACCCAGCAGTTGGAATTCTTTGGAGCCCTGCTCATCACAACTCAGGTGAGAGCCTTTCTTCCGCTTGACTGCACAAACTGACAGCACTGGTGTGGGAGAAACAACTGAGCCAGCAGGTAACAGCTTGCAAGACATTGGCCATACTGGGCCTCAG
Organism: Ichthyophis bannanicus; assembly: GCA_033557465.1. Classification (NCBI taxonomy): domain Eukaryota; kingdom Metazoa; phylum Chordata; class Amphibia; order Gymnophiona; family Ichthyophiidae; genus Ichthyophis; species Ichthyophis bannanicus. The sequence continues at coordinate 205,030,499 of CM066043.1, read as the reverse complement.
GCCTCCACAGTACAGGTCAGACTCTTGGCATGCCTCCATATGAGGCAGGCTCGGTGGTGTCTGAGGGCTCAGTGGACCCAGGCCATGGGTTTACTAAGAAATCATCTGTATGTCACCACCCCTCTTGTTCAGTCATTGCATTGGTGAGCAGTCCACTACAATCTGCTCAGAGGTCTCCCTTTCCAAATTTCTCCATCCCAAAGAGTTCTAACAACAGATGCATCCAAGCTGGGGTGGGGGGCTCATCTTAATGGGTTGCACATCCATGACAATTGGTCTATCCAAGAAAGTCTCGATCAGATCAACTTCTTGGAACTAAGAGCAGCGGCAAATGCCCTGAAGGCTTTCTAAGATTGACTGGCCAACCAAATTGTTCTGGTGTAGACTGACAATCAACTCACAATGTTTTATATCAACAAGTAGGGAGGAACCAGCTCATTCCTTTTGTTTTGGGAAGCAGTCAGGCTGTGGAAATTCACCATCACGCACAGGATGGAATTGAAAGCCATGTACCTGCAGGGTGAGCAAAATGCTCTGCAGACAGGCTGAGTCGAGTCCTCCAGTCGCACGAGTGGGAGCAGGACAGGGAACTGGTGACTAACATCTTCCAAGAGTGAGGCACCTCCTTGATCGATCTGTTTGCTATCCCGCAGAATGCCCAAGTGGATCAATTCTGCTCCAAAGTAAGATCTTGCAGCAGACTGGAATCAGATGATTTCCTCCTGCACTGGGGGAGGGTCTTCTGTACACTTATCTTCCCATACCTCTCATTGCAAAGACTCTCCTGAAGCTCAAAACAGATGGCGGCATGATGATTCTCATTGCCCCCTACTGGCCTAAACAGCCCTAGTTTCCACTCCTGCTACAGCTCTCCAGTCTGGAGTTGTTATGGCTAGGCCATGCACCACATCTGATATCACAGGAGGGTGGGACGATGTTGCATCCCAACATCCGGTCCTTAGCCCTCATGGTGTAGATGTTAAGAGGCTAATGTTGTCTTAGCTCAACTTGCCAGCTGATGTAACCAAAATCCTTTGTCACAGTTGAGTTTTCCGCCTGTTGGGCTCTCGGTGGCCTCCTTGAGAGTCCCATAGGTGAGGACTCATTCCTGCTTGTTCATGGAGAAAAGGTAGTTACTCATCTGTAGCAGTGATCTCCGTGGACAGAAGGAATTAGTTCTCATAACCTTCCCACCTCCCTGGAGTGTTGTCTTTGGCTACAGCTATGTTATCAGACTGATTCAAAATGGTGCCATGGCGGCAGGTGGGAAGGAGGCGTGCAGGTGTGGTGGAGTCTCCCAAAAGATTCCAATAGAAGCTGGGGAGGGTTCCTATGCAGGGCTCTGTCGGGGACGTCGCCCATGCGTGAGGACCAATTCCTGCTGTCCACGGAAAACACCTGCTACAGGTGAGTAACTACCTTGTACCTACCTCCCAGGAAACTCTTCTCATGTAAGAAGGGGGACATGGTTTTCATCTGCTCTTTTAAGCCAGTGATGGTGCAATGTTTCTGACTGGTTCCCTCAAACTATACAATCGAAGAACTCCCATTCTGCCTTGCCTATATTTGAGAGGTCTCTCATGAGAATTTCTGGGCGTGCTACTACTTCTGTTTGTCTTCTCTTTTTAATGCTTCTTAGGCTCAGTCATACTATCCTGAGTCTGCCTGATCTTGGAAGTTAAGCAGGATCAGGTCTGGCTGATACTTGCAGGGGAGACCATGTTCCTAACCTTTATTTCTGTACTTTTCCAGCCTCCTATTATCTGGTGACTAGCATTATCACTGTACATGAGCCTTAGGGCTTGTGCTTTAAGTCCTGCAATTTCGAAGTGATGGAGATCTCTCCCAAAGGGAAAGAGGGTTGCTATAGATGAACATGTACAACTTAGGCCAAGGTCCCCTAGTATTCCCCACTGAGGTGTCAACCAGTCATGACCGTTTATTGTAGAAGCTAGATGTACGTTGAAGAAGCCAGCAGAGAGCTTTATATTTAAATCTATAATCTGAGAGCTTACTGTTAAAATTGCAAGCTGCAGTTAGGACCAGGGAAGGACTAGTCAGGGCCAGCCCATCCACTAGGTGGCCACCTAGGGCAGCAGGTCCCAGTGGACAGCATGGTGACCCTGGCACCTCCACACTCCTTAAAATTGACAGCTCTCTGCCACTACAGTAGGTTTTAAAGTGGCCATGCATGTGCGTGCTTGTCTTTATGGCCTGTCAATCCTGCCACGCTTCTGATGCAACTTCCTGTTGGAGGGGACAGGAAGTTGTCTCAGAATGGGAGGGCAGGAACAGCAGGCAGTGAGGGCATGTGCATGTGCGGGCATTTTAAAGCCTGCCGTGGCACTGGAAAGCCGCCACTTTTTTGAAAATGAAAAAAAAAAAGAATGAAGGGATTGTCGCGTGGCCCTCCTCTTCCAGGTGAGAAGCCCCTGAGCCAGCCTTGGAACTAGTAAATATTATGGTTTGAGGAAGCGCTTGGGATTAAGTTGGTAAGCATCAATATAAGTGAATGTATCTTAAGTGTTGAAAATTTGTTAAAGTGCTATGAAAAAGCTTCTCATCTATGCCTTATGTTTGCAAATAAAGCATGTTTGGACATGCTAGGGAGATAAAGTTCCTAGATGAAATAAATGACTGCTTCTTGGAGCAGCTGGTTCATGAACCGACCAGAGGGGAAGCCATATTAGACCTAATCCTTAGTGGAACACCAGATCTAGTGCAAGAGATAAGGTTGTTGGGGCCACTTGGCAATAGTGATCATAGCATGATTGCCTTTGATTTAATTAGTGGAGGAGGGATAGTAAGGAGAGGCGTGATAGCGTCAAGAGAGGAGGAAAGGGTGGAGGACCAAATATCAACCTGTTGGATCACAGGAAAGGAGGAAAACTTGGGAGGAAAGAGGGAGTCGACTGAGGGGAAAAGCTGTAGAGTGGTAGGAGTAATGTGGCGTTTGAGCATCTGGGAGGGGAGGTTGGAGTTTGGAAGGTGTGATGTCTGTGCCGAGGGAAAAGAAAAAGAGAAAAAAACACAGCTATGATCTGACCAGGGAAGAAGAAGCGGTAGAACATTAGAAGGCTGAAATGGAGAAGAATCAGGGGTAAGAATAAGGTCAAGAGTATGCCCTGAGGCGTGAGTAGGACAGTCCATATGCTGGGTGAAACATAGATCATTGAAAAGAGAGAGAAGAACTTTATCACACAATGTTCTCTGAGAAGTAAAATGGACATTAAAGTCTCCCAGAACTACCAGGTGAGAGGACAAGAGAGCTGTTTCTGAGAGAGAAAGAAGGAGAGAGTTCCAGAGATCGGGGCGCAAGGATGGAGGAGCATAAAGCAGGAGGAAATATATAGGGGTGGAGGACGTCGAGTGAAACAAAAGAGATTCAGTGAATAACTGCCACCCCCCCCCACACCCAATGCAACCGGGGGGGGGGGGGTATGGAAGGCAGTGTAACCAGGGGGGAGGCATCGATGAAGCAAGCCGTCCTCTCCCTCATGGAGCCAAGTTTCCATGAGAAAGAGTGCATCAAGGGAATGCTGGGACAGAAGGTCGTGCACTAGATGAGTCTTGGTGCGCAGGGACCGACAGTTCAGAAGAGCAAATGACACTCTCAGAAGTGAAGCGATTGAGGGAGGCAGTGTGGGTGATGGGGGAGGGGACTGACTGGGCTGGCACAGGAGAAGATTATGAACATTACGGGCAGCTGCCCCAGACAACGGCAAAGAAACAGGAGAAGGGCGGTGGCCCCAGAAGACAGGGATAGCAGACATGTAATACAATGAGGAAGCACTAAGCGGGACCAAATCAGGAGAAGCTCTAGGATGTGGAGCTACCACTGGCAAAGAAGCAGGCTGGGCTAGTGTAAATATGAAAGTAAGGACCGTGAGCAAACTATAAGGACAGACAATGGATGGATACTGGAATTGTGCGCCCTTGTCGTCGTCCCAAGGAGCTCGTCCAAGGAGCATGTCCTGATCCTTGTGCGCGCTCCTTCGGCGCGTGCCCACGGTGCGGAATGCCACCGGTTGGATGATTAAATACAGTGGGGTACCTGGATGCTGACGTAGACACGTTTCACACATCCACGTCACTTCCTGGATGAGGGGCACACACAAGCCGGGAGGGGGAGAGACCAAACAGCAGCACAGAGCCTGGGAGAGAAGCAGACAATTAGGCAGCATACAATACAGGCAGCAGCAGCAGCATGGAGCACAGAGTATGCAAGAGGGCACAGCAGTTCTTGCGGGACGCCGCCGGTCGGATGATTAAATACAGTGGGGTACCTGGATGCTGATGTCACTTCCTGGAGGCAGGGCACACACAAGCCGGGAGGCGGAGAGACCAAACAGCAGCACAGAACCTGGATGCTGACATGGACGCGATTTTTAATGTTTTTAATGGAATGGTTTTTTTAATGCGTTTTTGTAATTAATGTGGTGTGTGGGATGTTTTTTGAATATGTTTTGTTATAGAAGTCAATAAACATAAACATATTGGTGGTATCACTGTAAATTGGTAGGGTTCTCTGTTTGGAATTTTTCCATGAACATTAGAACACTGTTCCAGCAAAATATGGCATTATATTGGGAGTTCGATAAGAGAAGTGAACCCAACTATGGGATTCCTACAGGAAAAAGGAATCTGACTTTTTCTATATTTTGAAGACATTTTCTCCCTCAAGGATTTTAAAAGGAACATTTTGGGAAGTAATTTTTTAAAGCCATTCCTGCATATATGTGGCCTCTTATAAAATACCTTGGTGCTTTGGCATCAAGGTGAATGTTTCGCTGATGGGTATGCACATGGGTGGAGCATACAAATATGCAGATAGATTATAAAATGCTCTAATTTATGTACATACTTGAAAAGTATAGGCACAGACATTTACACCAACTCTACAGTTAGTGTTAATGTCCACGCCTGCAATGTAGGCCACTCATGCTAGTATTTTTTAAAGGCAGGTAGGTGCCTACTTATCTTGGTAAAATAGGCTTAATGTAGATACCTTAGAATGTGCTTTTACTAGATGCCTCCCTATAAAATTACCCTCTTGGTATTCATCCCTCGGGGCTGCCTGAAGCAGGACTGTTTCAAGAAAAATGAACCCTACTGTATAAATAATTTAAAAGATGTATTTCTACTTTTGGAGGTAAGTTTACTAAAGTGCACTACTAGGGTAGCGCAGGGTTAGGGCAGAGGATTGGTGCCATGCCAAAAGGTAGCATGGGCTCTACACTAAAAACCTGGCGCTACCGTTGCGGCACATGTTGGAGTGGAGACTGGGCGAGATGGGGTATTCCCACCATGGCACAGTTCCCATGGGTGTTTGTAGCCTGTGCCACTTGCACATGGGGCAGGTACCACAGGTAGAACTAATGTCACCTGAGTGGATGGCATTATTTGATCCCATGGTCATTTTACAGTACCATGGTGAAATGCAGTAAATGTAGGGGGATGGGTAGGGAGACAGCTGTATCCACGCAGGTAACATGCAGCCCCATACTAGTAACGTGGCCACACATGCATTATCGGTGCAGGGCTTAGTAAATCTGTCTCTTATTTTTGTCTTTAGCTACAGAAAGGAAAATGTAATATCTATATGTTTTGAGACTTTTAGGGACTTATTTTATTGCAAGTTGCCTAGGTTGGGAGGACAAGAAGACAACTGTTTCCCCCCCCCCCCCTCTCATATGTCTGCTCTAATGATCAGGGTTTGCCTTTAACGTCGGCCTTTCATTACAATCTGGATCATCGTTGGAGTTGTAAGAAAATTTTTTTGAAACAGTCTTTTAAAAACATTTATTAATTCCTGTCAATTTAGTACATTTTGGTCTTAATGGAGTGAGTGTATTATGTGTGTATTAGGTTTTAGAAATAGTAACCGGGGTATCCGGAGGGCCTCCCCGCACCCCACACATGACCCCCCCCCCATTCCCTCCACCATCCCGCCTTCACCTCTAACGCCCAAACACAAATACACTCAAACTGAGGTTGGCTTAATACTGTTACTTTATTGGTCGCAGCTACATAACCAAACAGATACCGGCCAAAACAGGCCAATTTTAACATTTTAAAAACTTATATAACCCCCCCCCCCCCCCCCCCCCGCTCCAATCCGGATGATGCCCGCCCACCAGCCGTTTAGCAAGGTGGGGCATCATCCACCCCCCGTTCCCCCTTCCGCCCGCCTCGCCGTGCTATAGCAAAGGCCGGCTCCCGTTGCTTCCCACCGGGTAGAGACCCCACAGTGATGTCTCTCCCCAACCCGGAGCACCCGCTCCCCTGCAAAGTGGCCTCAGCCGCCAATGCACCGCCGGGTCGGCGAGCACCAGCTCGCTACCCCGCTTACCCACTAGGCTCCACATCACACAACACCCCCCCCCCAGCTGCGACAATCTACCCCAATCCGCTCCCACCCATGCCCCACACCAGAGCAAAGGGAGGGCGGGAGGGACGACCACTCGGTCCGCCGGCCACGACAGGAAGAGGGAGATCGCACGCCGGCGATCTCCCACGCTTCCTGCAGGCCCCGCCCCTACAGCACCCGCCGGGCCAATCAGCACGTCCCACGTCACGGCGTGGGTACGCTGCCGACGGTCCGGCCCGTGCCCACGTGCCCCCCCCCCCCACGCCAGTAACTCCCGCGGGCCCGGCCCCCGGGGACCCGGTTACTCTGCCGGCCTCGGGACCGGGCCCTGCGGCGCCGCGCGATTAACCGGGGTATCCGGAGGGCCTCCCCGCACCCCACACATGACCCCCCCCCATTCCCTCCACCATCCCGCCTTCACCTCTAACGCCCAAACACAAATACACTCAAACTGAGGTTGGCTTAATACTGTTACTTTATTGGTCGCAGCTACATAACCAAACAGATACCGGCCAAAACAGGCCAATTTTAACATTTTAAATCCGTATATCAACCCCCCCCCCCCCCCCCCCGCTCCAATCCGGATGATGCCCGCCCACCAGCCGTTTAGCAAGGTGGGGCATCATCCACCCCCCGTTCCCCCTTCCGCCCGCCTCGCCGTGCTATAGCAAAGGCCGGCTCCCGTTGCTTCCCACCGGGTAGAGACCCCACAGTGATGTCTCTCCCCAACCCGGAGCACCCGCTCCCCTGCAAAGTGGCCTCAGCCGCCAATGCACCGCCGGGTCGGCGAGCACCAGCTCGCTACCCCGCCACCGGCACAAGGTAACCCCTTATCCTTGTGCCGCCCCCCCCAAAACCAGCTGCGACCAATGCCAACCTTCAAGCACCTCCTGCCAATCATTCAGCAAGAGATCTTGCCCCACCGGGGCAAGGTGCACACCGTCCAACCGGTACAGTCCTCGGCACTGCACCTCTGCCCAGGGGTGCAAGACCTGCATCCCCCCAGTCTGTGTCACCCAACGCCCTACCTGGCGATTAACCTTCACCAGACCCCGCGACCACCGTCGCTGGGACCAACACGCAGGGCGCGGGATGATGTCAGACCAGACAATAACAATCCCCGGGATCAATTCCCGCAAAAAACCAATGTCCGCCAGCACCGCTAGAATAAACTGCCGGCAGGGCCAGCCGGACAAGTCGTTTCCTCCCAGATGGATAAGCAGCCCGACCGGCTGCTGGCGTAGTGCTATCTTCGCCTGGACGCAGGCTATCAACTGCTGCCATCGCATGCCACGTTGCCCCATCCAGCAAATCCGAATCCCTGCCGGAGCCAGGCCGAGATGTATGCCCAATGGCCGCACAGCTGCCCTGCGCTCCGCCCAATAGACGAAGGAATGCCCGATGATCCACCACTCTCTCGAGCACGCACCATCTGCAAGGAAACAAACTGAACTGCAACCGGCGGCATCGCCTGCAACAAGAAGCAAAGAATGAAAACCCCCCTTGCCCCGCCCCCACCCACCCCCGTTTTACCCCTTGGTACAGTGGACACCCGTGCCGCCCTAGCACCACCCGGGAACAGTCACAGACGCACATACCCCTTGTACGCATCTGAGCGCCACCTCCCGATACGCTGAATGACGGACCCCTCGAGTCCCGCCGCAGCCGCACTTGTGGCCGCACCAATCCGAAAGGAGTGCGAAGAATAACCCCTCTCGTCACAGCCCAGGGAACGAAGCACGAGGCGCAAAACCGCCGTGAACTGGAACTGGGTAACCGGGGCTCCGTCCGCGTGCACGAAGAAATATCCCGAGGACTCCGGCCTCTGCCGCACATAACTATGCAAACAGGACACCGGACAGGAAGGTGAAGGGGAAATGGCGTTCAGAACCACCCACGCACCTCTGCCATCCTGGTCCGTCTTGGAACGTGCGACGAGGATCCGGACTCGCGAAGCCTCCACCACAACACACTTGGCATCCAGCCCGCCACCCGCACCCGGCCGCGCGGACCGGGGCACCAACTCGCAAACGCGGAAGGCGCCGAAAAAGGCCGTTGTAAACAATGCCTGAAACAAAATCGCCTCAGCTGCAGAAGTCGCAACTCGCGGCAGCGCCCTACAGATGCCAAGAAGAAGAGGATGCGAAATCGGCAACCGCCAATCCTGCGGCGCGGGGTGCGCCCGGGCCCACCCCGCTAGCAACCGTTTTACCAAGAATAATGTGCGGGGGTTGCCCCAGCCAGCAGCCTTGCAGAAGAAGGAAAACCCCGCCAAAGCAGCCACGACGGCAGACCGGGCCCACCCGCCCCGTTTTGCCCACAACACAAATTGACTGACGAGCCCAGCGTGCACCCAACCCCCCTTCCATCCACACGCGCCCAAAAAAGCACTCACCTGCGAATATCCACGCCGGTACTTCGCCCAGGTCCCACGCGTCACCGATGAGGACAACAGAGCCATCACGTCAGGGTCCCAATCCTCCAAAGATGGTCCGGCACCACCGATGCCACTGTGTCCGCCGCCGGAGCCAAAATCCTGAACTGCGCCCACTGGAAACGGGACAAAGCATCAGCAATGGAGTTGTGTACGCCCGGCACATGCCTAGCTCTAGCGGTGACATTCAAGCGCAAGCAAGCCAGGACAAATACCCGCATCAACGCAGCCACCTTCGGGCACCGCGGGGAGTTGCGATTCAGAACCTCAACCACCGCAGCATTGTCACACCAGAATAACACCTTCTTATTCCTTACACGCTCAGGCCATACCCACAGCGCGACCACTATAGGGAATAACTCCAAAAAGGTAATGTTGCGAGTCAATCCAGACGCCACCCAATCAGAAGGCCATGCCTGAGCACACCAAGATCCCTGACAGTACGCCCCAAAACCGGAACTGCCCGCAGCATCAGTAAACAAGTGCAGATCCATATTAGACAACTCCGGCCCCTGAACGACCCTGCAGCCGTTGAAGTCGGCCAAAAAGGCGTCCCACACCCGCAAATCCTCTCGCATGCCAGCCGATACGCGAATACGATGATGCGGCCGTTGCACTCCCGCCATCGCCAAAGACAACCGCCGCGCAAAGGGGCGCCCCATCGGCAGCACCCTGCACGCAAAATTAAGGTGGCCGACCAGGGACTGAAGAACCCGAAGGGTGACTTTTCCCGCAGCCCCCACTATCGCGACCAGTTGCCGAAGCCGCTCAACTTTCTGCGCTGGCAACCGCAGCACCATCCGGACGGTATCAATCTCAATACCCAGGAAAATAAGGCACGTGACCGGGCCCTCCGTTTTGCCCGCCGCGACAGGTATACCGAAGTCGCCCGCCAGGGCAAGGAAAGCGCCCAACAGCCCAGCACAGGTGTCCGACGACCCGGGACCGACGAACAGAAAGTCGTCCAGATAGTGCACAATAGTGGACAAACCAGTCCGCTGTTCCAGGACCCAGTGCAGGAACGTGCTGAAGGCCTCAAAATAAGCGCACGACACCGCACAACCCATAGGCATGCACTTATCATAGTAGAACTGTGACTCAAAGCGGAAACCCAGCACCGGAAAAACCGACGGATGCACGGGCAACAGGCGAAACGCGGATTCGATGTCCACTTTTGCGAGCAAGGCCCCCGGCCCACATTGCCGCACGAAGTCTATCGCCGTATCGAAGGACGCATAGCGCACCGAACAGTGCTCACGTGGAATGTGATCGTTGACCGAATCCCCGGGGGGGCAAGACAAATTGTGAATTAGCCGGTATTTACCCGGCTCCTTCTTGGGAACCACCGCCAGCGGTGAGACGACGAACGGAGAAAAGGGGGGGTCCGAAAACGGACCGGCGACACGCCCCAGAGCACACTCGTCGCCGAGCTTTTTGCGCACAACCTCCGCCAGGGCTGCAACCGAACCGGCATTCCGCGAACAGGCCCCCGGGGAAAACCCCGCAACGGGATGCGAAACCCTTCTAGGAAACCCGCCAAAATCAGTCCCCCCCGCCGTGCCCCCACGGGCCCCCCCGTACAAACGCAGCCAGGGCAGCATAGCGTCGACCCTCACGGGGGTGGGGGCCAAAGCCTCAGGGACAGCCTCACTTGCCCCCACCAGGGGCCCCAGCCACACCTTTGCGGCTACACTTCGCAGCGGCATGACCTGCTCCGCACAATGAACAAGCGTGCTTGAACTTGCAGTCGGGGAAGGGGCACGACGACTTATTGAAACGCCAACAGACATCTCCTCCGCTCCCCCCCCCTCTGGGCTGCACCGCAACGGGCCCGGGAGCCCGAAAGGACCGCACCCCGGGAGGTGTAGCCCCGACCCCCACTTTGCCACCGCCGGTCCCGGCACCGCCCGCCTTACTCTTGGCAGACATCTGCGTGAGCCACAGATTGATGTCCTTTGTACCCCACGACAACCGACCGTTCTCCTCCATCATATCACGAAACTCCTCGTCGTAATTTAACCAGGCCCACCCCTCGTGCGCCTGGGATGCCGCCAGGATCGCGTCCGCATACGCCAGCAAAGCACCGTACTGATCAGGATGATAATGGCCCCATACACTGGCCAAGCGCAAAAAGGCCCTGGTCCAATTAAGAGTGTTACGCGAAGCCTTCCTCACCCTCCCCGCTTTCTCATCCTCCTTGCGCTTGCGTCTACTGTCGCCCGAACGTTTCCTGCCCTCCAACAAACGAAAAATGTCAATATACCGCCTCCGCTTAATACGATGCCGCATCTTTTTGGGCACCCCTTCCCACAGTTCCGAGCATTGCACCACCGGGGTACCCACCCTGTCCCCTTTATCTCCCCTATCTGGTGCGGAGTCGCACGAAGACTGCGCCGACGAGGACGAAGAGGACGACGAGGAAGAATCGCGCCGCCGCCGCCTGCTACGCTTGCGCTTAGCCTTCCTGCCGTCAGCGCAACCGCTACCCACAGCAGGAGCACTCCCCAAGGCAGCATCCCCACTCCCCGCATACTCACCAGGCTCAGCCGTGGAAACCGCTGGCTGGAGGGCCGGAACCGCTCCCGCAACCCGATCCATCTGCTCCGCCGAAGGTCCAGCCGATGCCGCCCCACTCGCTTGCACGGACATGTCCAGGCGACCACCGGAACTCTCGGGTACCTGCAGAGGAAAAGACGGAGAGAAGCCAGCAGCAAAAGCCCCAGACGCCCCAGCCGTCCCAGACCCAGGCCCTGCTCCCCATCGCCAGGCAGAAGAACCTTGACCACCAGCCTCCCACCCAGCCAACCCACAACCCGCCGGGGCCTGCGCCCCTGACGGCCCAGCACCATACCAGCCCCCCCAGCCACTCCCCCAAGGACCTACCGCCCCGGAAGGCTGGACCCCAAAACCCCACGGCACCGGGGGCCCCATCGCCCCCCTAGCGAAGCGCCCGCCGATCGTGCCGGACGCATAGCCAAGAGGAGAGAAGGGGGCGCCCAACGAGCCGCCTGCCAAGTACTCCCCCCCAAGCACCCCTACCGCCGGAGGAGAGAGGCCAACATCATAATTATCCGCCCCCGGGACCCCGCCAGGGGCACCAGGCAAAGCCGGGGGGGCAACTGACTCCACCCCAGCCACTCGCAGGTCAGAACTCCGCACCTCCAAACCCTCCTCGGGCCCAGTACTTGAAACGCCCGGGGGCGACCGCACACTGCCCCGTACCGCGGTCCGCCCCTGCCGCCCCCCGCCGTGCTGCTGGTGAACCCGCCCACGCCCCCGGGCCCCACCCCGGCCCCCAACAGCAGACCCACGTGCCCTTGCCGGGGCACCTCCGCGCCGGCTGGTTCCGCGCCCACCGACACGCGCTGGAGCAGTGCCCGACCCCCTCCTACCCCCCAGTCCCCGCTGGGAACGAGCCATGCCGCCCTGAACGCAAGGGCAGGCCTCCAACAAGCACGGGCGTCAACAGGCACCACTCGCCCAAGGCCTAAGCAAGACCCACACCGGAGCCTGCAGGCCCCCCTGTCCTCCAGATAATACCTGGACACCCCCAGTGAACAGAGCCCAACGCAGGGAAACCCCGAGCCCCCCGGATGCAGGCCCTATTCCCCCTTTAACCGCCGCTCTTCCCTCGTGCCCTGCTTTAACCCTTTTTTTTTTTTTTTTTTTAAAGGTGCCCAGCAAGCACGGAAAACGGCAGACGGGAGTGGAAGAAAGCCTCCCCACCGACCAGCCCCCCGCAAACCTGGCACCACGACGACCGCAAAAAGACGACCACTCGGTCCGCCGGCCACGACAGGAAGAGGGAGATCGCACGCCGGCGATCTCCCACGCTTCCTGCAGGCCCCGCCCCTACAGCACCCGCCGGGCCAATCAGCACGTCCCACGTCACGGCGTGGGTACGCTGCCGACGGTCCGGCCCGTGCCCACGTGCCCCCCCCCCCCCACGCCAGTAACTCCCGCGGGCCCGGCCCCCGGGGACCCGGTTACTCTGCCGGCCTCGGGACCGGGCCCTGCGGCGCCGCGCGATAAACATAGAAATATGACGACAGAAAAAGACCACATGGCCTATCTAGTTTTCTTGGAGATGAATAAGAACCTCTGTTTGTTGTTTTTGCAATATGGACCATTTTTTATATTTTTCATTTAAACTAAGCTAGGCTATCGTTGGGAAGAACTAGAACCAGTTGGTGCATAGGTGGGGTTAACTGAGGAAAGGGACATTTTTGTTAGAGTAAAGCTGGAGGAAAAAAGGCCTCTGCCTCTTAAAAGTCTACAAAAGAAAAAGTGGATGGGTGGGACCCTAAGTGACACCAATCAGCTCTTCAAAAGACCTTAGAGTATTATTCAAATGTTCCAACTTCCTTTGCTCAAAAAGCCAGAGGAAACGTTTGAAACCCTGAAACCAACATATAACTCAAAGCACTGCGAGAAAACTATTAGTAAAAGCTCATAGAAACATTCATCTGTGTTTTCAGTTATCCTTCTGGGACCGTTTTGAACAGTTGCCTCTCCAGCAGCAGTGACCTAGTGGTTGGAGCAGTGAGCTGGGAACCAGGACTCACATCCCACTGATGTTCCTTGTGGTCTTGGGCAAGTCACTTAACTCTCCATTGCCTCAAGTGCAAACTTAGATTATAAACCCTCCAGGGCAAGGAATACCTGCTGTACTTGAATATAACATGCCTTGAACTACTACTGGAAAGGTGTGAGTTAAATATCAAAGAAAAAAACAACATCTTCAAGCAATCAGCTCTCCAAAGGACCTTCGATTATTATGCAAGTGCTCAACAGCGTATCAGCGACGACAGTGTCATTCTTCCGATGTTTATAGCTATAAAAATGCTCTTTGTTGTTTTTTTAACTGCAAGTTAAATTATATCTGAAAGGTAGGAAGATGTTCTGAATTATTCCAGCACTATAGATCTGGTTTATGGTAAAGATTTTTTCATCTCAACCACACAGAGCACTGCAATCAGCTGGGCAAATACCCGACAGGCCAGAAACAGTATGACACCACCCTAAAATCCTATTATCAGCACTTGAAGATCTGTACTCATTGGTCCTGAAAAATGAAAGAAATCTTTTCAAAACTGATCCCATAATGTCTATTTCTCAAAATTGTGCATGCATATTCATGACTTTATTGTAAGTGACAGGAGTAAAACCGATTCCCACGTTGACTTTTTGTGTTGACTCCCCTACACTTCTCATTATGTTTGACTGTTGATATATAGAAGTCCCCTATGTAAATAATCTGGAAGAAGGGTAAATAATAAAATCTATGCAACCCACACATTGAATGGATTTTAGAAGGTGCTCACAAAACTGTAGGCAACCGTGGGATGTGAACTCTGACACTGAAAGATTTTTAGTGTGCTCCTCCTCCACTGAGCATTGTCAAATGAACAAGAAACATTTCACATTTTTTTCCTGCTTGAAGCTGTTGTAGTGATAAAGAAAAACTTACAAAAGCTTTGTTCTTTTTCATAAGACCTGACAACGATTAACATTCATACTTTATTAACTGAAAAGCATAGCACTTCATTTTTATATATGTTGTCATTAGTTTATTTGTTGTTTGCATTTCTTGTGTATATTATATTATTATTAAATTTATATTAGCTTTTGTGCATATCCTTGAGCTATTATTTAGATGCACATTTTATAAGTGTTTTCTGTCACTCCCAGAACAAGCTGGCCTTTGGTACTGTATGATAAACTGTATCAGGCTTTAGACTTATTGGCCCTGAGAAACTTATGCACAGACCCCTGAAAAGATCCTTTCCCTAGTATCACCCTCGGCTGTTCCTATTAAGGCAACAAACCAGATCGACCAAAAGGCTCTGGAGAATATCTAGATCACCTGCAGTGTTACTTTGATTTAGAGATCAGCACCTCTTCTAACATAACTAGGTTCCGTGGACAAAACAAACATACTATTCCACACTAATAAATACATCATCTCACTCTGCTCTGGCCATCTTTTCAGTCATTACTCAGCTTATCACTCACCAGCAGGAACTTCACATGATACCTTGGACAGGTCCCACACCAGACACACTGGTGAACTTCTTTCAAGACAAGGCCAAAGATCTATGTAAGGGTCTATCCATATCTCTTGAACTGCCTGGCATGCTAGACATCCCTGCTAAAACTCTCACATAAGTTGGACAGTTTCAGTTCTCTCACTCCAGCAAAAGTAGATAAATTGATAACTTCAGTCAAAAAAAAAATGCATGCAACTTGGACCCTATCCCCTCCCTCTGGCTGGCTGAGCAATCACTGGGTCTTTCCCCAATTTGTATATACTCACTTAAATAGTAGCCTGGCATCTGGTCAGGTTCCTAATTCTTGGAAGAAGGCATTAGTCCACCCTGGTCTGAAGAGTTCACATCTCGGTCTACAGGATCCCTCCAGTTATCAACCCATATCGAACCTTCCTTTGTGTTCACTCAACTCTCAGATCATATTGAACATATTTCTTTTCTACATCCATGTCAATCAGGATTCTGAGCAGGACATAGCACAGAGGCTATTCTTGCTGCTGTACTTAGTAAAATACATAGCCAACTAGACCGGGGTAGTACATATAGCACTGGCTACCTTGTTGGATCTATCCTCGGCATTTCATCTTGTCAACCACATTTTACTCTCCTGTCTAGATGACTGTGGCATGCGAGGAACTGTTCTTACTTGGATCGCCTCTATTTTTGAGAGAGTATAGCTTCCAAGTATGTATGTATGTATGTATGTATGTAAGTATGTATCTGTATGTAACTCTCTATCTAGAACAATAACACTGGAGTGTGAAGTCGTGCAGGGCTCAGTATGTTCTCCACTTTTGTTTAATATTTTCTTAAATCCATTGGCTTCCATTATCCAAGATTCGGGTATTTCTACTTACACTACAATGGCGCCTATTGTTGAGAGAGTCCCTATAACTTAAAAAACTTCTTTTAAGTACTTAGGAATATTTACAGATGCTGAACTATCCTTTTCTCCACAAATAGGACAAGTTGTGAAATCTTCATTTCTGGCCCTATGGGAATTCAGGGCTATCCGTCGGTTTCTAGATCCACAGGTACAAATTACTGATCTCCTTAACATTGTGAATTCCTGTCTTGATTATTGTAATATTATCTACTCTGAACTTCCAGCTGATGAAATCAAATATCTGCAGGCTATTCAAAATACAGCTTATGTTACACCTTTAATGATTCAGTACCATTGTTTACCAATTCAGCTTTGTATATGTCACAAAAGTTTTACTCTCACCTATAAGACTGCGTGACTCTTTTCCTAATTATCTCTCAGCAAGTATTACTCTACATGCCCCAACTCAATTGCTTTGTTCGATCCATGGGAACAGGCAATCCCTTCACTGCAAGGGCTTGACTTGAGATCACACGGCACTCAGCCTTCTTTTTCACTGCCCCTACGCTTTGGAACTGTTTACCCACTCAGTTACATCTTGAACAGAATGTCGAGCCCTTTAAGGTTTGCCTAAAAACGTTTTTGTTTGAACAAGCATCTGGGGTCCTTGGATGAGGCCATAGGATTACATGCAGTATGTCCTCATTTGTTTTTTTGGGGGGTTTTTCTTTTTGTTATTTGATGTATTTTTTTCCCCCTTTTATGATGTATTTGAGTTCCTCTTATGTTGACATTATTTTATTGTAAACCGCTTTTCTCACTGGAAAAGGCGGTATAGCAAATATCATAAACCATAAGTCTGAGTAATAAATAAATAATATGGAAGTTAATGAAGGAACACATCTATAACTTGAGGACAGAGTTTAGATAGCATGTGGAGAGAGATCATAATTGTGACACTGAGGTCGACATGTATACAGTTCCGGTGGTATTTTAGAAAAGGCTCTGTCAAATGTTGGGCCTTTTCCTAAAATACAAATAAGGATGTACAGGAGTGTGCATGTATGTGCCGATCTGTGGAGCTGGAAGACCCATTTTACAAATCTACATGTGAGAAAAATCAACTGAGGACACTCAACAAATTACACGTGCTGACACTTGTAGATTGGCATTTCATGACTTACACGTGTAAATGTTGCGCTTACACATGTATGAGGGCCATTTTGTGAACCCATACATGTAAATGCTGCCATTTTACTACAGAGACAGCTCTACTTATTTAATTAGAAATGGGGACGGGGGCTGGCCAAAATGAGTACTTTTTAAAAACCTATACATGCCATGGAACAGCTGTCAATCCTGACATGGACAAATTGCATCATACATGTGCATTCCATTTATGAAATAGGGATTATACATGTAAATTTTTGCTCTGCCCAAGGTATGCCCTAAATATGTCCCCTTGGAATTTCTACATGTTATGTACGTCCCCTTGTAAATTTGGTAATAGCGTGCACTGTCGAGTCAATGCTGACTCCTCTCAAACCAGCCCCTGAGTTTTCTTAGCAAATTTAACCCTTTCTAAAATCTCCATCTACACATGGATGCCATTTCCACATGTTCATGCTCAATTTGACATGTGGAAATTGTGAAAAAGTCTTTGAAAATAACCCCTATTATATGCTATACTGATTTTATATAGAGGGTGTTATGTTGTCAGGTAGATGCTTGGATGCAGAAGCTAAACATAGATACCAGAGTTTATTCAAACATTAAGAAATACTGTGACATCCTAAAATGATCCAAAAACCTAAAAGAAATCTTCAAAACTCATTCTACATAGTGAATGAAATGATGGCAGATAAAGAGGAGCATGATCCATCTAGTCTGCTCAGGATGGAGGCTAGAGGTGTAGAGCTGCACCTGCCACTCTGTGCAGGTCACCCCCATCTATGCCTTTGCTTAAGATTTTATCTGCCGCTCCAGGCAGGGTACCCCTCTCTATTTATGAAGTTATTTACCCTTGCTTTGATTCCATCCCCTCACTATGCGGTGATCCTCTATGTCTGTTCCATGCCTTTTTGAATTCTGCCACTGTTTTTGCTGCCACTACCTCCTTCAGGAGGGCATTCCAGGTATCTACCACCTTTTCCATGAAAGAGTATTTCCTGATGTTGCTTTTAAGTTTACCTCCTTGCAGCTTCGTTTCATGTCCTTTAGTTCTACCACTTCCCCATCTTTGAAAAAGAGGGGGGGGGGGTTCCATTAATACTTTTTAAGTATTTAAAGATCTGTATCATATCCCCCCTGTCTCTCCTCTCCTCTAGGGTTTACATATTTAGGTCTTCAAGTCTTTTCTCATACGCCTTCTGGCACAGTCCCCATGTCATCTTGGTCACCTTCCTCTGAACCATTTCAAGTCTTTTTATATCCTTTGTAAGGTACGGTCTACAAAACTGAACACAATACTCCAAGTGAGGCCTCACCAACAACCTCTAAGAGGCACTAATACTTCCTTCTTCCTGCTGGTTATTCCTCTCTGTATGCAGCCTGGCATCCTTCCGGCTTTGGCCACACCTTGTCACACTGCTTTGCCATCTTGAGATTCTCAAGGTCCTTCTCTTGATCCATACACACCAGCCTCTCATCCCCTATTGCTTACAGCTCCTTTGGGTTTCTGCATCTCAGGTGCATCACTCTGCACTTCTTTGCATTAAATCTCAGTTGCCAAGTATGTGACCATTCTTCTAATTTCTGTAGATCTGTTCTCATGTTGTCTACTCCCTCAAACATTTCCACTCTGTTGCAAATCTTCTGCAAAAAGGTCATATTTTTTTTAACCCTTTGGCAATATCACCTTGCCTTTCCCTCCTGCCCCATCACGGTCACCAGTGAAACAAGAAGTGACAAGATTCAGCATTCAGCTTTTTCTTCCAATAGGATCTCTTGGAAATAAAATGTTACCATGAACTACTAAGGATACAGAGACATTAAAAAGACATTATATAACGTCTTCTTAATGTCTTAGTTTGGGAATCATTAAATATTTGAAGAGACAAATTTAAGTGGTGCTATAAAATGCATTTAAAAATTGTGGCAATAACTAAAACAGCCTTCATTGGTGCAAGAATCCTAAAGGGCAATAAACAATTTGTGAATATAAATGCTCTTATAAAAAAACAGTAGCATGATTCTTTTTAAATATTTTTGAAAAGTTTGGCTTCTCACGGCATTTCTTAATATTTGTGTCTCAAGTGGAATCATTGAGTTTATCTGCCATAGAGTTTTTCTGATTAGATGTATTCAAAACCTTCTTAAAATAAAATATGGATTTTTATGGACACTGAGTAAATCATTTTTCTTATTTTGTACTAACCACTTATTTTCAAACTAGAGACTCATCTCTAATGAAAAAGACCCACTTGCAGATGCTAGGACCACTAAATACAAATTTTGCCATAGAGAGTTGTAAGGGATATGCAGGCACGCAGGACTATATTTAAGAGAAGGCTGCAAACCCACCTCAGTCTGAGCTCTTGTATTATGTGTGTACAAAGATACACTTTGAATGCATTCAGTATGCGAGATGTAGCCATACAACGCATATGGATTTCTGTAGGCTATGGGGCCCTTGTACTAAAGCATGTTCGTTTTTATTAAAATTTGTTATACCGCCTTTCACCTAGGCATCAAAGTGCTTAAGTGCACAGTTTCCATGGTAACTGTCAAGGGCATGACCAGCAGGTTCCTGATTGTTACTGTGCAGATGTGTACCCTAGGTGCAGATGTGCACGTACCTCCACTTATAGAGATAGGATTAGGTGAACCTGTGCTAATGGCATCATTGAGAGCACACAATGTCTATCCCTGCACTAACCGCAATGTGCTCACCACGTCCACTCGCCATCGCTAACCGCTCATTGAGCACCCTAATGCACGACTGACGGCATTACCCGTCATGCCTCTGCGGTAACTGTTACCGAATGCGCTAGTGTCCCCGAGCGCACCGTTAACATGCACCAAATTGCATGTTAACCAGATAGTGCACTTTAGTCTATGTCTCTTAATGATAGCTATTGTGAAAAGTCTGAACTGCAGTAGCTGTGACCTTCATTATACAGTAGCTAGTGCTCCTTCACCATTTCCCCACTGCAAAGAGTTACAAAGAAGGAAGAGCTGTGATGTGATTCCCTGTAACTGCTGAGCTTCTATTGACCGTTTCATTGGCATTTCTAGTTCAATAAAATGAGCCTCTGCACAATGAAGAGCTGCTAGCTAATATCTATCATCTGTCAGTAAAGCAAGACCAGCACCATTTTGAGAGCTGACAGAGCGGAGGGGGATCGCTCCTCCCTAATTCACCACTTAGACCAACAGGGAGCCCCCAGGTAAGACCTGAGGAGGGAGATGATGGGTGGGGAGAAGGCTGGGGGATATTAGGGGGGAGGGGTCTTGGGGGAAGGAGGCCATTTTGGGGAAAGCTGTCCAGGTGGTGCTGAAAGGGAGAGTTTTATCAGGGAGGTTTGATAGAGGGGAGTGGATTGGTGTGGGGGTTGATCGACAGGGAGGTTGTGGATCAGAGGCTGAGACCAGTCTTTGGGAGACATTGCAGACACAGACACTTGCCCCTTCACAGTGGTGTTTCTTCGGGCCTGTACTCCTACCTCAGCAGGTAATGTGGGTGCTCCCACACAAGCTGTCAAGGTAGGCAATGTGGGTCCATGTGGTATGTGTCTGCTCTGTGCATTAACTGCAGGGCAGATTCTGGGCATGTCCCCTGCATTTATTGCACAGGGCTTGCACTTGCACCTACTGTGCTGGCATTTTTGCACATCCCACACAGTAGGTGCAAACACTTAGAGCAGCTTAGTAAACCTAGCCCTTCTCCATTTCTAAAATCTTTTCTCTGCTGGATGTGCTGCCAATGAATAGGTTCCTTTTTACTGTCACGCTGCAGGTATTCAATAGTTTCCCCAATGATAGGTGCCTGCTCCTGTACAATTTAAAATTTGGAAAAGTACTTGGTTTCCTCAGAGGTAGAGGTGCAGAACACTGGTAATTAACACAAAAGAATAACTTTTATTTCAAAGAAAATCAGAAATGGAAGATTGGAAAGGTTTGTCAGCAGGGGAAATACCAATCACAGTGCTCTGTATTACTTTTCCTTATACCTGCTTTTTTTTCATTGATATTGGGGGGAGGTAGAACATAAGAACTTAAGAAATGCCATACTGGTACATCATGCTCAGTGTTCTATTTCCAACAGTGGCCAATCCAGGTGACAAGTACCTGGCAGGTTCCCAAAAAGGTGCATAGGTTCCACAATGCTTGTCCAGGAGTAAGACTTTTCTGGGTCCTCTTTAATGGTATCTCCAGGAACAAGCAGGAATGTAGTCTTCACATATGGGTATCATTGGTACCGATGGAGCCTGCGTGGAAACGCTCCCCAGCGTCCAATAGGAAAGCTTTGGGAAGCATCCCACAGCACCTGCGTGCTGCCTTCCCGCCTTTCCCAACTGTCCCTCTCCAGTTCTTCATTTTCTGCGGAGCCGACAAGTCGCACATCTTGTCACCACAGAAGAAAATCCCTTCTATTCTTCTTTTTTGTGGTCACGTCTGCCTTCCCTCGACGCTACACCGGTACCGCCGGTTCTTCTTTCTTTTCTTCTTAAAAAAACATTTCTTCTGGACTCTCTCCAGTAATTTTCTCTTCAGGTGTCACGTGCCATTTTGGGCACTAGGCCCAACTTTTTCCTTCAAAATGGAAAAACCCGCTTCGGGTTTTAAAAAGTGTTCTAAGTGTGGCGGTACCATCTCCGTCACTGACACCCATGAGTGGTGCCTCAAATGTTTAGGTCCTGACCACTCTATTTCTGAGTGTGTTGCCTGTGGGATAATGTCGAAAAGGGGCCGGCAAAACCGAGCTGGTAAACTTAGCACCCTTTTTCCCTCCGATGCAGCCTCTGTGGCATCGACGTCTTCCAGGGCTTTGTCTTCCTCCCATGGATCTCAGGTAACTAAACATAAATCTAGCCAGTCCTCAAAGGGTAGATCTCCTTCTAGATATCGAGATACCTCTGGCGTTGCCCTTGAGGGACTCTCGCTGGCAAAATTGCCCCGGCAGGATGCTTCAGCTCCAAAGCACTAACAGGGCTCCAGGATGTTCTCGAGGCTTCAACCTCGGCAGAACTACTGGTGCCATGCTCTGGGGTACCGGCCGCTTCATCCAGTACCGATACCCAAACATCGGTAGTGTCGATAGACCAAAGATTCTTGGCTATTGAACGCAGTCTGGTGGCTCTTGTCACGGCCTCGATGCCCCTGAAACCGCTTCAGACAATTCAACCAGTACCGGCACCGACTGCATCGACATCGGCAGGTATTCTACCGGGACCAAGTCATGTGTGTCTATCCGGCATCGACAAGTGGGTACTGGACCACTCCAATGCCAACTTCGATCGGTACCGGTACCGTGCCTTGCACGATCACCCAGATCGGAGATACTTCGAATCCTCGGATGAGTCTGAAGACTCTGAAAGCTCTGCCGATACCAGAGTACTTCTTCCCAAGGATTCCTCTTCTCCTCAGCGTAGGATGTCTCCACCAGAGGATATGTCTTTTCAGGATTTTATCCGAGATGTGGCTCGAGATCTTTCCATCACAGTGGCTCCTGAAAAAGAGCCTAGAGCAAAGGAATTAGAAATCCTGCAATACCCTAAAGCTCCCAAGGAGGCAGCTACCTTACCTATTCATGAGATCTTGCATGATCTCATGTTAAGGATGCAGGAAACACCTCTAACCACATCTCCTCACTTTCAAAGACTCGACATCATGTATCGAGTTCCTCCTTGTCCTGGGTTTCAGAAGTCTCAATTACCACACCATTCCATGGTGGTGGAATCAGCTATGAGAAGGATAAAGAGTGCAAAAAGGCATGCATCTAATCCTCCAGGACGTGAGTGTAGGACTCTTGATGCCTTTGGACGTCGAACCTTCCAGGCTTCCATGCTTTCTGCTAGGATCAGTTCCTATATCTTATATATGGGAATGTTCCTTAAGGAAGTCACAGGAGATTTAGAGCTTATGAGCCCTCTCCTTCCTGATGATAAGAGGCAAAATTACCTCGTCCTTGTCAAACATGCCCAGGATGTTTCCAAGTTTGTGAATTGTGCAGCCTTTGACTGCTCTGAGTGCATAAGCAGGACCTCTGCCATTGCCATAGGTGCATGTAGGATTGCCTGGGTCCAGGCATCTGACTTGGAAATTTGGGTACAGGATAAACTAGGGAATATTCCTTGCACAGGAGAGAATCTCTTTGGCAAGAATTGGCAGGAAAAAGCTAATGAGAGATGCTGACAATATCACTTTGGATAGATTGTCTAAATCTACAGCTGATCCCGCGAGGAAAAAATCCTATAAGAAACCATTCTTCAGTAAGAAGAAGAAGTTTTATCCCTCCTATACCCAGCAGGGGCATTGTTTAAATCAGTCTGTCCAAAAGGGACAGCAGCAACAACCTAGACAAAGAAAGGCAAAAGCAGCTAAGCCTCAACTGGCTCAGCAGACTCAGCCTCCACAGGGGCTTTGACTCCTATCTAGAGAACTTTGCCTTCCTGACCCAGAACCCTCCACCATCCCAGGAAGGTTATGTCATTTTGCCCCCAGATGGGGTCAGATAACAGCAGAAAATTGGACTCTGTCTATTGTGAGAGGGGTACAAGCTTCATTTCCTCAGCATGCCCCCTCCTACAATCGTAAGACAGTTCAATTCTCAGACCTCTCTCAGCGACCAGTTAGGGCAAGAGGTCGCTGTGCTCCTTGCTCGAGGGGCAATAGAAGAGGTACCTATTCCCCAATGGGGTACAGGGTTTTACTCCCCCTATTTCCTTATTCCAAAGAAAACAGGAGGACACAGACCCACCCATTTTAGACCTCAGAGAATTGAACAAATTCCTGTTCAAAGAGAAGTTCAAAATGATTTCTCTAGGAACTCTGCTGCCATACCTTCAGAGTCAGGATTGGCTTTGTTCTCTAGATCTCAAGGATGCATACACTCATGTTCTCATCCATCCAACTTGCCGAAAGTTCCTTCGCTTTCTGTTTCAAGGGAAGCACTACCAATACAGGGTTCTTTCTTTTGGCCTGGCCTCAGCACCAAAGGTGTTCACAAAATGCATGGCTGTGGTGGCAGCATTTCTCCGCACCCTAAGAATATTCATCTTCCCTTACTTAGACAACTGGCTCATTCGAGCCCCTTTAGAGCCAGAGGCCAGTGTTGCCCTCTCTTGCACAATGCGCATCCTTCAGTATTTGGGACTTGTCATAAACTTCCAAAAATCCACCCTTGCTCCCACTCACTCCCTAGAGTTTATTGGAGCTCTGCTGGATACCAGACAGACAAGGGCCTACCTTCCACAGCTCCGCTGCCTTCGCATTGTGCAGTTAGCTTCCCAAGCAGTGCTAAAACCTCACCTCACTGCTCAGGAAATGTTACAGTTGCTAGGCCACATGGCATCCACCGTGCATGTGGTTCCTTATGCTCGCCTCCATATGAGGGCAGCCCAGTGGACTTTATCCACTCAGTGGACTCAGGTGTCAGGTTGCCTGTCTGACAAAATAGCAAACTCAGATCGCCTTATTTTGTCCCTCCAATGGTGGCAATCGCCCCAAAACCTTTTGGTGGGGTTTCCTTTTCAGCAACCACCAACCCAGGCCACTCTAACAACAGATGCTTCACAGGTGGGTTGGGGAGCCCACCTGCAAGGCCTCTCTACCCAGGGTACCTGGACTCCACAGGAGGCCTATTTACACATCAATCTCCTAGAACTCAGGGCAATTTTCCTTACTCTTCGAGTATTCCACACCCAGCTCAGCTACAAGACAGTCCTAGTTCAAATGGACAATCAAGTAGCCATGTTCTACGTGAACAAGCAGGGCAGAACAGGCTCTCTGTCGCTCTGCAACGAAGCTTTGCGACTTTGGGCCCTTGCCAGGGAGCATCAGATTCATCTCCTTGCGGTGTATCTTCCAGGCATTCAAAACTCTTGGGCAGACAGAAGCAGTCAAGTTCTGCTTCCACACAAATGGTCTCTCCATGCAGACCAGGTGGCCAAACTTTTTCAAATTTGGGGAACCCCGGACATAGACCTCTTTGCAAGTCCGCTGAATGCCAAACTTCTCCGGTTCTGTTCCAGAATTCCGGCTCAGGGTTGTCAGGCCAGGGATGCTTTCCTCCTCCTTTGGGGGTCAGGACTTCCTGTATGCCTTTTCACCCATTCCCCTAATTCCCAAAACCCTGTTCAAGCTTCAGAGAAACTGAGGTCATATGATCCTCATAGCTCCACATTGGCCACGGCAAATGTGGTACCCTTTGCTCCTAAATCTCTCTCAAGCTGTGCCTCTGGAGTTAGGATCTGCTCCAAATCTCCTTTCTCAAGAGAATGGGATGCTGTGGCATCCAAATCCCCAGTCTATGCATCTCAGGGCCTGGTTGCTGAAAGCCTAGAACTTCACGGTCTTAACCTTTCCCAGCAGGTAAAGGATTTCCTTTATGCTTCCAGGAAACCTTCCACAAGACGCTCTTATGCATTTAAGTGGAAAAGGTTTACCATATGGTGCTCGCAGAAGGGTCTTAACCCTCTTGCGATACCTCTGAAATCATTACTGGAGTATCTCCTTCATTTATCAAATGCAGGGCTTAAGACCAATTCAGTGAGAGTTCATTTGAGTGCTATTGCAGCTTCTTTCAAGCCTCTAAATGGACAACCTATTTCCTCTCATCCTCTCATAGCGAGATTTATGAGAGGCCTTCTTTTAACTAAGCCTCCCATTAAGCCTCCACCAGTGGCATGGGACTTAAATCTGGTTCTTGGGAAGCTCATGAAACCGCCTTTTGAACCATTAGCCACCACCTCTTTGAAATTCCTTTCCTGGAAGGTCATCTTTCTTATTGCAATCACATCAGCACGTCATCAGTGAATTGCAAGCATTGGTGGCTGATCCTCCTTATACAAGGTTCTATCTTAGGACTCATCCACACTTTATGACAAAGGTGGTGTCACCTTTTTATTTAAACCAAGAAGTTTACCTTCCTGTATTCTTCCCAAAGCCTCATTCCTCAAATGCAGAAAGGAATCTTCATACCTTGAACTGCAAAAGGGCTTTGGCCTTTTACTTGCAAAGGACACAGCAACATAGAAAGTCCTCTCAACTTTTTGTTGCTTTTGATCCTAGTCATTTGGGACTTCCAGTCTCCAAAAGAACATTGTCCAGCTGGATTGCACAGTGTATATCTTTTGCCTATGAGAGTAAGAACCTTCCTCTTGAAGGCCATGTCACAGCTCACAATGTGAGAGCCATGGCAGCCTCTATGGCTCATCTTCACTCTGTGTCTATCGATGACATCTGTCGAGCAGCTACTTGGGCTTCGGTTCATACCTTCACAGCTCATTACTGCTTAGACAAGGACTCCTGCCAGGATGCCTTGTTTGGTCAGGCTGTTCTTCAACACCTGTTCCATACTTAATCAACTCCTACCCACCATCCCTGGTAGGATGCCAGAGATCCATGGGGGGAAGTGGAGCCTTTTCATAAGGGCACACAACTTCTGGGGCCTTCTCCCTGGCATCTGCAGCTAGGGAGTCCCCATATGTGAAGACTACATTCCTGCTTGTTCCTGGAGATAGCATAGTTACTCACCTGTAACAGGTGATCTCCAGGAACAGCAGGAATTTAGTCTTCACAACCCACCCACCTCCCCTCTCTATCTTTCTCTCTTTCCCTCTCTCTTTTGTCTCAGTTTTAAACTCAACTGGAGAGGGACAGCTGGGAAAGGCGGGAAGGCAGCACGCAGGTGCTGTGGGATGCTCCCAAAAGCTTTTCTATTGGATGCTGGGGAGTGTTCCCGCGCAGGCTCCGTCGGTACTGACGATACCCATATGTGAAGACTAAATTCCTGCTGTTCCTGGAGATCACCTCTTACAGCTGAGTAACTATGCTTTATGGACCTTTCCTTCAGGAACTTGTCCAAACCTTTTTTTAGCCCGGCTACACTAACAGCTTTTATTACATCCTCTGGTAATGAATTCCAGAGTTTGATTATGCATTGAGTGAAAAAATATTTTCTCTTAATATTCATAAATGGCTTACATTGTAGCTTCATTGCATGTCCCTTAGGTTTACTCCATCAAAAAGTAGAAAGACTATCTACATTTACCCGTTCTACTCCATTCATTAATTTATAGACCTCTATCATATCTCCCCTCAGCTGTCACTTTTCCAAGTTGAAGAGCCCTAACCTTTTAAGCCTTTCCTCATAGGTATCTTTCCATCCCCTTTACCATTTTGGTGGCTCTTCTCTTTATCTTTTCTAATTCTACTATATCCTTTTTAAGGTATGCTGACCAGAATTGCAGCATGGAACAATACAGAGGCATTATAATATCCTTTGTTTTATTCTCTATTCCTTTCCTTATGATTCCTAGCATTCTATTTGCTTTCCTGGCCACCGCTGCACATTGGATGGAGGGTTTCAATATATTATCCACAATGATGCCTAAATCTTCTTCCTGGGTGGTGGTTCCTAATGTGGAACCTTGCATCACCTAATCATAGTTTAGGCTGTTCTTTCCTAAGTGCATAACTTTGTACTTGTCCACATTAAATGTCATCTGCCATTTGAACATCAGATCTTCCAATTTATCAAGGTCCTCTTGATATTTTTCACAATCCTCTTGTGTTTTAACAACTTTGAATAATTTTGTGTCGTCTCCAAATGTGCTCATCTCACTCATTATTCCCATTTCCAGGTCATTTATGACGGTTAAAAAGCAGTAGGCCCAGCACAGATCCCTCGGGTACTGCACTAGTCACCTTTTCCATTGAGAAAATTGACTATTTATCCTACTGTTTGTTTTCTATCTTTTAACCAGTTCCTGATCCACAATAGTACACTGCCTCCTATCCCATGACTTTTTAATTTTGCCAAAAGTCTCTCATGAAGGACCTTGTCAAAGGCTTTTTGAAAATTCAGATACACTATATCAACTGGCTCAATTTTGTCTACCTATTTATTCATACCTTAAAAAAATACAACAGATTAGTAAGACAAGACTTTCCTTGGCTAAATCCATGTTGGTTATCTCCCATTAAACCATGACTATTTACATGTTCAGTAATTTTACTCTTTATAATGGTTTCTACCATTTTGCCTGGTACTGATGTCAGGCTCACCAGTCTATAGTTTCCCAGATCACCCCTGGAATCCTTTCTAAAAATAGGTTTTACTTTGGCCATTCTCCAATCTTCAGATAACATAGTAACATAGTAAATGACGGCAGATAAAGACCAGTATGGTCCATCTAGTCTGCCCAGTAAGATGGCAAGAGTAGGTGCACCTGCTGCTCCATGTAGGCCACCCCTCCCCATGTCTTTGTTTAAGGGGTGAACCCTCCCCATGTCTTTGTTTTAGGGGTAAACCCACCGCTACATGTAGGACACCCCTGTATGTTGAGAAATTAGTTAGTTTAAGTTTATTTTGATTTTATCCTGTTGCTGTAAAGGCATCCACTGTGTCTGTCACATGCCATTTTGAATTCTGTCACTGTATTTTCCCCCACCACTTCCATCGGGAGGGCATTCCAAGCATCCACCACCCTTTCAGTGAAAATGTATTTCCTGACATTGTCTTTCAATTTACCCCCTTGCAGCTTCATGTTATGCCCTCTAGTTTTACAGTTTCCCCGTCTTTAGAAGAGGATCGTTTGTTCATTATTTCTTTTTAAGTATTTAAAGGTCTGAATCATATCTCCCCTGTCCCTCCTCTCCTCCAGAGTGTACATATTTAGGTCTTCAAGTCTCTTCTCATAAGGCTTCTGACGCAGGCTCCAAATAATTTTGGTTGCCTTCCTCTGAACAGTTTCCAGTCTTTTTATATCCTTTGTAAGATATGGTCTCCAAATTGAACACAGTATTCCAAGTGAGGCCTCACCAGTGACTTATACAGTGGCATTAGTACCTCTTCCTTTCTGTTGGTAATTCCTCTTTGTATGCAACCCAACATCCTCCTGGCCTTTGCCACCGCCTTGTCGCACTATTTTGCCACCTTGAGATCTGTAGAAATAATCACACCAAGGTCCTTCTCCTGGTCCATGCACACCAATCTCTCTCCCCCTATCGTGTACATTTCACCTGGATTTCTGCTTCCCAAGTGTATGACACTGCACGTCTTCACATTAAATCTTAACTGCCAAGCATTAGACCATTCTTCCAGCTTTTGTAGTTCTTTCCTCATGTTATCCACTCCCTCAGCGGAGTCCACTCTGTTGCAAATTTTCGTGTTATCTGCAAAAAGACAGACTTTTCCATGCAGTCCTTCAGCAATATCACTCACAAATACATTAAAAAGTGCCAGGCTCAGGACCAAACCCTGGGGCACCCTGCTAATCACCCTCGTTTCATCTGAGTGAGCTCCATTTACCATCACCTTCTGTCGTCTTTCAGTCAACCAATTTCTGATCCAGTTCACCACCTACAGATGATTTTAATGATAGTTCACAGATTATAAATAGTAGGTCTGCAATCTCATATTTCAGTTCTTTCAACACCTTTGGATGTATACCATCTGGTCCAGGTGATTTGTTACTCTTCAGTTAAAAATTATAATACATCTTCTCATTTTATCAATATTTCTTTAGATTCTTCTGATATATCACCTTTAAATACCATTTCAGGCATGTGTAACTTCCCTGTTGCTTCTTCAGTAAAGAAGCAAAGAATTCATTCAATCTTTCCGCTATGGCCTTGCCCTCCCTTAAACCTCTTTTGCTCCTCTATCATTTAATGGTCCAACTGACTCTCACAGGTTTTTTGCTACAAATGTATTTGAAAAAGTTTTTCTTATATATTTTTGCTTCCATAGCAAGCTTTTTTTCAAACTCTGTATTTGCCTGTCTTATCAATGTCTTGTATCTAACTTGCCAATGCTTATGTTGTTTCTCTTTTTGTCATTTGGCTTCTTTTTCCATTTCCTGAAAGATGCTTTTTGGCTGCAGTTGCCTCTCTGACCTCACCTTTAAACCATGCTGGCTGGTTTTTTTTTTGGCCTTCCTTGCACTTTGAGGAATACACATGGAATACATCTGGCCTGGGCTTCCAAGATAGATGCTTGATGTAAATCTTTAACTTTTGCAACTGCTCCTTTTAGTTTCTTCCTAACTATTTTGTTCATTTTATTATAGTCTCCCTTTTGAAATTTAAAAGATAGTATTTTTTTATTTCCTTGCTGTCCTTCCTCCATTTATTAAATCAAATGCAATCATGCTATTGCCAAGTAGCCCCAACACTCTTCTCTCTTGCACCAGATCCTTTGTTCCACTAAGGACTAGGGTCCAAAATAACTTCTCCTCTTGACGCTTCATGAACCAGCTGCTCCAAAAAGCAGTCATTTATTTCATCTAATAACTTTATTTCCCTATCATGTCCTACTGTGACACTGACCCAGTCAATACCAGAGTAATTGAAATCATCCATTACTACTGTGTTGTAACTTTTGTTAGCTTCCCTGATTTCTTTTAGCATTTCATCATTCATTTGTACATTTTGACCAGGCCATCGCCTTCCCTTTGTTACATGGAATTTCTATCCATAGAGATTCCATGATGTATTTTGTTTCCTGCAAAACTTTAATCCTGTGTGACTCAATGTCCTCTCTAACATAGAACGCAACCTCTCCAGCAATATGATCTACCCTATCATTGCTGCAGGTCTCACCCACCTGGAAGTGACATCACTGGAGGCTGCATGAGACCTCTATAAAACAGCACTACCACATCACTCTCTGGGATTGGAGAGGATTGTCAACAGGGGAATTCAAATTGTGGCACTTGCAGCCCTCTATATATGCCAAGTGATCAACTCCTTTCTAGTCCTCATGATGAGGGCTAAGATTTGATTTATTATTTGTATGGTCTGTTATTTTTGTAAGATGTTTTTAATTTTCTTTATTATATTGTAAGCAGCGCAAAAATATGTATAAATAAAAAAAAAGATTAGAAATGTTAGATCTCATAGTGTATAATCTTTTGCTCAAAAATAAGTAGTTAATTTCATCATCTTCTTGAACAGATGCCTTTTTTTCCAAAACAAGTGTTTAATATTTAGTTAATTACCTCCCTAGATAAATTAGAAAGACAATTATTTAAAACTGTCAGTCACTTCTCCAGCAAGTAATTGTAACAGATCATCTTCTTCAGTTAAACAAGCGACAATTTCAGAAAAGTGTTGCTTTTCTTTTATCTTCTAAGCTGCTTGTTACTGTGTTTTACCCAAGTATTGATATTTTGTTGCTTTTCTAGGTCTCACTGAAATGCAGAAGACAGAACACAGAACACCAAACGTTTTGTTCCAGGCAAGTATAATCAATCTTTACTCTACATTATGTGTATGTCACTTAAAAAAATTGTCCCAACAGAGTTGTTTTTTTCCTTGGCCTAATCCAAAATGTTAAAGTCATCCACTGCCTAGGGTGTTTATCAAAGTGGGTGTGCAGATATTTCCTTTTCCCTTGTCCTTGCAGGTCGTGGATGGTAGTGTCCCTCTTCAGCGCTCCTTTTGTGTTCTTCTTTGCTTCTTGCGGAGGGACACCTACTGTCTAACTCAATTTAAATCAAAGGAGATAAAACCCTACCTAACTATCACTAACAGCTTCCGTTATGTAAACCTTCTTTTTTTCTTTATTTGAGCTTTGAATCTTACAATAAACTTGGGTGTCACATTAACCTAAAAACTTTACTGTCCCTATCTGTTAGCAGCACCGTACCTAGGCCGGTGCAAGTGGTGCAGCCGCACAGGGTACAAAAAGGTAGGGGCTCTTGTGACCCAGACCAGAAGTCGAAGAAACCCCCCACCAGAAATGAAGCCTTTCTTGGGAGACCCGAGTGGAGGGCTGCGCTGAGGCTGAAATCTCCATTGCTAGGAGAGCCTTACCTCAAAGAGAAAGCAGAGCGGTGTGGCTCGCAGGGATTCCGAGGCCCCGCCAATCAAATTCTGCAGGGACACGGTCAGGCAGCAGGAGCTTATGCCGCCACCACGGCTCTGCAGATTGCTCTACTCTGGGAGTCGGGTCTTCAATGCTGGCAGTGCAAGAGATTCTAAATGCACCTTTGCAGTCCAGCATGTATTGATGCAAATCCTGTGATTTAAACATGCTGGGTTGCAAGGATGTGATTTGAACGTGTTTGCACTGCTAGCATTGATGTCTCAGTAGAGCAATTTGTGGATCCACGGGAAAAGCTCCTTAGCGGTTCTCAACCAGCGTGTTGCAAAGCACCAGCAGGGATGTTGTGGGGCCATGGCAAGTAGGGCAGCAGTTCCAGGGAGGCTGATGCAGCAGAAAGCGTAGCAGCACAAAGCCAGCAGCGGCAGACCTGGCCGCACAAGCCGCAGCATGCATCTTCAGTTTACTCAAAGCCGCGCTCCTTCCTAGGGATTGCAGCAGCAAGCAGCACTTAGTACAGTTTAACTGTACTAAGTGCTGGAACTGAAATCATACTAAATGCTTCAGGCTTCTGAGACCCTGGAAAGGAGTGCGACTTTGAGTAAACTGAAGAAGCATGCTGCACCTGTATGGCCGGGTCCTCCGCTGCCTGGCTGTGTGCTGCTATGCTTTCTGCTGCCTCTGCCTCCCTGGAGCTGCTGCCATACTTGTGCTGGCCCCGTGACACACCTGTCAGTGCTTCACAGCATACTGGCACCAGTGAGAACCACTAGACCAGTGATGGCTAACCTTTTTGAGCCCGAGTGCCCAAACTGCCGCACAAAACCAAAGAATTTCCTCAAAGTGCCAGCACGTCATTTGCATAAGTGGTCTTATTTGCATAAATATTTGCATAATGTTACCATACACTAACTTTTAGTAAACATGTCTCTTAATGAGTGTATGGATAAAGAAAGACTAAAAGATTTCTACATTACTATAATCCAGTGCCAACCGCCAGGCACATTAGGAACTACTACAAACGCTGCCCATTTAGAACCCATAGCAAACCCGCCGTATCCTGACAGCATTACCAGGACTCACAAAGCACCATACCCTACCTATCAAAAGGCAACACTGCAAATATTAAACCAATACATTTCAGTGAATACTGGGGAAAGAGAACAAGTGGCAACGTCAAATAGGAATTTCCTCTTGTACCAAACAAAGCGCAGATGTTAATGATGCACATTTCCCAGAGCTGACATATTCCAGTTAATAAATTCAAAATAAAGAGATATCGTTCTACCTTTTGTGCATTTTTTTTCAGTTGCAATTGGTCCAGCCATTTTCTTCTGGTTTCTTCATGTTTTCTGCTAACTCTCCATCGTCTGCTGTCCATTTGTCCTTTCTTCTCTCTTCTAGTTTTTTTTCCATTCTCTCTCTCTCTACATCTGCTTTAACATACTAATCTTTCTCCTTTTGCTCTTTCCTCATTCCTATTTCATCCACACAAATTTTACCCCTCCATCCTCAATCCCCAATTACTCTCCCAATACCTGGCCAATTGTAGATTTTTCATCCCTCCTACACAAAATATTTTTCCCCTCTCCATTTTACTCTCCCAGCCCCATCCCATTCTAATCCTCCCCCAACATCAGCTCCCTTCTAGTTCCAGTCTCACCCAGCATCCATTCCCTTCTTCAAGCCCCCCACTTCCCTCAGCCCATTTCCATTCCAAGCCCCGTCCCCATCAGCTATTTGCAGTTCAAGCCCCCCACTTCCCCTCAGCCCATTTCCATTCCAAGCCCCATCCCCAACAGCTATTTGCAGTTCAAGCCCCCTTCCACTCAGCCCATTTCCAGTCCTAGCAACCCCCCAACCCATTACCAGTCCTAGCCCCCCATAGCTCACTCCCAGTCCTAATCCCACCAGCCCATTTCCAGTCCTAACCTCCCCATCAGCCCACTCCCAGTCCTAATCCCCCATCACTCAATTTTTAGTTTAAGCCCCCCCAGCGCCTATCACCACTCCTAACCCCCCCAGTGCCCATCACCACTCCTACCCCCCCAGCCCAGCGCCCATCACCACTCCTAACCCCCCCAGCCAGCCCAGTGCCCATCACCACCCCTAACCCCCCCCAGCCAGCCCAGTGTCCATCACCACTCCTAACCCCCCAGCCCAGTGCCCATCACCACTCCTAACCCCCCCACCCCAGCCCATCACTACTCCTAACACCCCCCAGCCCCGCCCATCACAACTCCTAACCCCCCCCAGCCCAGCCCAGCCAATCACCACTCCTAACCCCCCCCCAGCCCAGCCCAGCCCATCACCACTCCTAACCCCCCCCCAGCCCAGCCCAGCCCAGCCCATCACCACTCCTAACCCCCCCCCCAGCCCAGCCCAGCCCATCACCACACCTTACCCCCACCCACCCCCGCCCAGCCCATCACCACCCCCAAGCCCCCCCGCCCAGCCCAGCACCACTCCTAACCCCCACCCCCCACCCCCAGCCCAGCCCAGCCCAGCCCAGGGAAAATTAAAAAAAAAAATAGAAAACCTGTTTGCTGCCGCTGTCGGGGCCGCCGCGGCAGAATCGAGCGTGCCGCGGGGCCCCCCTGTACCCACCGGCAGAGCCTGTCCTCCCCGTAGCAGCTCTCTCTTTGGAGCTGCAGTCAGACGCGCCGGCTTGCAGAGCGCGAGGGAAGAGTTCCCTCGCTGCTCTGTTAAGCCCGCGGGGGCTGATGGGAAGTTCCCATCAGCCCCCGCGGGCTTAACAGAGTCGCGAAAGGGAAACTCTTCCCTTCGCGCTCTGCAAGCCGGCGCGTCTGACTGCAGCTCCAAAGAGAGAGCTGCTACGGGGAGGACAGGCTCTGCCGGTGGGTACAGGGGGGCCCCGCGGCACGCTCGATTCTGCCGCGGCGGCCCCGACAACGGCAGCAGACAGGGTTGTTGTTTTTTTTTCGATGGCGGACCTTCCCGCGTGCCAGCTGCAAGGCCTTCGCGTGCCACAGCTGGCACGCGTGCCATAGGTTCGCCATCGCTGCACTAGACTATAGGCATCAAAAAAAGGAGCATGATCTCTGATTCCCAATGTCTAGTGCCTTCAACCCTCCTTGTTAACCCTGACACGAGGCATAAATGGAAAGGGTCCCCCTAGCTTTGTGCTGCTATGCTTCCTGTTTCCTGATGCCTAGAAGAGGGCAAATGCTATATTTGGGAAGGTAGGGTGGAAGGGAGAAGGCAGTGCACCGTCAGGGTGGCAGGTTAGGGGAAAGAGCAGATGCAGCACTTAGGAGGGTGGAAGGGGGAAGGCAGCTAGTGCATTGATCAGGTGATGGAGAGGAGAGGGCAAATGCTGTACTTGGGGGGTGGGGGAAGAAGGCAAATGCTATACAGTTGGGATGGCAGATAGGGGACGGGGCAGATGCCCTCTCACACTCCTTCCAACAGTACAGAGAGGGGAGATGATGCAGTACTTAGGCGGGTGGAAGGCAGAAGGCAATTACGGCATTGTTGTGGAGATGGGGGACACCATAGATACTGTACCTGTGTGGGGGGGGGGGGGGGGGAGGCAGGGCGGATGCTATACTGTTGGAATGGCAGGTTAGGGGAAAGTGTACATACTGTGCTGTTGGAGGGAAGGGAGAAGGCAGATGCTGCACCGTTGCAGAAGGGGAGAGAGGAGGGAAATATTAGGCTACAAGGATGGGCCTAGAGTAGGAAGAGAGAGGGCTGCTGCTAGACATGGTGGAACCATGTGGGATAGGTCATTGGGGTGGCTTATCAAGGACATGAATGAGGGGAGGATGTTCAGTACAGAGGAGAAAAATGTGGTAATGGGAAATGAATGGAATATAGAAGTTAAAAGATCAGGGAAGGAGTGAGGCAATGGCAGAGCTAGGGGAGATGAGCTGGGCAGGAG
The DNA here is from genome assembly GCA_033557465.1 of Ichthyophis bannanicus. NCBI lineage: Eukaryota > Metazoa > Chordata > Amphibia > Gymnophiona > Ichthyophiidae > Ichthyophis > Ichthyophis bannanicus. Next base: position 204,994,921 of record CM066043.1, on the reverse strand, counting down.
ATGAAACAAAATGAAAAGTTGATAGGTAGGTGAAAATGAAAAAGAACAAGATAAAGGGTGAAGTTTGAGTGGACAGAGAAGCAGAAAACAGAGACATGGATGAAAAGGCTAAAACGGAAAGACCAATATATCAGAGACCGATATAGGGAAGGAATGGGAAAAGATAGGAAAGGAGAAACAACAAATGAACAGCAGAGACTGGAAAGAGAGCGAGAGATATCAGACAAGGAAAGCCAAAAAGACTGAGAATAAAATGACCAGACAACAAAGGTAGAAAATATTTTATTTTGAATTTATTGACCAAAATATGTTTGCTTTGGAAAATATGAATTGCGGATGTTTTTGTATTTTATTCAGCACAAGAAAAAATGCATTTGAGATTTATCTCTCCAAAGTTCTTTGTTTTCAATTTTTATTTCTAATTAGTTGTCCCTTGTTCTGTATTTGAGAGTCTGTGCTTTGCGTGTGACCAAGGTGCAGTATTCTTAGCGTGTAGTTTCTCTATAAAAATCTGTAGTAGCCCCACTTGTTCTTTTTAACCAGAAATATATGTATTGGTATTCTGGGCCCAATATAATGTTGTTGTGCTGCCTTTTCATAGGAATTTGTGCCTGTGGCAGAATGCTTACATATGAGTTCCATGGGGTTTTATTTTCAGGTTTTGTATTTGACAATGTACATGATGTTTTATGGTGTTTCAGGTTTGTTACTATCTAATTTATTGTTATGAATGTTATTTTGTAATCCACTTGATAAGCAGCATAGAAATGTTTTTATATAAATGAAATACGCAACTGATAAACGTCTGCCAGGTTCACAAGTCACACAGGGCGCAGTTATAGCTTGGTACGGCCCTGTTAGGCTCTTTCTTCGAGAAGACCGGGAATCTTTAAGCACACATACACACTGTTTTCTCACACCCGGCATTCACATAGCTCCCTACAGCTCTTGCATTGAAATCCTGCAGCCACTTCTAAGGCAATTAGTTTAAGCAGCCAGAGCCTTGCTTTCATAGCCTTCCTATAAATTAAGCCACTTTCCACTAGGCGACCTCTTTCTCCCTTGGACCGAAAACAATACATTGTTATTGGTCTTGCAGTACCTCAGGCATCTCTTTTTATTTTTTTTTTATTTTTATAAATTTCATACATACAATTCAAGAAACATCTTGAACATGATAGGCATCTCTTTTTTATTTAAACTTGAAATCTCTTCAGAAATCTCCACCAGTGTTCATAATTACCCCTGGAGCCAAGAAATCATCGCATGCAGCTCCTTTTATAATTAACAGTCACTTTCAGATCTTTCCAAACCCAAATGAGCTAACTTTTCATCGTTCAATACCCAAATACAAAGCCTTTCCTACTCAAAGCTATCTGGTGATCTCTAAGCTAATCAACTTGGGTTGCTGCAGAAAACTCCTCACTCGCCCCTCCCAAACAGTGGTTACCAAGGTGTCTTCAAGCTGTTTCCATGGTCACACCAATAGCCACTGAGTACAAGGCTTCGCTTCTGGCTTGGGTGCTGAGAATTCTGTGCTGTTCAGTTTAAAAAGACATTTTGGCCTTTGAAATTTCCTATATAGCTTTAGTTTTAATTTTTTGTCCTGTTAATATATAATTTACCTCAAAAACAAATAAGTCAAAAAAAGTGCTCCAAAATACATTCTTGAATTTACTTGAGGACCCCTAGAGGCTTCAGTTGCCCTCCTGTCAACTCCAATGCTGCAGGAACACTGCTGCAGTTTTAAGCCTTTTAAAGCACTTTTCGGTGTCTCAGTCACACTCTACCTATCTCCCCAGCTGCTGTCTATACCTCACTCCCACTCCAGTCAGCAGTCATTTTTACCTCCTCTCCCTGCCTGTCAGCTTTTTCCTAATTTTGGACTCTGGTCCTTTAAAAATTTGGGCTGCTAAACTCATTGCTTCTCAGCACTGTGTCCTCTCTCTCTCTCTCTCTCTCTCCTTCTCACCTTCCCACTGGAGGCATCCCCAGCTCTCTATTTTATTTGTAGCTACAGTTGTAGCAGCGAAGTGCAGACAATGAATAAATCCAGGAGTCAATTTACAGGGTCCAAGCCAATTTATTGTGCACAAGACCCAGTTAGTCAAAGCTTCAAAAAGGACTGAGCAAAGTTCTTACAGAGACATATTCATTTATACATTTCTTTTCAGTTTGATACATACAAACTTTCTATTGGCCCCAACGCCCCCTGCGTTTGTCCAATCAGAGATCCCTCCTGGGCCTAGCACCCACCTCCCTCCTCTAGGACTGTTCTAACAATGGTGCAGTTTCTAGGTTTGGATACTTCTCTACTGCAAGGTCGTTTCTGACTCTAGGAATGCAAGTATTGAAACATTTCCATTTTCACAGCACAAGAGAATAATGAAAGATTTATGCATTCATGAAAACTTCTTATTAAGCAGTTTAAAACAGTTTTTCTCAAACTTTTACAGACTTTGGTTCTTTACTGAGATGGGGGTTGGAATCAGGGCCTAACTTACAGGCCTTTCACATTTGCAAACTATTATAGGCCATAGCCTGCCACATTCCCCCTTTTGATTATTCTCACCCGCTAGTGAGAAAGGGTGAGAATTAAATCACATATTAAACTTGCATAATAGCATCATCTTGGGATATTGGGGAATATTGCCACATAGCTAATATTTTTAGAAACATAGAAATATAGAAGTATGACAACAGAAAAAGACCACATGGCCTATCTAGTCTGTCCTTCCATAACAACTACAACAGTCCCCTTTTTACCTTTAGAGATCCTCTGTGTTTGTCCCGTTTTTTTTAATTCAGTTACTGTCCTCATCTCTACCACCTCCACTGGGAGACTATTCCACGGATCCACTACTCTTTCTTTAAAGAAATATTTCCACATATCACTCCTGAATCTATCTCCCTTCACCCTCATCCCATATCCCCTCGTAGCAGAACTTGCTTTCAATTGAAAGAGGCTCTCTCCCTGAACATTTATGCCACGGAGATATTTAAACATCTCAATCATATCACCTCTATCCTGCCTCTCCTCTAAGGTGTATATATTAAGATCCTTCAGTCTGTCCTCATATGCTTTATAATGAAGACCACTAATCATTTTAGTAGCCACCCTCTGCACCGACTCCATCCTGTTCACATCCTTTTGAAGGTGCGGTCTCCAGAATTGCACACCATACTCCAAATGAGGTCGCACCAAAGACTTATACAGAGGCATTATCACCTCCCTTTTTCTGCTAGCCATTCCTCTCCGTATGCACCCAAGCATCCTTCTAGCTTTTGCCGTCACCTTTTCTACCTGTTTAGCTACTTTAAGATCATCAGACACAACCACGCCTAGGTCCCGCTCTTCTTTAGTGGACAAAAGTACTTCACCCCCTATACTATATTGCTCCCTTGGATTGCTGCAGCCCAAATGCATGACCTTACATTTTTTAACATTAAATCCCAGCTGCCAAATTCTAGACCATTCTTCAAGCTTAGCTAGATCCCTCCTCATGTTATCTACCCCTTCCTGGGTGTCTACTCTATTGCAGATTTTGGTATCATCTGCAAAGAGGCAAACCTTACCTGAAAGCCCTTCCGCTATATCACTAACAAAGATGTTAAAAAGAATCGGACCAAGGACAGATCCCTGGGGCACACCACTGATAACGTCCTTCTCCTCAGAGTGAGCTCCATTTACTTGTACTCTTTGTCGCCTCCCACCCAACCAATTTCTAACCCAAGCAGTAACTTTAGGGTCCATCCCTAGGGTGCTCAGTTTGTTTATAAGTCGCCTGTGAGGAACAGTGTCAAAGGCTTTACTGAAATCTAAATACACCACATCTAGGGCTCTCCCTCGGTCCAACTCCCTGGTCACCCAGTCAAAGAAATCAATCAGATTTGTCTGACAAGACCTGCCTCTGGTGAATCCATGCTGCCTCGGATCCTGTAATCCGCTGGACTCCAGAAACCTCACTATTTTCTCTTTCAGCAGCGTTTCCAATAATTTACTCACCACCAAAGTTAAACTAACCGGCCTGTAGTTTTCAACCACATCCTTACTTCCGCTTTTGTGTAAAGGCACCACATGAGCCTCTCTCCAGTCCTTTGGCACCACTCCCGACTCCAACGAGGCATTGAAAAGGTCAGTCAGTGGAGCTGCTAGAACGTCCCCAATTTCCCTCAGTATTCTCGGGTGTATCCCATCCTGTCCCATCACTTTGTCTACTTTAAGTTGAGATAGTTTCTCACGAACACAGTCTTTTGAAAATTGTTCAAGATGTCCTTTGCTTCTGTTCCTATTTGTGGGTGTTTTCTGAGGTCCTGCTCCTGGTTCTTCATCTGTGAACATAGAACAAAAATATTTTTTAAGCAATTCCGCTTTATCCTTATCAGCTTCTACATATTCCTCCCCTGCACCCTTGAGTCTGACAATATCACTTTTGCCCTTCCTCTTCTCACTAATATATCTGAAAAATGTCTTATCCCCCCCCATTTTATTGCATTGGCTATTTCCTCCTCCTTTTGAATCTTTGCCTTCTTGACTACTTTGCTAGCTTCTCTAAGTTTTTCCAAATACAGATGCCTGTCTTCCTCTCTCTGTGATCTCTTGTATTTCATGAAGGCCTCCCTCTTTTTCTTCACTTTTTCAGCTACTTCTTTCGAAAACCATAGCGGTCTCCTTTTCCTTTTACCCTTATTTACCATTTTAACAAAAAGGTTGGTTGCTCTTAAAATATCCCCTTTCAGTTTTTCCCACTGTTTTTCTACATCCCTCAGCTGTTCCCATCCAACTAACGACTCCCTGAGGTATTGGCCCATCTTCGCAAAGTTAGTCTTCCTAAAGTCTAAGATCCTCGCCTTTGTATGGATTCTAACAGCCCTAGTCCTATTACTGAACCACACCATCTGGTGATCACTGGATGCAAAATGATCTCCTACTACAACATCAGAAACACTTTCACCATTGGTAAGCACCAAGTCCAGTATGGCCCCTTCACGTGTGGGGTCTGTTACCAATTGCCTGAATAGTTCTCCCTGTAGAGAATCCAGGATCTCCTTACTTCTAGATGATACTGCAGCAGGAATGTGCCAATCAACATCTGGCATATTGAAATCTCCTATCAGTAGCACTTCCCCTTTCCTAGCAATGCTGCACATGTCTTCAATTAACTCTCTGTCCACCTCTTCCTCTTGTGAGGGAGGTCTGTATATCACACCAATGTAAATAGATTTCTCTTTCCCTCTTTCTAGTTTAACCCACAATGCCTCCCCTCTTCCTTTTAAGCTCTGTAATTCCAAAGCTTTAATAGTAGTTTTTACATATAGTGCCACTCCTCATCCCCTACTTCCTACCCTGTCCTTTCTGAATAAAGTATAGCCAGGTATAGTTACATCCCAATCATGGTTTTCTGTGAACCATGTTTCTGTAACTGCCACTAAATCCAAGTCAGCCACTCCCACCAAAGCTTCAACATCAGAGATCTTATTTCCCATGCTATGGGCATTTATACACACTGCTTTCCATATGTTACCCCTGTTACCCATTTCCATAAAGTTATTTAATGTATCACCTACCTGGGGGCTTTCACTTACCTGGGGGCTTTCTTCACCCATCCCCAACGAATCTAGTTTAAAGCCCTCTTCAGTAGATTAGCCAGTCTACTACTGAAGACGCGTTGACCTTTCTTGGACAGATGGATGCCATCTCTGCTCTGCAACCCTTGGAACAGCATCCCATGGTCTAGGAAACCAAAACGCTCTCGATGACACCATCCACGCAGCCATGCATTCATCTCCAGGATGCAAGCCTCTCTGCCTTGGCCTTTACCGTCAACAGAGAGGATTGAAGAGAACACCACCTGTGCACCTAACTGCTTCACCCTCTGTCCCAGAGCCATGAAGTCACTTTTGATACGTTTTGTAGCTGCCTTCCGTTCTACAGTGTTATCAATAACTGAGGTTATCATGCGTAAGCAAAGGGGTAGGAGACATGGGAGAAACAAGCATACAGCCAATATGAGTAATACAATAAACACAAGGGTCTTCATACCTCCTAACCATGAAAATGCTGAACCAAACCACCCATCAAGCTTCAGGCCATGCCAGGTCTGAACCGGCACATATGCTTGTGTGCGCATTTGAGTAGCTATATCTTCAACAACATGTCCATTATCAATCTGTAAACAACAGTTGGTTAAATTCAATTTTCCACACACTCCACCTTCAGCTGCTAACAAATAATCTAGAGCTAAACGATTCTGATAAATAGCTGTACGCATTTGTGCACTCTGCTTAGCTAAAAGAGTTAGTGCTTTACTGGTTTCATTGGTTATTATTTCAACAGCCTGTAAGCGTATAATATGATTTATCATATACACAGGAGTACGATATCCCCATGTACCATCTTGCTCCCAAGTAGCTGGTCCATAGTATGAAATGATTCTTTCAGGTGGCCACTCCTCTTCCTTCCATTTGTCCCATTGGCCTATTTTCAAGACTTCTCGTTTCTGTTGACTCCTGTACACGGGAAAACCCAGTTGTTCTTCATGGGACGTAGGCAACAGGAAGAAGGAAGGTCGTATGGTTCCCAATGCACATGCTCCTCCCCAGTGGTGAGGAAGCCTAGCATATGCTCAGGTTCCACAAATCCAGTACAGTCCAGGTGGTGCTTGCCAGGTATTATAAGATGCTAGATTAGTCCAGATGCTGGCAAGATTAGGGAAACGAACTAAAGGGTTGGAGGGCTCTGAAGCATTGATTCCTGACCACCAGGACGTCTTCTTAGTGGTGCCGTTGCAGAACTTCTGATTGAGACAGACCAGCTATCCAACTTCCATGGCAAACTGTGGTCCAAAGTGAGCAAAACACAAATTACCAACAATGGGATGGGCCAGTACCCACTCACTAGTAGTCTGATGTAAATCAGTCTGATTATAAGGCATAGAATAGTTCACTTCTTGTGCTTCCCAGGGCCATTGGTCTCCCATCTTAGTCCCTCCACAAAAGAGGCAGTCCGAAATGTGGAGACTAGATGCTACTGCCCCGGCGAGCTCAATGAACAAGTTTTGGGAGGCATGAGGAATCTCAAACTCAGCCTTCATGGCTTCATAGAAAGAGTGATGTATTCGATAAAGTGCAGATGCATGAGTCTTTGTATTCGGCTGTATATGTATAAAAGTTCCAGGATCTATGCCTCCTCCTGCTATTCGTAACCCAAATCTGTACCCCTGCTTCCACTGGCTAGGGTTAAGTATGATGAGTCGTACTGGATTACAGGCACCTTTCTTATATTTCTTAGGTTCTGGTAATGACAATTTTTCCAGGCTGGCTACGCGTTTATCTCCCTCTCGTCCAGTAGGCGCACCAGACCAGGTAGCATAATACACGCATTCCCACTTGGGACAGTAGTAAGCATCTTTGGGTGATGTACTGTAGACGGTTGGGGAAGATTTCCCAGTACACTTTCCCCATCCGTATGCTTCTTCAGGACACATATATTTATCATCATAGTAGTAGGCATGCTCCCAATATCCACACTTGTGATAGACATTTCTGTTGATCACCTCACAAGCATCAAAACTCAGGGTAACATGCTTTGTGGGATCAGGAAGCTGTCGTGTGGCATTTATGAGGGCTCCATCCTCATCATTCCATCGTATCTCAAGTACATAATAAGAGGGGTTCTGCCGGGGGTTGTAACAAGTCTTACTCTTCCCCTTCGTACAGATATTTAACTCTGTGCCATTATAGATACACCGGCTGACTATACCAGTGCAAGTATAGTAGGAATGATAAAGTAAAGTCTGAGTGACCTTCTGTCCAGTTCGGGTGGTAGTTATGCAAGCTGCACAAGGGGGTAAGGCAAAAGTCTTTTCCAGGAATCCCAGGACCATCACTCCCACAAGGCAATAGTGGAGGAACATTGTGATTACAGTCTTTGGAGGTCAACTGGAATATTGGGTATGTTGAGCTTGTAGAGTCTTTTTTTCTTTTCTGCTTCAACTGCTACCCTTGCGTGACAGGGGTAGGATGATAGAATCTAAGGACTCTTACAACGCTGGTTGTCTCCGCAATGTGAGTCGCAATGGAGTCTCAGGATCATTTACTGAAGTCCATTGACCAGGTTCAGGAGCAGCTGCCGGCTTCACTCGACTGTGATGGATCCAGGGTTCGAGTTCTGTGACTTTTACTGCAGTTGGGGTTGACAAGATGACAACATAAGGTCCCTTCCAATGCGGCGCCAGCGGGGTCTTTCTCCACTCTTTGATCCACACTGACACTCCTGGCTTGAAGGGATGCAGAGGTTCTGTCATATTGATGGGCAATCGATCTTGCACACAGGCATGAAGACTCTGCAAAACAGAACCTAAAGCCAATAGTTCTTGTCTAGTTATTTCAGATCCTATTTGTTTCATATCTCCTTTAATTCCCTGTACAATGGGCGGAGGTCGCCCATACAAAATTTCAAAAGGGGAAACTCCCAAAGACTTGGTTGGGGCAGAACGTATCCTAAGAAGGGCTATAGGGAGAACCTGGAGCCACTTTAGGTGTGTTTCTTGGTAAAGCTTGGTCAACTGAGATTTCAGAGTTCTATTCATGCATTCTACCTTCCCTGAACTCTGGGGTCTATAGGCAGTGTGCAGCTTCCATTGTATCTGTAGAGCTCGAGCTAACTGTTGAGTCACTTGGGACACAAATGAGGGTCCATTGTCTGATCCTATAGTCAATGGTATTTCAAATCGAGGAATAATCTCATGGAGCAGTATTTTAGTGACTTCTTGAGCTTTCTCATTTCAGGTGGGACGGGCTTCTACCCACCCAGAAAATGTGCAAACTAGAACTAACAAGTAGTGATATCCGTTTGCTCATGGCATTTCAGTAAAATCTACTTGAATATCACTCATAGGGGTCACCCCTACCTACTGAACTCTTGGGGCTGGAACGGGACCTTGCCTAGCATTGTTCTTGGCACATGTCAAACATTGCTGTGCCACTGAAGGAGACAGCGGTCCTAATAGTGAGATACAGAAATGGGGTCTTAGGGCTCTTTCCATGGCCGTCTTCCCATAATGTGTGGCCTGATGAAAAGCCTGAACAAAAGCTGGCCCTAATGCTTCAGGAATGACTGTAGGACCTGGAGGTGAGCTACCCTCTGGAGGTGGCAGCACTATCCAACCTTTTTTTGTTAGGACCCCTCCCTCCTTTTCACAGAAATAATGCAACTCTTTTGTAGTGTATCAGGGAGCCCATGAGCTAAGGGGCACAGGGAATAAGGCTGCCTGCATTGAAGTGTCTTGGGTCACAACTCGTCCAGTTGTGGCTGCTTTTTGGGCAGTGGCATCAGCAAATCTATTCCCTCAGGTAACTTCTCCTGCTCCTGTCTGATGACCTCGACAGTGCATGACTGCAACTTGCTTAGGGGCCCATACAGCATCTAATAATATCAATATCTCGGGCCCATACCTAATGGACTTGCCTCCTGAGGTGATCAACCCTCGCTCTTTATACAAGACTCCATGTGTGTGTAAAGTGGTAAAGGCATACTTGGAATCTGTGTACACATTTAAATGGAGTCCTTCTCCTAATGTCAGTGCTCTAGTGAGAGCTATCAGTTCAGCCTTCTGCGCTGAAGTTCCTGGGGCCAAAGCTGAGGACTCAACTACCAGATCAAGGGTCATCACTGCATATCCAGCACAACGATGTCCATTGATGACAAGACTGCTTCCATCTACAAAGAAAGTCTGTTCAGGATCCTCCAAAGGAACATCAGTTAAATCTGGGCAACTTGAAAATACAGTGTCCATAGTTTCTAAACAGTCGTGATCAGGGGGCCCAAGACCAATCAGGAACAACGTAGCAGGATTCATAGCTTGACTGACTTTTAACTGTATCTGGGGGTTTTCGCACAGCATACTCTGATATTTCAACATTCGTGAATTCGTTAGCCAGAAACTTCCTTTGTGTTCCATGAGGGTGAGGACAGAATGGAGCACAGTCACTTGAAGATTCTGTCCCAGAGTGAGCTTATCTGCTTCGCTCACTAAAAGGGCTGTTGCTGCAACAGCTCTCAAACAAGGGGGCCAACCTCTTGCTACCACATCCAACTGTTTTGACAAGTAAGCTACTGGCCGTTGCCAAGATCCAAGAGATTGAGTCAGTACCCCCAATGCATTTCCTTGTGACTCATGGACGTAGAGATGGAAAGGCTTCTGGACATCTGGGAGACCCAGAGCTGGTGATGACATCAGAGCGCTTTTCAGAGATTGGAATGCTGCATCCTGTTCAGGTCCCCACTCCAGTGGAGACTTTTCCATTCCTTTGTTAACTTGATGCAATGGTTTTGCTAGCAGCGCAAAATTGGAGATCCATATGCGACAGTATCCTGCGGTCCCCAGGAAGGCTCTTACTTGCCTCCTGGTGGTTGGAGTGGGAATACTGCATACAGCTTTTTTGCATTCAGGTCCCAAACGTCGAATTCCACTGGACAACTGGAACCCTAGGTATTTAACTTCAGTTTGACATAGTTGCGCCTTAGCTCGTGAGACTTTGTATCCAGCCTCGTTCAAAAGATACAGAAGTTCACTGGTGGCTTGTAGACATTCACTTTCTGAATTGGTGGCTATGAGCAGGTCATCCACATACTGAAGGAGAACCCTTTGTCCTGGGTTCACTGAGTAACTTGAAAGATCTTGATTCAGGGCAGCACTGAAGAGAGTGGGTGAATTCTTGAATCCTTGAGGTAATCGAGTCCAGGTGAGTTGGCCCCGCCTTCCTGTTGTGGGGTCTTGCCATTCAAAAGCAAACAAAAGTTGACTGGTGGGGGCCAGGCGTATACAGAAAAAGGCATCTTTCAGGTCCAGGACGGTGAAATGAGTAGCCTCAGCGGGGATCAGTCCCAAGAGAGTATAAGGCTTTGGTACTACTGGGTGTATAGTTTCAACTGCATCATTTACCCGCCTCAGATCTTGTACTGGGCGGTAATCCCCTGTCCCAGGTTTCTTGACTGGGAGAAGAGGGGTGTTCCAAGGTGACTGGCATTCCTTGAGAAGTCCATACTTCAACAGTTTCATCAGATGGCAGTAGATTTCTTCAATGGCTGGTCGGGGAAGAGGATACTGCTTCACATGCACTGGTTCCGCTCCTGGCTTGAGGGTAACAATGACAGGGGCTATGCTCTTTGCTAGGCCAGGTGGATTATCTTCTGCCCATACTTCAGGCGGGGCTATGAGGTTGGTGGGTATACAGGAACTGGTTGACTTAATTGGAGGTGTACTATAGAACCGCCACTCTTCTTCTCGGGGAACAGTTAGCACCATCAATCCAGCAGGCTTTGGGTTCACAGCCATTTGCATTTCTCCCCCTTCAGCAAAGGATATTTGTGCCTGTAGCTTTGCAAGCAGATCTCGGCCCAGAAGTGGAATAGGGCACTCAGGCATATACAAGAACTGGTGCGTTATCTTCTGTCCCCCTAGTTCACACATACAGTTCTGCAGGAATGGCTTGGTGGCCCTGTTCCCAGTGGCCCCAACAATGGTGACAGATCGAGAGGAAAGAGGAGCCACTGGTTTTGCCACTACTGAATGTTCTGCTCCTGTATCTACAATAAAGTCCATATATTGGTCCCCTACTTTCAAACTGACCATAGGCTCCTGGGGACCCAGGGTGAACTTGGAGCCCGGTCTGGCCTAGTCCTCATCCATTAACACAGAGAGAGCACCAAACTCGCAAGGAGTCCAAACCAAACCAAAAGGCGAGCAGGATAAGGGTCACTGACACTTTATTAATGAACACCCCAACGCGTTTTGGCAGGTGCCTTCATCAGGGGGTAGAAAGGACTGCAAATTAAATTAAAAACATGTAACATACATCAATAAAAACACAATAAAAATATTTTAAATACAATAGATATATAGAAATATAAAAATGTAAACATTCATATATGACCACAAGTGAACTGTACTTACTCATTGTACTTCTAGTCATGCATAAAAGAAAGCGCATAAACAGTGTGTGACCAATAGTGCAATAGAAATAGCTGAAAAAGACACAATAAATACGTTAAAATGCAAAGCTGCATACAAATCCACAATGAATAATAAGGAAAATGGGAGACCCAGACCCAAAACCAACATGTACAACATTGTAAATAATATACCAATAACATATAAATCCTAATACTAAGAAATCATAAAATATCTAATATATAGGATAATAATGTATAATAAATAATTATTTAAAATGAATAAAAATAATAAAAACATGATTAAATAATTTAAATACATAAATATGAAAACAAACCAAAAAAGAATAAATTCATTATCGGCTAAAACAATAAAAGAAATCATTGATAACCAATGAGAACTAATATGAAAATATTAAAACAAGTGTACAATAAAATTGTTGAAAAGTACGTGTGGCTGTAAACAAACTATATACATCAATGGCCAACTCTTAACAATCACCACCAATAGGTTCTCATCTACCTAAAGCAGAGAAAGAGGCCACTCATACCTTAAAGCAATTGCATGAAAGAATATAATATGTTAAAAAGAGTGGCTGTTCAAAAACAATGACCAACTCCGTTTGGATGGATGTGAAAACAACATACAATTAAGCTAGATAATAAAAAGAAAGGAACCATGTCCACAACTTATAGCTTAAAAATCTGGAAAAATGGCTCATAAAAAATGAAGGAGCAAATACTTCGATTTTATATAAGGAAGGAAGGGAAGGGGGGGAGGGAGGGGAAGGGAGGAAGAGAAAAGGAATGCCATTGGAACCCCTCACCAACCTTCCTTGACCAATCACACCTTATTACTTTTTCCTCATTCCACTCCCACAAATGACAACCGGGGGACATACATGGTCGCAGCTTTATTATACAACTTTGTTTGAAAATCGATCCGAACCAACAATAACTTATTACAAACACATTCCATTTCTATCCCCCTACTGGACATTGCCCCCCACCAGCCATATTAGCAAAGTGGTGCATCATCCTCTCTTTCAACCACCCCCCCCCCCCACCACCGCCAACCTCGCCATGTTATTAGCAAAGGCCAGCCCCTCTCCTCCTATCTCCGGAAAAGATCCCTACCAAGATCTGCGCCCACCCCTTACACTGGGAGCGGCGCTCCCTTAGAACCTCACACCGGACGTTAGGCCCTGCTGTCACAGCACCCATTGGCTCGGGACCCCGCCCCCTCCATCTGCGACATTCCCAATGCCAAACTCACTCCTTTCAAAGGTGGGAAGGCTGCGATCCCCACCTGTCTGCCACCAATGAAATCGCCCCATGCTGCAGCGTAAGGTGCTTTCAAATAATGCAGCTATCCCCATCACCTAGTAACCCCTCCCCTCCCCCTCCCCTTCCTCCTAACTATCCTGCTCTTCCAGACTGCAGGTGCTGGGGCACTTGGTTATTTGTCGGGCCCAGGACCCTGGCCCTGTGGCCTGCTACATTAACCTGGTTAGCCCGGCTACCTGGTCTATCAGAGCACACCCCACCTTCCTTGACTGACCACACCTTATTACTTTTCCCTTGTTCCACTCCCACAAATGACAACACATAACTGGTGAATACACATGGTCGCAGCTTTATTATACAACTTCATTTGAAAATCGACCCAAGCCAACAATAACTTATTACAAACACATTCCATCTCTATCTCCCTACCTGACAATGCCCCCCACCAATCGTATTAATAGCAAAGTGGTGGATCATCCTCTTTTTTTCAACCTCCCCCACCACTACCAACCTCACCATGTTATTAGCAAAGGCCAGCCCCTCTCCTCCCAGCTCCAGGTGAAGATCCCTACTAAAATCCCTGCCACCCCCCACACTGGGATCTGTGCTCCCTTAGAACCTCACACCAGCCATTAGGCCCCACTGTCACAGCGTCCGTTGGCTCGGGACCCCACCACCAGCACAAGGTAGTATTGCTATCCTTATTCTGCCTCCCCCCACCCCAATGAAGTTAGCTGCGACCATCAGTGACTCATTGGGTAACTGTTTCCAGGGCCTTCTGCCAGTCATTCAAAAGGAGATAGTGCCCTACCGGCAACAAGTGCACTCTGTCTGCGAGGTACAAGTCCAGACAGCCCACCTCTACCCAAGAGTGCTGTATTTGGAACCCTCCCATCCGCTGCACCCACCGCCCAATCTGGCTGTTCACCTTCACGAGACCTCTTGACCATCTGCGCTGGGACTGGCAGGCAGGCCTTGGAATAATATTTGACCATATAATAGTCACACCTGGCAACAATGAAACTAGGGCAGACAAGTCCCCTTGTGCTGCTTGAATGAGTTGCTTGCAAGTCCATTCTGAGAGATCGTTGCCTCCCAAATGTATAAGGAGTCTGGCAGGCTGTCACTGCTGCCTGGCTTGGAAACGGATCAGAGGCAGTAAGTGACACCACCATATGCCATGTTCGCCTATCCATTTCAACTGTAGGCCTGCTGGTGCCAGCCCAAGATGCTGGCCCAAAGGTTGCAATGGGGCCCACCTCCCAGCCCAGTACACAAAAGAATGGCCCAGCATCCACCATTCATCAGGGCACGGATAACCATTTGTAAGACAACAAATCTGGTTGCCATCTGCAAAACAATTCAGCCATTCCCCCTGCCACATATACAGCTTGCCTCCCCTTAACCCCTACTCTGTTCTCCATCATTCTCCATTGGCTTGGGGGCAGACATAGCCTGTATACGCTCTGGACTGCCATTTACCTATCTGCTGAATTACTTCTTCCCTGAGTCCTGCTGCTGCAGCTCTGGTAGCGGCCCCTATCCAGAAAGAATGTGATGCGAACTGTCGCTCATTACAGTCTAGGTGTTGCAATGCAATGCACAATACCATTGTGAAATAAAACTGCGTTCCCGGTCGTAAATGCTCATGCTGGAATAACAAACCCTCCATTGCAGTACACTGGGCCATATGGGCCTGCAAGTTCTGAACAGAACATGTAGGAAGCCACTTGGCCCTATATAGAACCACCCTCTTGCCCCATCCACACTGATCTGTCTTAGACCTGTATATAAGGATACGGATTTGCGCCTGCTTAACTACCACATACTTCCAAAATACCCCCTGCAGCTCCCACCCTTCCCGAGCACGGCACAACTCATTTACTCTAAAAGTTCTGAAAAAGGTGAGGGAGAAGGGGCTCGGAACAACTGTGCCTTGTATGCTGAGGCTGTGACCACCGATAGTGCCTCCCAAATGCAGGCCAGCGATTTGTGAGACACTGGGTGCCACCAGTCCCGTTGCACTAAAGACCCCCTCTCCCATCCGGCCAATAGACGCCGGACCAGAAATGTGGCCCCTGGATTGCCCCAGCCAGCGGCCTTACTGAAAAATGAGAAACCAGCCAAAGATGACCTCACCACCGCTCTGGACCAACCCTCTGCCTTAACCTGGATGACAAATAATCCCAGCAGCTTATCAGGGAACCTACCCCCAGACCAACCCAATGCTATCAGCAACTCACCAATCTTCCTAAAGCCTCGTCGGTAAGATATCCAAGTTGCTGGTGCTACTGAGAACTGCAGCAATGTCATCATCTCTGGATTCCAACCTGCCAGAGATGTGCAGGCACCATTGTGGCCATTGTATCTACTCCCAGCGTGAACTGATGAAACTGTGACCATTGAAAATGAGATAACGAATCAGCTATTCTGCTGAGTAAGCTCAGTATGTGGCGAGGTCTAGCATTTACATTAAAACAGAGGCAATACAGAACAAATACCTGCACTTGGGAGATTGTCGGTTAATGATCTCCACCATCACCGCGTTGTCACACCAAAAAGCTAGCCTCCTATTTCGTAGACGTTCGGGTCAAACTGCAAAAGCCACTACAATCAGAAACAGATCTAAAAAGGCAACATTGTGAATTAATCCAGAAGTGTGCCAATCCCTCGGCCAAGCCTTGGCAATATAGTCTGAATCCTTGATTGCCAGCAGCATCTGAAAACAGCTGCAAATCAGATTTAGAGATTTCGGGCAACTGCAAGACCGTGCACCTGTTATAATCAGCTAAAAAGGCATCCCATATGCACATGTCTTCATGGATGCCCTGTGATATCTGAATATAATGATGAGGCTTAAGTACCCCAGCCATTGCCAAAGAAAGATGTCTGGAAAAGGAGTGCCCCATCAGTATTTCGCGACATGTGAAATTGAGATGACTCACAAGTGACTGCATCAAATGCAAAGTATCTTTACTAGCCGAGCCCACCTCTAATATCAGATATCTCAACTTGTCCACCTTCTCCGAGGCAAACATGCCTCTAATGTGACTGAATCGATCTCTATCTCTGGAAAAGTGAAACATGTCACTGGACCTACTGTCTTTCCAACTGCCAGTGGCACGCCGAACTCTGCTGCCATCCCTGAAAAAGTTGTCAGCAGCGTTGCGCAAGTATCTGAGTGATCCAGGCCCACAAATAGGACATCATCCAAATAATGCACCATACTAGTCAACCCTGTCTTCTGCACCAGCACACAATGCAAAACAACACTAAATGATTCGAAGTAAGCAAATGAAAAGGCACAACCCATGGGCATGCACTTATCAAAGTAATAGCCTTTATTAAGGTGAAACCCCAATAAAGGAAAAGCAGAGGGGTGCACTGGGAGGAGCCGAAAAGCAGATTCTATATCCACCTTTGCCATAAGCGCTCTGATCCCGCATTGCCGCACTAGCGAGACCGTGGAGTCAAACCGCATAAAGAACGGTACAAAGTTCTCGAGGTATATGATCATTTACTGAATCATCAGCCAGGAAAGATGAATGGTGGATGAGTCTAAACTTACTAGGTTCCTTCTTTGGAACAACCCCCAAAGGGAAAATGACAAATGGTCAAAAAGAGGGTTCCCTAAAAGGACCCGTGATTCTGCCAAGTGCACACTCAGCCGCAACCTTTTCTTTAACTACCTCTAGGAGGCTCCGCACCGACGCCATGTTCCTCACTGACGTGTCCTGCACACGTCCCTGAAATGGAATACGAAACCCCTGCCTGAAACCCTCCAACAATCACCCCTTTTTGTCTAGTTCCCCATAAGTCAGCAGCCAAAGCCGCATGGCCTTCAACCTCACCAGAGTTGGAGCCAACTGTTCTAAACTTTGATCACTTGCTAGCAGGCGGGACCCTTGCTACACCTTTTCAACCACATTTGGTTGCGGCGTGACTGCCCTCACATAGAGAACAGGCGTGCCAGAATTTTCAGTCCAGGAACAGACATGACGACTTACTGAAGTGCTAACATAGGTCTGCATTCCCTATGCCTGCTCTAGGGGAACCGAGACTAACTGCTGTACTCCGAAAGGACTGATTTCCTCCCGGTGCCCCATTGGCTCCGCCTTTGGACACATCCTCTCCTTCCCCTGCTGACACATGCTTGACAGACATCTGCGTAAGACAGAGTTTAACGTGCTTTGTTCCCCAGGACAACTGGACATTCTCCTCCATTATATCACGAAAGTCCTCATCATAGTTTAACCAGGCCCACCCTTCATGAGTCTGCTAAGCAGCGAGTATGGCATCAGCGTATTCCTGAAATGCCCCATATTATCTTGGGAAATAATGCCCCCACATACTGGACAATCTAAAAAAGGTCTTTGTCCAATTAAGGGTATTATGGGAGAACTTGCATACCCTGCCCGCTTTCTCATCTTCCTTCCACTTCTTGCGGCTCTCACCTGAACGCTTCCACCCTTCTAGCAAATGAAAAATATCAATAAACTGTACCACTTCTTCTTAATCTCTTTCCCAAAGCTCTGAATACGCCACCAAATTAGACACACCGCTCCTCATTTCAGTGCAAGTCGCTTCCGGAGGTGGTGGAATCGCCACTGAGAAGCCCGACGAGGTAGAGGACAAAGATGACGTGGAATCGCGCCGACATCTATGCGCATGCTTATGCTTGGCTCTAGCCTTTTTTCCTTCCACTGTGGTTGATGCAGTAGTAGGTTCCCCTCCGGGGTAGTGCATATCCACAATATTACGCTCACCTGTCGACGGGGACCTCCTCCAGGCGCCCTTAGGACCCTGAATGTTTTGTGTTGCTATTGCTGGGAACTGTTGTTGGGCCCCAGATGCATCAGATCCCATACAGGCCCATGCCAATACTTTACCACCTGTTGCCTGATCTGCTGGAACATGTGGAAACTGCAAAGAAGAAAACCCGCCAGACACTGTGCTAGTAGTGGAGCCCCAATTCATGTGAGATGGCCCCTGTCCCTCAGCAGCCCGAGGCCGCCTTACTATACTCCACAGCCCCGTACTCCCCAAAACCCAATGACCGCCAACCCCCATCTCTATTGCCCAACTCCCCAAGACACCCCGGCGCCCAGGGCCCCATTCCTGGAGCAGGGAAAACCAATGCCCCAGACAGGTAGGAGAGTGTCATTCCACCCCAAGGCCATTGCTGCCCACAACCCCTTGATGCCCCAGCAGAAACAAACCCCCACCCCCCACCTATTTCCCCCCATACTCCACTGTTTCTGTCCCTTTCCAGCTGCCCAGTCCCCCAAGACCCTTAACTGATTCACATTGCATCTCCACTCATTCCAATTGAGTCCCACCTCTCAGGCTTGTTCCTTGCTCCCCCATGGACTCCCCCTCTGCAAATTGGGTTGCCTCCCTGTCTCCATTACTCCCTTCTGTTACGGAGCCTCTGGGCCTATTCAAATCAGTCCCATCAGAACCAGTATGCGCTTCCAGTATGCCCCTCCTGCCACCCCTTCTTGCACCTCTCCCAAGTGTCCTCCCATGCTCCCTCCTCCTGCACCCCATCATGTCACCCCTTTGTGCTCCAAAGCCTTGAGAAACTCTCCTGACTGCAGCCCCCATTGTAACGTTTCCCACTACCAAGCTATCACCCCTGCTTCTGCTCTTCCTCTTCTGTGCGGATCCCAATCTTACCCTTCCACCTGTAGCAGCCTTTCCCTTTCTTGCACCACCCTCAATTCCCTCATTGCTCCATGAACCCGCTAAGTCTCCCTACCCCACAACGAGGCCACTGAGCCCGCGTTCCAGCCCTATTGAGAGCATGGCTCTGCATTCTGCCTCATCGCCTTCGGATCCTGGCACCTGCCTCTCAGAGATTTTCCCGCTTCATGGTTGAGCCCCCGACTTCAAGGCTGTGCTCCCACTGCAATCCACCGCTGTGATTCGCAGCTGAAGGCCGTGATCTGCAAAGGCCATGATCCCCACCTGTCCGCTAGTCGACACAGCATGAAATGGCCGGCAGACTTGCGTAACCATCACAGCACCACCCCTTGTCTCCCTGCCGCCAATGAAATCGCCCCATGCCACAGTATAGGGCGATTTCAAATAATGCAGCCATCTTCATCGCCTGGCAACCCTTCCCCCCACCCTCCTTCCTCCTAACTACCCTGCTCTTCCAGGCCGCAGGCACCGGGGCACCAGCCCTGGGGCCCTGGCCCTGTAGTCTGCTACATTTATCTATTCCACTCCACTTATTATTTTATAGACCTCTATCATATCTCCCCTCAGCTTTCTCTTTCCCAAGCTGAAGAACTCTAACCTTTTAAGCCTTTCCTCATAGGGGTGTCCTTCTATCCCTTTTATCATTTTAATCATTCTTCTGTGTCCAAATTCTATATCCTTTTTTAAAGATATGGCAATGAGAATTGCACATACTTTTAAGGTACCTTCGCACCATGGAGTGTGATACAGAGGCATTGTCCTTGGTTTTATTCTCCATTCCTTTCCTTATTCCTAGCATTCTATTTGCTTTCTTGGCTGCTGCTGCACACTGGGCAGAGGGTTTCAATGTATTATCCATGATAACGCCCAGATTCTCTTCATGGGTGGTCATTCCTAATGTGGAACTTTGCAATGTGTAACTGTAATTTGGGTTGGTCTTCCCTAAGTGCATAACTTTGCACTAGTCCACATTAAATTTTATCTGCTTTTTGGATGCCCAGCCTCAGTTTCTCAAGGTCGTCTTGCAATTTTTCACATCCATTTTTCAGCCTGAGATCCCCTCTTCATCTGTAATCAGCTCATCTGTTGAGGAACTTAGCCAAATCCCAGTAGTTTGAACCAAATAAAATGCTGGGAACAAAGTCCCCCCCCCCCCCCAGCAGAAATGCAGTCAAAGTGTCCTCAGGTGTTCCATATCTCTCTGTCTAGTGTTATATCTCCCATGGCTCAACTCCCACGCTAGAGCAGGCTTGACTGCTATTGGCCAGCTCAGATGGACATGTCTGAGGCCAGCAATATGATATGGAAAATTCAACTTTTCACCTTTATCTTCTGGTGTCCTCCCCTCCCCTTCCCCTAGTTTGGTGCCTTCGGAAGGATTCGCGCTTGGTCATCTGTATGGATGGTCCTGCCCAGAATACTTAAATATGGAGTTTGAATACAGTTCATCTCAAGTGTCCTTGATGATTTTTATTCATTGACAACTGAGGAATATATTGGTTAAGTGCAGGTTTGTTTAGCATTTTTTTAAACCATAAAAACTAAAAGAAGTCAAGGTAGTTTTAGTGAGTATCAACCAAATGAAATATTTTACTGTAAATAGTTATCAGGGAATAAACACAGGAATGGACATGAAATATTTAAATATTTGCAGAACTTAATGCTTTTTTTTATTTCTTAAATACCGCAATTAACTGAAACCCTTGCTAACTATGATCCCTCCGGTGACCCTTTCCCTTCACATGTACACTTTCAGTCTTAAATGGAATAAATTAGGCACGGGAGCAATTCCAAGAAAATTAGAACAGAAAAAATCAATTTGTAAACCAAAAGGGAGCTGGACAGAGCCTAATTAAAGTGCTGGAAAGAGTGAGGTTTCAATGAAGTGAGGTCTGAGAGTGTTGGCTTCAATAATTATGCTGTCTGCGCTCTGAAGCCACACAGCTCCCATTAGAGTCCTGAAGCCCAGCTTTTGCAGTTTTACCAAGATATATGTTTCTTTGATTATTAAATGACAACTAATTAAGCAAGTTGGAAAGTTTTACGTAATGGTATATTTCCCCTTTTCTCCATTCACAGAATCTGGCATGTCTGTGTGGGGGATTCGGTTGAAACAGCCATGGTAAAGTGTGTCTCAGTAGGGTAATAAGGTTCTGCTCTCAATCCATTATTATTCAGCATCTCTATTGCCCCACTAACCACTGTTATTCAAAATTCCAGTATATTGGCATATTATTATGCTGATGACATCCTCATCTTATATGCACATCCCAGTACACCCGATCTAACACCCATCTATAATTGCCTCTCTCAGATCACCTCCTGTCTAAGAATTAACCTACTTAACTTAACACTCAGAAGACATCTGCACCTAACTCACTGGAACCTCTGAAGCCCCTAGTGGTGCCCTAGTATTAGATAATCTGCGACTAAAAAGCTGCTTGATTATTTTCATCTAATTTCCATGTATTTTGGTGTGCTGAAAACAAACAAAATATTGAAAAAACTCCTAGACGTCATGATTTGCCACAACATGCAAAATGGTCTTCAAATTTATCAAATTTTTTCAAATTACTATTAATTAATTCAAATTACTATTAATTAATTCACATAAGTGCATTTAAGATATAAAATGCCAAAAAAACCTTAAAGGGGTTGTCCGAGTTATGTAAAAAAAAATATAGCACTGTAAATCTGATGGTCAGCAATATATACATAAGCTAAGCAAGTTTTAAATCCGTGCTTCTAATGGTAGAAGGGGTTAATCTTTCCTGAAGAATCTAGTGGGAGGGAGACACAGGGCAGATAGCAGCATTTCTGGTCAGTGCAGGGGGGCGTGGCCAGCACTGTGACGTCTTCTGTACAGACACAGAGCTGCTCTCTCCTGCATGCCACACTTGTGCACGAATCATCAGGTTCTTGGGTTCTAGGCTGTTCACACTTTTTCATCGCAATTCGTGTTAGCTCGTCATTCTTCAACCGTTATGTTATGGTTCCGCAAAAGTGTATTAATTCGCCAGACAGTTTCTGTTTCATCTGTGGTGAATATACAGTGTTGAAGCAACAGCAGAATATTACAGACTTTGTGAAAAAAGTATACTTTGGACTAAAAACTGGAGATCAAGATAAAGTCTGGGCGCCTCATAAAGTGTGGAAACGGTGTGTTGAGAACCTCCGAAACTGGTTCAAGAGTAAGAAAAAATCTTTCCGTTATGGGATTCCTATGATATGGCGAGAGCAAAAGAACCATAGTGACGACTGTTACTTTTGTTCATGCGATGTGAAAAGGTTTAATTCCAAATGGAAGCATTCCATTTCATACCCCAATCTTCACTCGGCAATTCGTCCCATCCCCCATGGCACAGATATACCAGTACCCAAGCCCCCTGCTACCTTGGAAGAGATACCTAGCTCCGATGAAGGTGAAGTCATACCTGAACCAGATGACGAATCAAGTTCTGACTTTGAAGATGATACAAGACCAAAATTGTTTTCTCAGGAGGAGATGAATGATTTGGTAAGAGACTTGAATCTTCCCAAAGATGCCGCTGAGTTACTCGGATCAAGGCTGAAAAGCAGGAATTTATTATTGCCAGGAGTGTCATCTTCATGGTTCAGACATCATGAAAAGGAGTTCGTTCCTTACTTCGCCCAGGAAGACAAGTTGGTTTATTGCATATATGTCAAAGGTCTGATGGGTCAATTTAAAATCCAATATGATTCAGAGCAATGGCGTCTTTTTATAGATTCTTCAATAAGAAGTCTCAAAGCAGTTTTACTCCACAACGGTTTTTACGCTTCCATACCTATAGGTCATTCCGTACACTTGAAGGAAACCTACGAGAACTTGGAATTGGTTCTTCGTAAACCTAAATATGAAGACCATGGTTGGCAAGTGTGTGGGGACTTGAAGGTCTTGTGCATGCTGCTCGGGCAACAAGTTGGGTATACCAAATATCCTTGTTTTCTGTGTCTATGGGACAGTCGAGACCGACAAAATCACTGGACCAAGAAGAGTTGGCAGCCGAGGGTGCTAACAGTTGGTGAAAAAAATGTCCTCCGAGAAACTTTGGTACCTTCCCATAAAGTTCTTCTACCACCTCTCCACATAAAATTGAGATTGACGAAGCAATTTGTAAAATCACTTCCAAGAGATGGAGAATGCTTCAAATACTTGGTCACCACGTTTCCAGGCCTGTCGGAGGCAAAATTGAAGGAAGGTGTGTTCATCGGACCAGACATTAGAAGGCTTATAGTTGATCAAGAGTTTGTCAATACCATGACGGATCCTCAAAAAGAAGGGTGGATTGCATTTAAAGAAGTCGTACAGAAATTTTTAAGCAATAACAAAGATCCTCACTACAAAAAGATTGTCGGATGAATGCTGAAAGCATTTCAAGCTTTTGGTTGCCTGATGAGTTTGAGTTTGAAAGTGCATTTCCTCCAGTCCTACCTTGACTACTTTCCTGAAAATTTGGGAGCTGTGAGTGAGGAACAAGGTGAACGATTCCACCAAGACATTAAAGAGATGGAAAGGAGATTCTCCAGGACCAAGCAGGAAGTCAGTCCTCACATATGGGTGACATCGACGTCGATGGAGCCTTTGCAGAGCATTTCCCCAGCTTTCTATGAAAGCTTTTGGGAATGCAGGAACGCATGCGCGGTTCTCTTCCCGCCTAAAGGTGCCATCTTACCTCCGTCTCTCATTTTCCGTGAAGCCCACCGGACGTGAGTCCTAGTCATCCCGGAAAATTGTTTGATTTTTTACGATTCTTCGCTATTTTTCTTCTCCGGTTCGACGCCGGTTCCCCTCCCGCCAGGTTCGGTACACCGGTATCGAGCCCAATCTTCTTTTTTCGGTTTTTGCCCTTCGTGGCTGGCGTTCGTGCCCCTTTTTTCTTTTTCCCTGGAAGGCTGGTCCTTTGACCTCGCAGGGACTCTTTTTTCCCCGATGGCTTCCAGTGGTTTTAAGAAGTGTGATCGGTGCAAGAAGCTGATGTCTCTTACCGACACACATGACTGCTGCCTTCGGTGCCTCGGTCCTGATCACGACCCTAAGATGTGTGGACCATGTGGGAAAATGTCTTCCAAGGCACTGCGAAGTCGTCAGCACCAGAAGGAAAGGCTTTTTTCTGACTCGGCCTCCGGCCGGGCCCGGACCTCATCTGAGGCCTCGACATCTTGGGAATCGGATCCCGAGCACCGTCGTGGCTCCTCGGAAAGGGGGTCCCCCAACCGGGAACGCAAGAGGAAGAAGCGGCTCACGAGGGCGTCATCGGAAGAGGTCCCTGGCTCCTCGAGAGCTAGGTCTCGGACCCCCGACCATCGCCCCGGGCCCGTGGAACAGGAGAAGCTTTCCAAAGTCCCTCAACTGGAGCCGGAGTCTGCTGGACACGTAAGCCCTGTAGTCCTCGTGGACTCTCCTCCCAGGGAGCCGACGTCGGGCCCAGCACCACCGGGGCCCGAGTCTGGAGCTGCTGAGTCTCCTGAGCTGGGTCTCAGGTTGACAGCCTTGGAGAGCAGACTGTCTGCCTTCATGGAACAGCAGCGGGCACTGATGGCCAGCCTGTCTGGTGCATCTTCCCCGACCACCAGGACATCGACATCGAAGTCAACCCCGGAGACCGAGCTGATACTCGAGACCATGAAGGCTCGAGGTCGACCTCGGTCGCGGTCTCCCTCGACCTCCCGTTCGGGACCGAGGGTGTCGACGCCGGTGCCTTCGGCGTCGGGGTGGGTGCTCGCATGCCCCGCGAGGTCGGACCCCAATTCCTCATCGGATGAGTCCGCATGGGAGATGGAGGATGAGGAGTCTCCCGACACCTTCAAGACTCAGTGCGTCCCATCGGACTCACCGCAGTCTGAACCCCAGAGTAGATCCCCTCCAGAGGATACCCAGTTCTCGGAGTTCGTCCGGGATATGGCCATTGCGTTGGCTAGCCCTGCGGAACCCGAGGAGGAGCCTCGAGCCGAGGAGCTTGAGGCCCTGCAGTACGACTCTCCTCCGAAGGAGGCCTTTACTGTGCCGGTTCCTCCGATGCTGGAATGGCTCCTCTTCCGGATGTGGGAGGCACCGGCCTTGGCGCCGGTTTTAAGCAAGCGGGTCGATTCGATCTATCAACTCCGGAAGAGTCCTGGCTTTCAGAAGGCACAGCTACCACACCATTCCATGGTGGTGGAATCGGCCATGCATCGCCTGAAAAGTCAGAAGATGCACTCCGCGGTGCCCCCTGGCAGGGAGGCCCGAAACCTCGATGGTTTTGGTAGAAAGTACTTCCAGGGCTCGATGCTTGCTTGCCGTGTTCAGTCTTACCAGCTGTACATGGGAATGTACTTGTGAGACCTGGCCAAGGAGCTGGCCGGGTTCTCTGCTGGTCTCTCCGGGGAACCCTTGCAGAGGTTTATGTCCTTGTTCTCGGGGATCTGGGAATGCTCCAAGTTTATGTCCCGCGCTGCCTACGATGGCTTCGAGGCTTCGGCCCATGTTGCGGCAGCCGGCATCGCGGCTCAACGCCAGGCATGGCTGCAGTCATCAGACCTCGAGCCATGGGTTCAGGACAAGTTGGTCGATGTCCCTTGCCGAGGTGAGAACCTTTTTGGCAAGCCCATGACCGAGAAGGCTGCTCAGCTCGAGACCGAGCACCTCACAAGGACAAGGCTGTCTAGAAAGACTTCTGCCCCTTCTCATAAGAAGAAGGGCTCGGGTAAAAAGCCCTTTTACCCGAGGAAGGGTACTGCCTACAAACAGTACCCACAATATCAGGCTGCCCAAGCTGCCCCTCAGGGTCAGCAAGCCAAGGGGCAGGGTAATGGGCCCCGTAGGCAGAGGACCCCCAAGCCTCCGGCCCCTGCTCCCACTCAGCAGGGTGGGGGTTTTTGACTCCTTAGGCATAGCCTTTCCGTCCCTGCTCTCCCAACCCTGCACAGGAGGTCACCTCGCTCTGTTTGCCCACCAGTGGCCACTCATCACTGGAGACAGTTGGGTGTTAAGAATAGTCCACAAGGGCTATGCACTACACTTCCAGCAACTGCCTCCTCCATACTTTCCAGGGGAGCCTCCAAGGCCTCCCCTGCACACAGATTTTTCTCCTTCAGGAGCTACAAGGTCTGTTGGTGGACAGAGCAGTGGAGCCTGTGCCTCCCCACTTACAAGGCCGAGGGTTCTACTCCAGGTATTTCCTGGTACCCAAAAGAACCGGTGGCCTTCGACCTATTCTAGATCTCCGAAACCTCAACAAGTTCCTGGTGAAGGAAAAAGTTCAAGATGCTTACTCTTGGAACCCTTCTGCCCTACCTCCAACAGGGAGATTGGCTATGCTCCTTGGATCTAAAGGATGCGTATACTCACATCCTCATTCATCCAGACCACAGAAAGGACCTCAGGTTCATTGTGGGAGGAAACCATTATCAGTACAGAGTACTACCTTTTGGCCTCACCTCCGCTCCCAGGGTCTTTACAAAATGCCTGGCAGTGGTGGCGGCCTACCTGTGAAATCAGGGTATCTTTGTCTTCCCCTATCTGGACGACTGGCCCATCAGGGGTCAGACGTGCCAGGAGGCCAGACAAGCCACCCTCAGAACTATTACTCTTCTTCAAAGCCTGGGGTTTGTCATCAACTTCGCAAAGTCCACTTTGCTCCCATCCCAGAACTTGGAGTTCATAGGGGCAAGGTTGGACTCTTAGTTGGCAAAGGCATTCTTGCCAGAGGACAGAGCCCAAAGACTGAAGAACTTGGCAAGCCAGTTTCTCAGCAGGTCACTGGTCTCCGCCAGACTCTGTCTGAGGCTGCTAGGCCACATGGCTTTTGACAGTAGTACATGTGACCCCCAATGCCAGACTCCATATGAGGCCTGCACAGTGGTACCTTCAGACTCAATGGTCACAGGCCACAGGCAACCTCCGAGACAGGATAAGAGTGTCCAGACAATTCCTGAACTCCCTCAACTGGTGGCGGCACCCACCTAATCTGCTCCAAGGGGTGCCTTTTCAGATTCCTGGGTTCACAGTGGTGCTGACCACGGATGCCTCCCTGCAAGGCTGGGGAGCTCATTGTCTAGACAAGTGCACCCAGGGCCTGTGGTCTCCCTGGGAAGCCGCACAGCAAATCAATCTCCTGGAGCTCAGGGCTATTCAGTTAGCCCTCAAGACTTTTTCTCAAACCCTGGCTCATCAGTCTGTCCTAGTTCAAACAGACAACCAGGTAGCCATGTTTTATGTGAACAAGCAGGGTGGAACTGGGTCCAGGCTCCTTTGTCAGGAGGCACAGGACCTTTGCTTGTTTGCTCTCAGACACAACATGCTCCTCAAGGCAGTGTATCTACCTGGTCAGGACAACTACCTGGCAGACAGGTTGAGCAGGATTCTGCAGCCCCACGAGTGGCAGCTCCACCCACTTCCTGTTTGGCTGTTGTACTGAGAGGATCAGTTGTGCAGAGCTCCTGCTAGGGAGCAGTTCCTTTTTCTGCCTGTGCCTGGATGTCGGGCACTGGGCCACCTCCAGCAAGGGAGGCCCAGGCCCAGAGGCCTGCCAAGCCTGGTGGGCCTCCTACTCGGACAGTGGATGGAGAAACTGGCAACCTGGAACAGCTGGAGCCCCAGGAGGGGGACTCCCCAGGTAGGACTGCACCTGGTCAGGAAGGAGGGACCCACAGGTATGGAGGTTTGGGCCCGCTACCCCAGGGAGGAGGCTCCTGTCTCCTCCCCAGGCAGGGTGTGGAGGCTGGGTGGCAGCAGGGAGAGGCCCTGGGGAGACCCTGGAGGACCGTGGAGTATAGAACTGGAGGAGGCAGGTTCCCCCCTCCACTTTGGGTCCTGGAGGAGGCCTCTACCTCCTCCAGTGAGGATGAGGACGGGGGGTCGGGCCTGCCGTCCTACCAGCAGTCAGCTAGGGCCCCAGATGACATCGTGGCGGCAGTGCGACGGCTTCGGGGTCTCCAGGAGGAGGCGGCCCAGCTGCAAGCCCAGCTCTCCCACCTGGAGAGCCTGCAGGCCACCATTCCCGGGGAGGAATGGGTGGCCTATGCTACCTATCGGAAGGGGTAAAGCGGGCCCTGAAGGCCAAGTACTTGGAGATTGCGTACTATCAGAACCAGGGTTGTGGGTCCCTTGCCGAAGTTTACCAGAATTATAATCGTTGGAAGATACCTGCAGTCCAGGGGAGGCCCCCGGGGGTGGGTCAGCAGGGGGGTCCATCCTCCTCTAGAAGTATGCCCTCTCCCATTCTAGTTCCTGGGAAGTCTACCACCTGTTCCCTGCCTTCCTCTTCTAAAGCATTTCCTGGATGTCCTGTGTCTTACCTGCAGCAGGGTGATGGTTGTGATGTTGTGAATGCGCTGGTTCCTCCCTCCGAAATGCTGTCTGCCCAGATTGTTCCTGCACGTCCCCAGGGTGCTCCGTTGATCCTGGTGGCTCACCAACAGTCGTGTAACACTGAAGGGACCATCCAAGATGGCCGCCGGGGTCTTTCTGATGACGTCACTAAGGAAGTGAGGTCGTTGCAGGAGCTGCCTGGAGGACTTCCCCCAGCCAGCTTACAATCGCAAGATGGCCGCCGGGGTCTTTCTGATGACGTCATTACGGAAGTGAGGTCGTTGCAGGAGCTGCCTGTAGGACTTCCCCCAGCCAGATTACAATCACAAGAGGGCCGCCGAGTAATGGGTACTGACGCTTCCGGGAAACCCAGGAAGTCTGCAGAACGACCTTCCCCATCTTCTGATTTGCTGCGGGATTTTCGACGGCACTCTTTCAGCACAGAGGGAGCTTCTTTTTCATGCCCCTCGATTGGAGGGGGTGTTGTAGAGAGGCAGCAGTATTCGGCGGTTCCTTTTCAGCATACTGCTGATCCACTGTCTTTGGATGTTTCCGGCTCTGAGGGGTTTTCTGCACGGGATCCCCGGCGGCGGAAGACTGGTTGGCCTCAGCCATTTGATTCTGCTGTGCCACTTGAGGATCCATGGGTGGCGGATTTCTCCACCTGTAATAGGAATCCTGCTCCTTCAGCTACGATGCCTGTCCAGGTTACTGGGAAGGGGTTTGGTAGGGGGATGGCTGGTGGGCAGGACTCCCCTATTGTGGCTGCCCTCCCGGCCCCTAGAAAGCTACAGGGCACTCGCCCAGTATGTTCTGAGGTGGCTGACTGGGGCCGGAGGGGTGCTGGAAGGAGGAGAAAGGGGCAGGATGGGGGCTGCTCTTTCTTTTCTGCAGTCCCCGGGGGGAGAGGGGGAAGAAAAGTGCTAGTCAGCTGTCACTGCGGCCGGGGGTAGAGGAGCGGGATGCGCAGCTGCCTTTGTTGTCTGTTATTGCGGCCGATGGAGACCTGGCTCGCAGGGGGGTGTCCGCCCTTTCTGTTGGAGCCCTGACTACCGGCCAAACTTTTCTGGATCCTTGTGCCACGTCTGGCACCGACAACCAGGTAGGACCTGGGAGGGACAAGGGGGGTGGGGGTGTGGGGGAGGTGCTGGGTGGGGGATCTGCCCTGTTGTCTCGGGCGGGTCCTGCCTTGTTGTCGATAGCCATACAGGGGGTGGCGGATGATGGGCTACAGGACAGGCTGATGGAGGAAGGGGGGGAGCGGACGACTGGTTATATAGTGGGGAAGGAGGTAGTGGCTGCTTCAGGACGAGGGAAGGACTTGTTCTCCGTAGGGTCAGGGGGGGCGGTGGTCCCCTTGGAACCTGGGAATGAAGGGGAGCGGGGTCCGTCCCCGGTAGTGGTGGCCGAAACCCAGGAGCCTTGCGCTGGGTCGGGAATGCAGGAAGGAGGTTTGGGGGAGCCTTCCGGTTCCCTGGGTGTTACCGAGAACCAGGTCTGTGATGCCCTACGATTGGCTTTGGAGGCCCCGTTGGGCCCTCCCGGGGCTTTTACTGCCTTTCGGCAGCCGGAGGTAGAGATAAGTGGTGGTCCAGGGGTTCTCGGTGGCACTCAGGGATCCGGAGGAGGTAGCATCCCGGACTCTGTCTTTGCGGAGTTGACCTTCCCCAGTCCTCCGGTTGATCTAAGTGAGGAGGTTACGGATCCTGCGGTCCAGCAGCAGGATCCCCCGCAGATGGATGCAGGAACAGATCAAGGAGGGCAGGAGATGGGGGCTGGGGGGCCGGCTCCCCCCCTCCGTACCTTTGCGGAGGCTCTGAAGGGGTCGGGCACCACTCCAGGGCCGTCGGGTGAGGGTAGGGGGAGGGGAGGTTTTCAGGGGAATGGTCCCGCAGGAGGGGAAGGAGGAGGAGGAGGGGGAGGGTTTCAAAGAGGAGTAGGGGGTGAGGTCCGACGGCGCAACGTGGCGCAGATCCGATGGGCTGGGGAGGGGTCCCCTCCAGCCAGGGAACAGGTCTTGAGGATGGTCCTTGGGCTGGGGTTTCTCCCAGGAGATCTCTACGCCTTTATCCACATGAACAACACCATTGAATATGATGTTAGTTTCATGCTGAGACGGGGGCTGGAGATTTTCTGGGACCGATACCAGCAGCAGAGGGGGCAGGGAGGGTGGGCTGACTTTCGTGTTGTGCCTATCTCTCGCCAGGGGACGGTACCTGTGACCATCCTATCCAGGAATGAGTCGCTCCCAGGGCAGGACATCCAGTTTTGGTTGTCGCGCCATGCGGTGCTTCTCGCACCCCTGGTTAAGGGCGCTGGGCCCCTAGGGGTGTGGGACGGGTCGTGGAAGGGCAGGATCCGTTTGCGTGAGGTGGGAAACGTGGTGCAGCACGTGCCCTCGGCCGGTTTCCTCGGTCGGGATCGCATCTTGTGCTATTACCCTGGGCAACCCCGCGAGTGTCACCGCTGTGGCTCATTCCGCCATTTGAGCATGAACTGTCCCGAGCAGGTCTGCACCCGTTGTGGTGGACGGGGTCACGCTTCGGCCGGGTGTCTGCTAATTCGGTGTAACCTTTGCGGGGAGTTGGGCCACCCCTTTGCCCGCTGCCCCTCCGCGTCACACAATGGACCGGGGGGGGTTGCCGTCACTCCACCTCGGGCTCCTGTGCGGGAGGAGGCTATGGAGGCCCCTCTCCCTCAGGAGGAGACCGGGGGCCCTAGTGCAGAGGAGTCCATCGAGCCGAGGGAGCCACCAGGGGGAGGGGATTCGGGTAGGAAGGAGGAGAGGGTTGATGTGGTGGAGGTTAATGTAGCACGACAGGATAGTGGGTTGAGGGTGATGCCACCTGAGGAATGGACTACGGTCCCTTCCAAGGGTGGCAAGTCCAAAAGGAAGAAACGGGAGACATCCCCGTTGCTGGATGCAGAGCCCGTGTTGGACATCAACCGTTTCGTCTTTTTGGCCGCTGATGCGGCTGAGGCGGATGAGGGCTTGCCTGTGGAAGCAGGGCTTCCTGTGCGGCGCTCGGAGCGGTTAGCGGCGGGGGCGGCCCCTCTTCCTCAGCGGCGACCTTCAAAGGTGCAGAAGGCGCGCCGCAGTCAGGGTCCTCCAATCAAGGGGGATACTGGCGCCCGACGGGTGAGGGAGGATGGCCTTGTACCCCCGCAGTTGGGTTCGGGGCCTTCGCAGGAGCCCCCTGCTGACCCGGCCGCCCTGGCCTCCCCCGCGGGGGTGGGCACTGTCGTATTGTCTCAGTCTTTGTCCGGGGGGGGGGGGCTGCACAGGTGGTGGACCCCACGGAGGAGGTCATTCCTCCGACCCCTGACCCGTTTGTGCCTCCTCATCCCGTGGGGGCTGGGTCTGCCCTCGCGACAGCTTTGCCTGGTGGTCCCGGGGGCGCCAGCACCTCCTGGGGTGATAGGGTTGAGCGGGAGGAGGAGGAGATCCTCGAGGTGGTCGACGTGGACCAGGAGGAGTCGCTCCAGCTCGCGGGCTTGTCCTGCAAGCGGGATTCTGGGGATCCCGGGGTTGGTGAGAAGAGGAGGAAAGGGTCACTGCACTCGAAATAGGCATGGCGTGCACTCCTGCGTTCTCGTGCGCCACCATCAACGTGGCCAGCATTTTCTCAGACCAGGCGCGGGCTACGGCCTATGATTTTCTTTCTACGAGTGGGCTGGATGTCATCTTCTTGCAGGAGACCAGGCTCACCTCGCTCGCTAGCCTTCATCGGGCAAAGCGGGAGTGGAGGTGGGGCCCTTCGTACTGGTCCCTTGCGGCACAGCCCTACGCAGGAGTGGCGGTTTTGTTCACGTCTAACCGATTTCAGGTGCAGTACGTGTGGGAACTGGAGCAGGGCCGGTGTCTGCTTTTAGATGGCTACTGCGGGCCCCATCGGTTTCGTTTCGTGGTGGTCTACGGCCCCCAGTCTAAGTTGGCGCGGAAGACCCTGTTCGGGGTTATCCGCCCCTACTTACACACCTCCCGTTTGGTGGTCCTTGCCGGGGATTTTAACACCACCACCTTTTTGCAGGACCGAGGGGGGGAGCGTTGCCCACCCAGTTACGAGGGCCTCTTTTTGGCCGAGATGACCCGGACGGCTGACCTCGTGGATGTTTTCCACCGGGCCTTTCCTAGGTCGCCGGGGTTCACCTACTACCATGGGACCTGCAGGAGTCGTATCGATCGGATATATGTGAGTGCCCGGGTGGAGTGTTCCCCTCCGCAGTTGCAGGCGGTTGACTTTTCGGACCACCGCGTCCTCTCTGTGTCCTTCCTGGCCAACCACGAGGAGCTTAGCAGGGGTCCTGGCCTGTGGCGACTGAATGTGCAGTTGTTGGCAACATCAGAGGTGGTCCAGGAGTTCTTGGCCTTTCTCGCAGACCAGGAGACCCTGCTGAGTGTTTTTCCTTCCCGTGGCGCCTGGTGGGATGAGGTGAAGACGCGTGCCCGACAACTCTTCCGTTCCCGGGGTACCTCCATGGCTCGATCCCGCTACCTCACCTACACTGTCCTCCGGAGGTCGCTGGATCGTTTGGTATCCCGAGGGGCAGCGCGGGAGGAGGTTGAAGAGGTGCGTGTCCAGCTCCGTGGCCTGCTTTACGATCGCCATGCCTCCCTATGCTTCGAGGGGGCGGCCGGTGGGGGTGCCACTCCAGACCCTTTCCGGACTTGCAGGGAGAGGGTTCAGCGTCGGGAGGTCATGGCCCTGCGGGGCGAGGACGGTACCATTCATACCTCCCAGGAGGACCTTTTGCGGATAGTGGGGGAATACTTCTCGGACCTGTTTGGGGATCGCCCCGTGGACCTCACCCATATCCGAACGTACCTGGGCCTTCCCCCGGTGTATTCGGCTGTGGTCCAGGCACAGGTTGATGCACTCGCTGCTCCGATTCAGCAGGTGGAGGTGGAGAGGGCGATTCGTGCCATGCCGTTGGGGAAGGTGCCTGGGCGCGATGGGCTCCCTGTGGAGTTCTATCGCACTTTCATTGCCCAGCTGGCCCCCTTCCTGACCTCCCTGTTTCAGGAGATCATGGACACGGGGTATCTCCCGCGGTCATTTCGCGAGTCTGTCCTGCTGCTGCTCTCCAAGGGGAAGGACGATAGCTCCTTGGACTTCTGGCGGCCGCTCTCTCTTCTGAACGCGGACCGGAAGATCCTGGCCAAGTGTTTGGCCAACCGACTGGTGGAGGTGTCGGGCGATTTGCTGTCCCCTTCCCAGTATTGTTCCGTTCGGGGGAGAGGGGTTCTGGACGCTGTCGCCACAGTCCGGGAGATGGTGGAAAGAGGCCGGTCGCTCCAACGGGACCACTGGTTGGTCTCCTTGGATCAGTCCAAAGCCTTTGATCGAGTCAGTCACCGGTACCTGTGGGTGGTGCTCCAGCACTTCGGCCTCCCCGCAGGTTTCCTCTTCGTCGTGCAGGCGCTGTACCGAGGGGGGGTGAGCTTCCCGTTTATTAACGGGTGGCTTGGACGGCCATTTGGTGTCGCCTCGGGGGTGCGGCAGGGGTGCCCTTTGAGCCCCCTGCTGTATGTTTTCTCCCTCGACCCCTTCCTCCGGAGATTGTCCTCAGGTGGGTTGCGGGGCCTGGAGGCGCCCGGTGCGCCCCCGGTGTCCGTCGTTGCTTACGCTGACGACATCTCAGTTTACGTGGACGGCACTGATGGGGTAGAGGCCCTGCGAGAGGCCGTGGAGGAGTACTCGGAGGTAGCCCATTCTGTTGTAAACCACAGCAAGTGCCAGACGCTGTGGTTGGGCTCCTCGGAGGCCTCCCCGCCTTCCTGCGCCCCCTTTCCTCCTCCCGTGGGGGAGGTCCGCGTTTTGGGCCTCGTCTTCGGGTCGGAGGACTGTGCGGAGTCCAATTGGGACCGTTGTCTCGAGACTGCACGGTGTCGGGTGCTGCGGTGGAGGGGGTGGAGGTGTACGTACGAGGAGAAGATCAAACTCCTCGGGACGTTTCTGCTTCCTCTCTTTCTGCACGTGGCCACGGTCTTCGTTCTTCCGTTGTCCCATCAGGCGTCTGTTTGTGCCGTCTTTTTCTGTTTTCTGTGGGGTAACCGCTTGAAGCCTGTCCAGCGCAACATCGTCTGCCTGGATCGGGCAGAGGGTGGTTTGGGTATGTTGCACCCCCTTGTCTTCCTGTCAGTCTTGTCTATGGCGTTTCACTTAGGTAGGATGAGGGAAGGGGGTGGGGTTTGGTGGGTGGCCTCCTATCGGGAATGGTTCTCCCGCTTCTGGGAGCAGTGGGAGGGGGCGTCCTCGGTCCCACGTGTGCGCCAGAGAGGGGAACAGGCCCCATCGTACGTATTTGTGATGGTGGGGCTCATTCGGCGGTGGGGGGTGACCGACCCGCTCGCCCAGTCCTTGGGGCGGAAAGGATTATACCGGATGGTACTCACCTCTCACTATCAACCACGGTGGGCCCTGCGGGACTGTCCGGCGGATGTGATGCAGCGGGGCCTTCGGCTGTTGAACTCCCCTCGGCTACCGAAGAAGGTTCGGGATGTAGCCTGGTTGTCTTTCCACGGGCGTTTGTACGTGAGGGACAACCTCAAGTACAGGTCACAGGCCGAGCGGGTCTGTCCGAGGGCCGGGTGTGAGGGGCAGGCGGAGACCATGGACCATTTCCTCCGGCAGTGGCCCTTCAACGTGGAGGCCTGCCGGTTGGTGTCCGCTGCTCTTCACCTGCGCGACCTTTCCCTCCTCACGTATGCGGAGTGGGTGTACGGGGCCTGGTCCTTTCCTCTAAGGCAGGACTCCGGGACCCTCTACCTAGTCACGGCTGTAGTGCGCTACCACCTGTGGCAAGCGCGCTGTCATGTCTCGACCCGGGGGTTGGTCCTGCCCCTCGACGAGGTGGTGCGGGACATTCTGGAGGAAGTGTCCAGCATGGCGCAACGCGAAAGGCGGGTGGTGGAGGTCCATCGTTGGGAGCGTCTGTGGCGTCACCTCACCCTCCGCCCCCCATGAGGGGGAGGGGTTCCCTGGGGTTTTTCCTCCCTGTTAGAGGTTAGGGGTTTTGTTTTTGTCTCCCGGGTGGAGGAGGGAGGTGAGACAGGAGGGGGGGGGTTTAGTCCCTGGGGTTTCTTCCTAGGTTTAGGGATCTGGGGTTGCTTTCCTTCCGGTGGGGGGGAGGGGGGTTTGCACTAGGGCTGGGGGGGTTGTTGGCCACTTGTCCGCTCTCCCTCTCTCTCCATGGGGGATGTTTGTTTTCGTTTTCTCCCTGGAGCAGGTGTGTGTTTGTTTTGTTTTTGTTTTTGTGTTTCTGCGCATCCCGCTCCGCTGTTTCGGCCGATAGGGTTGGGTTTTTGTGTTCATTTATTGATTTGTATTATGGTTTTGTTTCTGGTGGGTTTTCGTTGGGGACGGCACACAGGGGCGGCCCAAGGGGGGTGCGGGGCCATGTGCGGAGACTCGGTGTGGGGCCTCATTTGCATAAGTGGCCTTATTTGCATAAATATTTGCATAATGCTAACATTCATTAAGAGACATGTTTACTAAAAGTTAGTGTGTGTATGGATAAAGACAGACTAAAAGATTTCTACATTACTATAATCCAGTGCCAACCGCCAGGCACATTAGGAACTACTACAAACACTGCCCATTTAGAACCCATAGCAAACCCGCCGTATCCTAACAGCACTACCAGAACTCACAAAGCACCATACCCTACCTATCAAAAGGCAACACTGCAAATATTAAACCAATACATTTCAGAGAAAAACAATACATGACCTACTGGGGAAAGAGAACAAGTGGCAATGTCAAATAGGAATTACATAAACAGAATACCTCAGCTCAGTTACACATGCAGAACATAGACCATCACCAAACAAGGAATCACAATTTAGAAACAGGAAGGCAATAATTAAACTGGGAACCCCAAAAGCCAAACTTGGAATGTACAACAACTGTAGAAATAAAACTATAAATTAATTTCCTCTTGTACCAAACAAAGCGCAGACGTTAATGATGCACATTTCCCAGAGCTTTCATATTCCAGTTAATAAATTCAAAATAAAGAGATATCTTTCTACCTTTTGTGCATTTTTTTCCGGTTGCAATTGCTCCAGCCACTTTCTTCTGGTTTCTTCATGTTTTCTGCTAACTCTCCATCATCTGCTGTCTCTTCTCTCTTCTAGTTTTTTTTCCATTCTCTCTCTCTCTACATCTGCTTTAACATACTAATCTTTCTCCTTTTGCTCTTTCCTCATTCCTATTTCATCCACTCACATTTTACCCCTCCATCCTCAATCCCCACTTACTCTCCCAATACCCAGCTAAGTGTAGATTTTTTACCCCTACCACACAAAATATTTTTCCCCTCTCCATTTTACTCTCCCAGCCCCATCCCATTCTAATCCTCCCCTAATCCTCCCCCAACATCAGCTCCCTTCTAGTTCCAGTCTCACCCAGCATCCATTCCCTTCTTGTCCCTGCATCAGCCCATTTCCAGTCCTAGCCCCCATCAGCCCATTTCCAGTCCTAGCAACCCCCCAACCCAATACCAGTCCTAGCCCCCCCCCCATCAACCCACTTCCAGTCCTAACCCCCCCATCAGCCCACTTCCAGTCCTAACCCCCCCATCAGCCCATTTCCAGTCAGCCCCCCATAGCCCATTACCAGTCCTAACCCCCCCCAACAGCCCACAGCCCATTACCAGTCCTAACCCCATCAGCCCACCTCCAGTCTTAATCCCCCCAGCCCATTTCCAGTCCTAGCAACCCCCAACCCATTACCAGTCCTAGCCCCCCATAGCCCACTCCCAGTCCTAATCCCACCAGCCCATTACCAGTCCTAAGCCCAACTGCCCACCTCCAGTGTTAACCCCCCCCTAATCCCATTTCCAGTCCTAGCCCCCCCATAGCCCATTTCCATGCCTAACCCCCCCCCCAACAGCCCACAGCCCATTACTAGTCCTAACCCCATCAGCCCACCTCCAGTCTTAATTCCCCCCAGCCCATTTCCAG
Source organism: Ichthyophis bannanicus (assembly GCA_033557465.1). Taxonomy (NCBI): domain Eukaryota; kingdom Metazoa; phylum Chordata; class Amphibia; order Gymnophiona; family Ichthyophiidae; genus Ichthyophis; species Ichthyophis bannanicus. Next base: position 204,957,697 of record CM066043.1, on the reverse strand, counting down.
TCCTAGCAACCCCTCCAACCCATTACCAGTCCTAGCCCCCCATAGCCCACTCCCAGTCCTAATCCCACCAGCCCACTCCCAGTCCTAATCCCACCAGCCCATTTCCAGTCCTAATCCCCCTCACCCAATTTTCAGTTTAAGCCCTCCCATACCCCATTACCAGTCCTAACCTCCCCATCAACTCACTTTCAGTCCTGATCCCATCAGCCCATATACAGACTTAGCGCCCCCATAGCCCATCACCACTCCTAACCCCCCCAGCCCCCCCATAGCCCATCACCACTCCTAACCCCCCCCCAGGCCCCCCCATAGCCCATCTCCACTCCTAACCCCCCCCCAGGCCCCCATAGCCCATCACCACTCCTACCCCCCCAGTCCCCCCATAGCCCATCACCACTCTTAAACCCCCCCAGCCCCCATAGCCCATCACCACTCCTAACCCCCCCAGCCCCCCCATAGCCCATCACCACTCTTAAACCCCCCCCAGCCCCCCCATCGCCCATCACCACTCATAACCCCCCCAGGCCCCCATAGCCCATCACCACTCCTACCCCCCCAGTCCTCCCATAGCCCATCGCCACTCTTAAACCCCCCCAGCCCCCATAGCCCATCACCACTCCTAACCCCCCCAGCCCCCCATAGCCCATCACCACTCTTAAACCCCCCCAGCCCCCCATAGCCCATCACCACTCCTAACCCCCCCAGCCCCCCCATAGCCCATCACCACTCTTAAACCCCCCCAGCCCCCCATAGCCCATCACCACTCCTAACCCCCCAGCCCCCCATAGCCCATCACCACTCTTAACCCCCCCAGCCCATCACCACTCTTAACCCCCCCAGCCCCCCATAGCCCATCACCACTCTTAACCCCCCCAGCCCCCCATAGCCCATCACCACTCTTAACCCCCCCAGCCCATCACCACTCTTAACCCTCCCCCAGCCCCCCCATAGCCCATCACCACTCCTAACCCCCCCCCAGCCCCCCATAGCCCATCACCACTCCTAACCCCCCCCCCAGCCCCCCATAGCCCATCACCACTCCTAACGCCCAGCCCAGCCCAGGGAAATTTTTTTAAAAAAAGAAGTTGTCTTCTCCAGCAGCCGGGGCCGCCGCGGCAGAATCGAGTGTGCCGCGGGGCCCCCCCTGCCCAGCAGAGCCTGCCCTCCCGAGCCTGCCCTCCCCTTTATCACCTGTCTTCGCAGCTCTAATCAAACGCGCCGGCTTTCAGAGCGCGAAAGGGCTAGTTTCCCTTTCGCGGCTCTGTTAAGCCCGCGGGGGCTGATGGGAACTTCCCATCAGCCCCCGCGGGCTTAATAGAGCAGCGAGGGAGAAACTCTCCCTCGCGCTCTGAAAGCCGGCGCGTTTGATTAGAGCTGCGAAGACAGGTGATAAAGGGGAGGGCAGGCTCGGGAGGGCAGGCTCTGCTGGGCAGGGGGGGCCCCGCGGCACACTCGATTCTGCCGCGGCGGCCCCGGCTGCCGGAGAAGACAACTTCTTTTTTCTTTTTAAAAATTTTACTTTAGGATTAGAATGTTTTTTGCGCGGGGCCCCCTGAAACGCGGGGCCCTGTGCAAAAAACATTCTCGCTCAATGGACGGGCCGGCCCTGACGGCACATGCCTGTATGTTTCTGTTTAGGGGGGTGGGGGTTTTCTTTATTTATGGGGAGGGTGGGGGTGGGGTAGGGATTGGGGTGGGGGCGGAGGAGATGTTGCTCCTTTGTGGGGACGGGGGTGGGAAAGGGGGAATGCGTTTTGTTTTTGTGGGTGTGAGTGAGGGCTTGGCAGCCCTGATGGACATTTGGGACATTGGACTGTGCTGGGATTGTTGTGGGTGGTTGGGGGGGGGGTTGGGATGGACATTGCATTTCTGTTGGACTGCTGCGGGTTGCTGTTGGGGGGTTGGGACAGACATTGGACATGCTGAACTATTGCGGGTTGATGATGTCGGGGGGAAGGGGCACGTGTGCTGGTTGTTGGGTTTGGTGGTGGGGAGGTGGGTCACGGGGGGGTGGAGATACTTGTTTTGTGCTATGTCGGGGGGTGGGGGTTTTGGGGGGGTGTGGGATTTGGTTGGGGTGCTTGTTATTGTTTTTGTTTTTGCTGTTTGGTATGTCTTTTGTTGCTTGTTTAATAAATTCAAAATTTCCATCCTTTGGTGGTTCAGAAGATTTTCCTGAAATGGGGACTTCCATCCATAGATCTGTTTGCCAGTCCTCTGAACAATCAGCTGCCAAAGTTCTGCTCCAGGCAACCGCATCCTCTGCGGATAGCAGCAGATGCTTTTCTGATTCCCTGGTCTCAGGGCCTCCTGTATGCGTTTCCTCCCACGCCCTTGGTGGCCCGAACTCTGTTCAAGATTCTTCAGGACAAGGCCTCGGTCCTGCTGGTGGCTCCCAGGTGGCCGAGACAGCCTTGGTTTCCACTTCTGCTTCAGCTGGCAGTGGATCCCCCACTGCCTCTGGGGTCGCAACCCGACCTTCTCTCTCAGGATCAGGGTTCCCTTCTGCACCCCAATCTCAAAGCTCTCAATTTGATGGCATGGAGGCTGCAAGGGTAGTTTTGGCTCCCTGGGGCCTACCTCAGGAGGTTGAGGAGGTTGTCCTAGCCTCTAGGAAACAGTCCACTAGGAAAACCTATGCCCTAAAATGGAAAAGGTTTTCTGTGTGGTGTCAGCTACGTACAGAAGATCCCTTCTCCTGTGCTGTACCAGTAGTGCTTCAGTACCTACTGCACTTATCAAATCAGGGACTTAAGTCCAATTCTGTTCGGGCCCACCTCTCAGCTCTAGCAGCTCACCACTCACTGGTGGAAGGACATTCTCTGTCGGTTCACCCCTTGGTGTCCCGGTTCCTCAGAGGCTTGCTCTTGCTCAAGCCTCCAATCTGTCCTCCTGCTCCTGAGTGGGAGTTGAATGTGGTCTTGCAGCAACTGACTCGCCCACCTTTTGAGCCAATGGCTACATGTCCTCTACGCTTCCTGTCCTGGAAGACACTCTTCTTGGTAGCCCTAACCTTGGCTAGGCGAGTGAGTGAGCTTCAGGCCCTGGTCTGTGACAGGCCCTACACCAGATTCTATAGGAACAGAGTAGTCCTCAGGACTCATCCTAAGTTCCTCCCAAAGGTTGTCTCCTCCTTCCACCTTAACCAAGAGGTGGTCCTTCCAACATTCTTCCCTAGGCCCCATGCAAGCCAGGCTGAAGCAGTTCTGCATACCCTGGACTGTAGGAGGTATCCTTCTACCTTGACCGTACGCAGGGACATAGAAGGGCTACTCAGCTCTTCATATCTTTTGACCCTAATAATTTGGGGTTGGCTGTGTCCAAGCGTACCTTGTCCATCTGGGTGGCTGACTGTATCACCTGGGCTTACAGGGCGGCTGACCTTCCTTTGCAGGGTCGGGTCACGGCCCATCGTGTCAGGGCAGTGGCTGCCTCAGTGGCTCATCTCCGCTCGGTATCGTTGGTAGACATCTGCAGGGCTGCTACTTGGTCTTCAAGCCAGACTTTTGCGACCCATTACTGTCTGGAGAGGGAGTCCCGTAGGGACAGTGCTTTTGGCCAGGCAGTACTCCAGAATCTCTTTGAGGTTTAGGCAACTCCTGCCCTCCGTTGGGCTACCGGTGGAGGTTCTGTCAGTGAAAAGCCTTTCTTTGATGCTGGGACTAGAGGGAGTTCTCTTGTTCAGCCTGGGTTCCTTGGTAGCCCAGAGCTTGGGAGTCACCCATATGTGAGGACTGACTTCCTGCTTGGTCCTGGAGAAAGAGTAGTTACTCACTTGTAACAGGTGTTCTCCAGGAGCAGCAGGAATCAGTCCTCACAACCCTCCCTCCTCCCCTGGGAGTTGCAGTTGTACATAGTTTATTTTACTTTTTTGTGTGCTGTTCTTAGCTAATGCATTTGACTGAGGTAAGATGGCACCTTTAGGCGGGAAGGGAACCGTGCATGCATGCCTGCATTCCCAAAAGCTTTCATGGAAAGCTGGGGAAATGCTCCGCAAGGGCTCCATCGGCGTCAATGTCACCCATATGTGAGGACTGATTCCTGCTGCTCCTGGAGAACACCTGTTACAGGTGAGTAACTACTCTTAACAGGGAAAATGGAGCATTACAATGATGGCAGACTACTGTTGGATGCTTCAGAGAGACATTCCAGATGCTACTCACAAGCGTAAATGCACCAAGAGGAGCCTCACAAGGAAGATGAATCGAGTTTAGTGTGTGTAGGTGAGCTCATTTCAGTTCAAAAAAGGATTTTCATGAAAATATTGTAATAAAACTTTAATTTTATGTCTATTTCCATTTATTTTGAGGTATTGCCTCATTTAACATAGTTACCTAAATTGTCAGGAAACATGATGTCCTATGACAAAATGGAGGTCATTTTCGGATTCAGCGCACAAAAAAACATAAAGATTACGTGGAATAACCAAAACAGCTCTCGAAAAAAATTTTTTTGCAGACCTGTGTAATGTTCCTCTTACACTAAATACCTTGGCGTCATGCTAGACTCTCGATTTTCTTTCCTCAATCATATTAGTTCTGTTGCAAAAAGCTCCTTCATGTTTTACACCAAATCTGGTCTATCTGTCCATTCCTTAATCTATCTGCACTCACTACCCTGGTTCTTAGTCTAGTCATACCTAGACTAGACTATTATAATGTTATTTATTCTGGCCTCCCTGAATATTTTAATTTTTAATTTTAATTTAATTAGCGAGTTTTTATATACCGCACCTTCCATTGATCAGTTGCGGTTTACATGGAACAACAGTAAACAGGCAAAGCTGCTTTTACAGATAACATTGTGAAACTACAAAGAAATTCAATTTTACAATTAACAGTTTGTTAACTATATACAAAGAACCAAATATTAACTATGTACAAGTATGTATGTTTTAGAGATCGTCGGTTTGGGGTTTTCTCATTTATTCTTTTTATATAAAATAAAAAGATTTCAACCATCAAAACATTGCAGTCAGGCGACTTGCCCATGCATCTAAATATGATTGTATCACACCCCTGCTGATTCATTGCCATTGGTTACCCATATACTACTATATTTGGTTTCTTGGACCATGGGATGATTTTACAAGGGCTGCTGAGTAAAGATGGTGTCCAACTATCCAAAAAGGGTCAAAGTGTCTTCCACAGCAGACTGGCTAATCTAGTGAAGAGGTCTTTAAACTAGAATCTTTGGGGATGCGTGGGAGGAGTGGTCTAGTTGTTAGGACAAGGTACTTCAGGCCAGAGGGCCAGGGATTCAAGTCCCACCTGGGGACAGCAATCTCAGGCCGGAGGGACTGGGATTTCTAGTCCTATAGGCACTCCTTGTGGTTTTGGGCAAGCCACTTAACCCTCCATTGCCCATGTTCCCTGTAAGTATTAGCATATGTGTCTCATATCCCCTTGTGTTAAATGTATCCCCCCCAATTGACCACTTTGACCCGGTGAAAAGCAGGATATAAATACAGCTAAATAAATAAATAAAAAAAGACCCCAGCTAAGTAAAAGCCCTCCAGCAAATAAAACATTAACTACTTCTGTAGAAATTAGTAATAGGAAAAACATCTGGAATGTGGTGTGCATTATTTATATATTTAGCTATTTGTATATACCGTTCTATCTGCAGATCGGAGCAGTTTACAATTGACATTAAAATTGGTTATATAGTTACAAGGGAGAGGGTTAGGAAAATGGGAAGGAGACATGCAGGTTTGTAATAAAGTATATAAGGGGCTGTATTTACTTATGCATTCCTAGAATGGCCATTTGCGATCTCTGGATAGGCTGTTATGTTTCCAGTGTTGCTGGAATAGGCAAGTTTTTAGCTTTTTGTGGAAGCTTATGAAGTCCATGTTGGTTCATATCTTTACTGGATGGGTATTCCAGAGACTCTGTGCATACAGAGAGAATGCTCAGGAGCATGGTATTTGGCTGCTTTGTGAATGTGATGATGAATGTGTTTTGCAAACGTGTCTCCTTGATCTATTATTAGGTGTTTTGCATTAATGCCAGTAGTATGGGAAATAAAATTTTGATGTTGGGGCTTTAGTGGAAGAGGCTGACTTGGATTTAGTGGCAGTTATGGAGACATGCCTGGGATGTAATTATATCGGGCTATAATTTATTCAGGAAGGACAAGGTAGAAAGAAGGGGAGGAGGAGTAGCACTATATGTAAAAAATATTAAAGCTACACAATTACAGGGCTTATGAAGGAAGGAGAAGGCACTGTGGGTTAAACTAGAAAGAGGAAATGGGAATCCATTGGTCTGATATACAGAAATCCTTCACAGGCAGAAAAGAAATGGACAGAAATTTAATTGAAGACATTCGCAGTATTGCTATGAAAGGAGAAGTGCTGCTGATAGGTGATTTTAATATGACAGATGTTGATTGGCACATCCCTGCTGTGATGTTGTCTAGAAGTAAGGAGGTCCTGGATTCTCTACAGGGAGAACTATTCTGGAAACTGGTAACAGAACCCACATGTGAGGGGGCCATACTGGACCTGGTGCTTACCAATGAGGAGAGTGTTTCTGATATTATAGTGAGCGATCATTTTGCATCCAGTGATCATCAGATGCTGTGGTTCAGTATTAAGATTATGACTGACAAAAGCCATTCAAAAGTGAGGCTTTAGGAAAACTAATTTTGCCAAGATGGGACAAAATCTCAGGGAGTCATTAGTGGGATGGGAACAGCTGGATGATGTAGAAAAGCAGTGGGCAAAACTGAAAGAGGGTATTTTAAGAGCAATAAACCTTTTTGTTAGGAAAGTAAATAAATGTAAAAAGAGAAGTGGACCACTGTGGTTCTCAAAAGAAGTAGCTGAAAAGGTGAAGAAAAAGAGGTGGCCTTCATAAAATACAAGAAATCACAGAAAGAGGAAAACAAGTATCAATATTTGGAAAAGTTAAGAGAAGCTAGGAAAGTAGTCAGGAAAGCAAAGACACATGGAAACACATTCCAAATGAGATGTCCAAGTGCAATCTGGGATGTCAAAGCCAAATCGTATGAAAAGAAAGGCAGGCACATGCAAGTTCAGGCACAACTCCAGAAACGTAGACATGCCCAATATACACGTGTATCAAATGTCTATATAGACATCCCCAGGGGAGTATTTCAGAACCAAAATGTCTAATAGCATAATGGTTAGAGAAGTGGCTTAAGAGCTGTGTGGCCAGGATTCAAATCTCAGTGTGGGACTTTGTAATCTAAAGATAATCACTTAATTCTCCATCTTCTCTACACTCTCTGGATATTTTAGGGTGAAAACAAACACTGTTTCTTGATACCTATTCGTGTCTGGAGCAGGAATAAACATGCATGTGCTTACAGACAGTTCCGCAGCTTCTGGGATCAAACGGGGATGTGTAAGTCCATTGCCCCTCCCCAGACATGCCTCTGCCACACCCCTGTGCCTATTTGAACATCCCCACACTGGAGACATCTGCAAATGGCATTTGTGGAATGGTTATAGAGACATGTCTGTGATTTTGACATCCACATGCATGTCTGCAGATGTCTAAACCATGACTAAACCTTTTTGAATGACCTTCAAAGGGAAGAAAAAAATAGCCACTGCAGTAAAATGGAGGGGGGGGGGGCAGGAATTTTTCAGATATTTTAGTGAAAGGAGGAAGTTCAAAATTGTCAGACTCAAGGCTGTTGGGGAGGAATTTGTAGAAGATAAGGATTAAGCAGAACAAACAGATGTGTTCACAGATGAGGGGCCAGGATCAGGACCTCAAAAAACACCCACAAATAGGAACAGAAGTGACAGGGAACTCAAACAATTTTCAGAAGACTGTGTTGGGAGGAACTAGCTAAACTAAAACTAGACAAAGTAATAGGACCGGATGTGCTACATCCGAGAATACTGAAGGAACTTGAGAATGTTCTAGAGGATCCACTGACTGACCTTTTCAATGCCTCTTTGGAATTGGGAGTGGTGCCTGAGAACTGGAGAGAGGCACATGTGATCCTTTTACACAAAAGCGGAAGTAAGGATGTGGTTGAAAACTACAAGCCGGTAAGTCTAACCTCTGTGGTGAGTAAATTATTGGAAACGCTGCTTAAAGAGAAAATAGTGAGGTTTCTGGAGTCCAATGGATTACAGGATCAGAGGCAGCATGGATTCACCAGAGGCAGGTCTTGTCAGGCAAATCTGATTGATTTCTTTGACTGGGTGACCAGGGAGTTGGACCGAGGGAGAACTCTAGATGTGGTGTACTTGGATTTCAGTAAAGCCTTTGACACTGTTCTGCAGAGGGAACTTATCAACAAACTGAGCACCCTAGGGATGGACCCTAAATTTACTGATTGGGTTAGAAATCGGTTGAGGGGGAGGCGACAAAGGGTACAGGTAAATGGAGCTCACTCTGAGGAGAGGACGGTTATCAGTGGTGTGCCCCAGGGATCTGTCCTTAGTCCGATTCTTTTTAACATCTTTGTTAGTGATATTGCGGAAGGGCTGTCGGGTAAGGTTTGCTTGTTTGCGGATGATACCAAAATCTGCAGGCACCCAGGAAGGAGTAGATAACATGAGGAGGGATCTAGCTAAGCTTGAAGAATGGTCTAGAATTTGGAAGCTGAAATTTAATGCTAAAAAATACAGGGTCATGCATTTGGGCTGCAAAACTCCAAAGGAGCAGTACAGTATAGGGAGTGAGGTACTTCTGCCCATGAAAGAAGAGCAGGACCTTGGCTTGTGTCTGATGATCTTAAAGTAGCTAAACAGGTAGAAAAGGTGACTGTGAGAGCCAGAAGGATGCTTGGGTGCATAGGGAGAGGAATGGCCAGAAGAAAAAGGAGGTGATAGAGTCTCTATATAAGTCTCTGATGCAATCTCATTTGGAGTATTGTATGCAGTTCTGGAGACCACACCTTCAAAAGGATATAACAGGATGGAGTTGGTGCAGAGGGTGACCACTACAATGGTCAGTGGTCTTCATTATAAAACATATGGGGACAGACTTATAGCTCTTAATATGTAAATGTGAGAGGAAAGATGGGATAGAGGAGATATGACAGAGACATTTAAATACCTGCATGGCATAAACACACAAGAGGAGAGCCTCGTTCAGTTGAAAGTAAGCTCTGCAACAAGGGGACATAGGATGAGGGTGAAAGTTGATAGACTCAGGAGTAATATGCAAAAATATTTATTCATGGAAAGAGTGATAGGTGCATGGAGTAGTCTCCCAGTGGAGGTAGTAGAGACGAAGACAGTATCTGCATTCAAGAAAGCATGGGACAAACACAGAAGGTCTCTAAAAGAAAAAAAATGGACTATAGTAGTTGATATGGAAGGGCAGACTAGATGGGCCATGTGGTCTTTTTCTGCTGACATGTTTCTTGAAAAGGATGTTACCAGTGGTGTACCAGTGGGATTTGTCCTTTGGTCTGATTCTTTTTAACATTTTTGTTAGTGATAGTGTGGAAGGACTGTTAGGTAAAGTTTGCCTCTTTATGGATGATACCAAAATCTGCAATAGATTGGATATCCAGGAAGGGGTAGTGTCATCATCCCCTGCCTGGGCCAGAGGCTTACAGGCAAAAGGCTGCCATATTTGCCCTTAAATAAAGATTTGCAACTTTGTTTCCAGCAGGGAATCCTGGGACTTGTAGTTCTTTTGCGTTTACTTAAAGACAAAGTAGTATGTGACCACTGGGGTTTGTTAAGGCAAAAGAAGAATTTTATTTTGGGTTTCCTTCCAAGCATTAAATTCAAATGCAGGCAAAAATGATCATTCTCCAAATGAAAAGCTTACAGGAAACACAAGTACAACTGGAGCTGCAGAACTGAAAACACTTTTAAACACGGCAGGTGATTTCAGCAAACATTTCAGCACATGTATTACAGCTTCTTTTCCATTCATTCAGCACAGGTAAATTCTTGTCTTTTATCAAAATGCTGCTTTACTTATCAAGCTCTGGTTTTAGCAGTTCTTTACCTTAATGGAAGCTCTTAGCATTCTCCTGGCTAGGTGAAAGATTGCTCTTAAAAACTTCTTTTCACAGTCCTTTTCTAGCAACTTTCAAGCTTCCCTCTTGCATAAAGAACAATCCATTGGAGATTCATCACAAACAGAATCTGGTTCAAAAGAGTCAATTTGCATGCCCTCCTGCCTTACAAATTGTTTGTCTCTTTCTGGGTTCTCAGTAATTCCTTCCAACTTACTATTTTGTAGAAACTTCAGGAGTTCTTTCCAGAGCTGCTTTCCCTGGTAAGAAATGGTTGTATCTTGAGAGTGGGGCTTTTTAACCTGGACAACTCTCTTAATGCTTCACCTGTGTTCAGCTCTGCTTCTCTGCCCTTGGCTGGGTTCTGGTCACCTCCGTTTGTAACTGCATTCACCCACCTTCTGGCATCTTGGGTTCTCTGAACTGGCTCTTGCACACTCTGCACTGCACTTAGTTCCACCTCGTCAGCAACCTTCCCAGCTACCCATCTGCTGGTCTCTGGTTCAAGCGTACCTCTCACACAAGAACTGTTTCCTCTGTTGCTGGAACTGTTCTCCCACGTGGAGTTAAGCTTCCCCCGTCTCCCTTCTCTCCTGTTCCTTCTTTCGCTCCTTCCTCCTTCCGCTCTCTCTTCTCTCTGCACTGAAGCAGGCTTTAAAAGCTGCTTCCTAGCCACCACACCCTTATCTCTGCACAAGTGGTTGTCCTTAGAGTCTAAGCCTGCACCTACGTTAGGGCTTGGGTGTGGCTTAGCCTCAGCAAGTACGTGCTTCTTTTGCTTGGCTGTAGTTTTAGCCCTGTGAAAACCTTGCCTGTCTCTTGTCTTAAAGGCATACTCACTGTTTTCCTCTGTTTCCATCGGCTCAGCACGGCTCTCATTGTCACAGTAGATAACATGAGGAAGGATCTAGTGAAGGCTGAAGAATGGTTGAGAATTTGGCAGCTGAGATTTAATGCTAAAAAATGCATTTGGGCTGCAAAAATCCAAGGGAGCAGTATAGTATAGGGGGTGAAGTACTTCTGTCTATGAAACAAGGGCAGGACCTGGTTGTGATTGTTTCTGATGATCTTAAGGTGACAAAACAGGTAGAAGAGGCAACTGTGAAAGCCAAAAGGATGCTTGGGTGCATAGGGAGAGGAATGGCCAGCAGGAAGAAGGAGGTGCCTCTGTATAAGTCTTTAGTGAGACCTCATTTGGCATATTATGTGCAATTCTGGAGACTACACCTTCAAAAGGATATAAACAGGATGGAGTCGGTGCAGAGTGGCTGCCAAAACGGTCAGTGGACTTCATCATATGACATATTGGTACAGACTTAAAGATCTCAATAAGTATACTTTGAAGAAAAGGCGGAAGAGGGGAGATACTAAAATGGTTAGTGGTCTTCATTATAAAGCATTTGAAGACAGACTTAAGGATCTTAATATGCACAACTTAAAGGAAAGGCGGGATAGAGGTGATATGATTGAGATGTTTAAATACCTCCATGGCATAAATGCACAGGAGGAGAGCCTCTTTCAATTGAAAGCAAGTTCTGCTACGAGGGGACAAGGGATGAGAGTGAAGGGAGATAGATTCAGGAGTGATATGCGGAAATATTTCTTTATGGAAAGAGTGGTGGATCCGTGGAATAGTCTCCCAGTGGAGGTGGTGGAGATGAGGACAGTAACTGAATTCAAAAAAGCATGGGACAAACACAGAGGATCTCTAAAGGAAAAAAGGGGACCGTTGTAGTGGTTGATATGGAAGGACAGACTAGCTAGGCCATGTAGTCTTTTTCTGTCGTCCTGTCTCTATGTTTCTATATGATAGAGACATTTAAATACCTCCATGGCATAAATGCACAGGAGGACAACCTCTTTACGTTGAAAGAAAGCTCTGCAATGAAGGGGCATAGGATGAAAGTAAATAGGGAGAGACTCAGGAATAATTTGCAGAAATATTTCTTTACGGAAGAAGTGGTAGATGCATGGAATAGTCTCCCAGTGGAAGTAGTAGAGATGAGGACTGTATCTGAATTCAAGAAAGCATGGGACAAACACAGAAGACCTCTAAAGGAAAATAAGGGATTGTAGTAGTTGGTATGAAAGGGCAGACTGGATGGGCTTTATGGTCTTTATTTGTCGTCATATTTCTATGTTTCATTCAGTTCAAAATTCTCACTCTCATTCATAAAGCATATCTTTCCTCATTAATTATTCTCTATACGCCTCACTGTGAATCCTGCTCTATCCATGCTAATCATCTCTTTCTTCCTCCCATCTCCTGTGCAAGTACAAATCCATGAGACATTCTGCTTTCTATTTCCATGCCCCTAGCTTATGGAATGACCTCCCTCCAGATCTCCATCAAGAGGCATCATCAGAAATTCAAGACTGCTCTCAAAACCCATCGGTTCCAAAAGGCATTTAACCTCTCTCTGCAATGACTCCGATTTATCAGACTGGCCCGCGACCCTTCCTCCCCACCCCCCTCTCCTGTTATGCTTTACCTACCTTCCCTTCTTTTCTTTGCTGGCACTTTTACTTTAAAGCAGATTTGAATAGATTTCCTTTCTGCTCTCTGTTTATTTATTTTCTGTAAACTGTTCTGCTGATCCCAGAGGGCAGTATAGCAAGTTTTAATAAACTACAGACTATTCTTGTTGGTGGGACCCAGGAATCCTGCTAACTCTTCAGTGTTCCTGTTCTTCCTAAGTTTACGCATCTGTGTGCAAACAGATGTGTACAGACAGACAGACAAACACAGATTGAGGCTCCACAATAGGTGCAATTGCTTAAGTGAAACGCACCTAAAAACAGAGACATCTTTAATAAGAATCAAAGAGTAACCAGTAGCATTCAAGCTTCTGTTTTTTTCAATAGGAACTGTTGGCGTTTTTTGGGCCTGGTGCAATTTTACAATGCTGCCTTTTCCTAGGTAGGGTTCGTGATTCTTGAGTTTTGGGGGTGAATGCTTTTACGGTAGGATGATGTTCTGAGTGTCTTTTTTTGCAGGGATCTGGGTCGCTGTTACTGAGGTGACATCAGAAGTTGAATATAATGTTTTCATATGCTGGGTTGTGAAGTGAAGCATCCTAGCTCTTCTGTGCACCCTTTGTGCATCTTTTATTCTTACAATAATCATGATTATTGCTGTTTTATTGTAGTTTTTTTGTTCTCTGCCTTGAGTGTTCTGGAAAAGGGACTTAAAGCAAATATCAATGTGTTTTATATTGTGTGATTGGATCTGATGTTTGTCATTTAAGTGTTTGAAACAATTGAGTTGTAAAAATGGTTGCCCACAATACATGATAGTTGTTGCAGACTATTTAGAAATCCATTGTCAGGTGCACTAGAAAATAACATTTGTCAATAAGAGTGTAACTAGCAGGGTTCAGAGCGATATGCCTAGTGCCCCCAGGTTAACCTTGGGCTCCCAAAAAATATCAGTTCTTCTTATGCCAGTGGTGTAACCCCTGGATGATTTTATAAAATACCTTTTACAAGCAAAAAAAAAATTCATTATAAAATTACCCCCATAGTGGCTGAATATTGCTACTATCCATATAGCAGTGCAGAATATATGTTTTCTTTAAATGCTATCCACACCACTGCTGAAAACTGACCCGATATGTGTGTGCATCTGGAACATTTGGAGGATATGCTAGAAGCTGACATATAGGATACTTATCTTACTCTAGAGAAGTGGCTTCCAGAATGTTCTACTAGTATCTGATGGCAACAGCTTTTGAAGAACATTCTCCTGATGTCTCTCACTTGGACATAGACAAAGTGGCCCATTTATGCTTATTAAAAACTTGTTATACCACAATATACCTGGGCAGGTACCTCAGCGGTTTCCATTAAAAAAAAAAAAAACAGAAAAGAAAGGAACTTTTGCTAACGTGTGCTAAGCAGTTAATCAGCTAACATCTCATCTTAGCTCATCTTAACAGTTACAGCATGATTGAGGCACTTAGCACACGCTAATTCATGACCTATCTGCTTAATGTGAAATGGGGTGGGGTCTGCGTGAGCATGGGTGGATAGTGAGCATGGGACAGCACATTGTAGTTAGCACATAGTAATTATTGTGTGCTGCCAATACTGCAGTATGCAAGTGCACACGTAACACCACCTCAAAAGGAAGTGTTCAGTGCATCTGTGCTAATTGCAAATCCGCATAGCACATGGCAAGAGACTTTTCTGCGTGGTAACTGCAGGGACATGCTAGGTCTTGCCCACCAACAGTTATTGCATAGCTTTTGTACTTACCGTACATTGATTTTTGCTCCTAATGGGTGGTAAGTGCCATAAGAAAGTGAAGCATGGTGGAGTAATGGCCGCCAGTGTTAAGTGGCTCCTTGGCCATCTTTCACACCAGTAAGCGGCAGTTTGCTAGCTTCCCTGAGGAACTTCCTCCTTGCAAAGATGATGCTAGACCGGCTATTTGTCAAGCTCATTTCAAGTATGGACATTTGCTGCATTTCTTCAGGTGAAGATTTGAGACAGCAGAGTTCACCAGCCTATGACAGGTTAGCCCATGCGCCTGACTTGCAATGTCAAACAGAGGGAAGGACCTACAACAGACAACTGCAGGAATGAGAATTCTGCTCCGCAATGTCTTCAGCCTAAATCAGAGGAATCAAACACAATCTGAACCATGCTTGTCATAAAGACTTGAAATTAGCACAACTCTTCTTCTGACTAGTTAAATAACATGAATTATGATTCATGTTGCAGCTATTCAAATTAGGTATATTTAATTATAAAGCAATTTAACATTAACTGTTCTTAATTATTCTTTACAGTTCTACTCCAAACTCCTCCTTTGCTGTGCTATCAAATTAGCTGCTAGTTAATGAAAGAAAACATCTGAGGAACTCATAAAGCCATAGCGATAAGATGAAAGGTATACATTTGTTCTGTTGATTAGCAGTTTTAATAAAGCTGTTCTTCAGTGTAACAGTGAAAACTGCACAGTGGGTGAGAAAGTCATGAGTTTCTAGGAATTCTACAGTGAAGAGTCACAGCAAAGGTGACCGGAGACAGGTGTGTAGGTAAAACAGAACAATGAAACTGGATTTCATTATTCACCTTTTTAATATCCAGTGTTCTTGCCTTGAGCTTGGATTTGGAAAGGTGAAACATTAAATCCAGGTTCAAGGCACATTACAATTAGGTACAATAAATAGTTTGTGCCCTGCCTTAGAGAGTTTACAATCTTAAACTGTAAGTATCTGCAATGTAACTTAAATTGTGTCAGTCAGGGTCTGCTCCTTGCTACTAAAAATTCCATATCGCTGCATCTCCCCCTAGCAGCACTCCTGTGTAGTTTCCCAGAAACATTGTAGGCTACTCCTCTGTCCATTAGCTATTAATGCTCCTAAAGATCTGCTAATGACATTAAAAAGATGGTTCTCCAAGGATAAGCAGGATGAGTCAGCCACACCTGGTGACATCATCCAATAGTGCCATATACAGAAGCCTTTCTGAGCATAAGTCAGTTGGCCCAACCTACTGGCCTACCCCTAGCCAGCCAGTTCTTCTTCTTCTGCCTTGCCTACAAGACAGATCTCACTACTCTCCAATTTACCTTCCAAAATCTGCATCAAGATATACAAGAAAAAATAAACAAGAAGAAGAAGAAGAAACAGAAGATCAGACTGACCTGCAATGCCAAAACTGGGTTTTACAAAATGCAGCCAGTGTGCCTGGAAAATGAGTAACTCAGATGCCCATGAGTGCTGCCTCCGCTGCCTGAGAAAAGACCACAAAGTCAAGGACTGCGCAGTCTGTGCCCAGATGTCTTCATGGGCCAGAAAATCCAGAGGACATCCCTCCAGGACTTCCTACGGAGCTCTGACCACACGGAGGCTCTCAATGATGTTGCACCTCCTACCAGTAGGGACACCGCTGAATCGTCGAAGGATGCACTCACACGAGACTCCACTTCCCTCCCTATGCCCAGGAACACTCCTGCTGCTACCTCTGCTGATCCTCAGGAACCCGGCCGACTTACTATGGAGGCTTCCTCCACATGGACTCCCGGCCATGTTGCCCGACAGCGCTCCAGCTCTTCCAGCCATGCTGCCCTGCCTTCTGGTTCAGGCCCCGCCCCTCCAGCCATGGCACTGACAGCCCAGAGCTGTAAAACAGCCTCAGCAGCTCACAGAGAGCATTGTCAGCACCATAAGCCTGCCTCCCGCTCTCCTATTGAACAGTGCAGAAGCCACGCCTCCAGCTCTGATTGGCCCAGATGACAAAGATGCACCCACAGACAATGTAGCTCCTCCAGCAGCCTCAATGCAAGGCGCAGATGATATGGCAGGCGCAGACACTTGCGCTGTGGCGGGAGCAGACACAGAGCAGATAGTGAACGCTGCAAGAGGCATAGCACAAGTGGTGGAAGGCACAAAGAGAAACAGCGCAGTACGGACTCAAGCAGCCAAGCAGACCTCAGGAGACACAAGTATTCCAGCAGCCCAGCAGATCTCAGGAGAACCATATGGTCCAGCAGTCCAGCAGATCTTGGGAGAACCAGGTACTCCATGGACAGCCTTTCCCCCTCTAGGACCCCTCAGAGCCCAATCCTGGACAGCAAAAAATCCCTGCCTGCTTAACGCACAGGGGCCTATGCAGCTGAGTTCCTCCAGCTTGTCTCTCGCCTCCTACAAGAGTAGCCCAAGCACCCCAGGAAGCTTGCTCCCACCCCGGTTTCTGCCCCCCCCCCCAATCCTGGCACAGCCCTCAGTGGCCTGCAGAAGCGAAGAAGCAGCAACCCTGGAAAACCCAGAAGCAGGGGATGCCCTCACCAACTCCTTCACGCAGGGCCAGGCCATAGAGAACCCTCAACCCACGCTGCCAGAGGACATCACCTACCCAGAATTCTTAGGCAGAATTGTTTCCACCCTGTTGCTCAGCACCAGATATGCCCCAGACCTGAGAGGCAAAGTCCAAAGAGCCCTAAAATTCCTCGAGGCATCCAAAACCCTGACCTCTCTGCCTGTCCACCAACTACTGCTGGATGACCTGTCTAAACTCTGGCAGACCCTGGCATCCAACCTGGCCTGAACAAGACGTGAGGATTGTGGAAGACAAATTTATTTACTCACAAACCTAGGCAACCCGACACAGGCCGTGTTTCGTAACCTTCGTCAGGGGTTGTAAGGCAAAATTACTATAAACATAGAAACATAACATATTAAAAGTGAAGGAACAAACAAATTCATCTAACAAATACATAAAAGACATAATAAAAACATAATAAAAATAATAATAATAAATAAAACAAATCATGTAATAAATTTATAATATAATAATAAATATATAATGTAATAGTGTTGGGACGCTATAAATCTAATAATATCATAATTAAATAATAAAATTAATAAAAATTAAATTTAAAACTTGGACTGTGTTTGTGCTACTAACGTGAGTACTGCCTACTTCTTGGACATCCAACATGGCCTGTTCACACAAACTGGACAATAAATACCAAGTCCAGCCAACCCCCATAGTTCGAAAGGCCCAGCTGCCACACCACTCCATCGGGGTCGAGTCTGCCTTAAAAAGGCACAAGTCCTCCAGGAGCACCCTGGCCGCAACCTCAAGCTGTTGGACAACGTAGGCAAGATGGCATTCCAGGGAGCCATGCTGAGTGCTAGGATTGCCTCCCACCAACTACAGCACACTTATCCAGGCTATCAAGAACAGCCTCTCAGGAACTTTAACAGCAGCAAGCACCGTCGGCCCTGGCCAACCTGGGAGAGTGCACCAAGCACCAGGTCCAGGCTGTCTTTGATGCCTTCAACTCTGCCGCCAGAACCACGGGAACTGCCATCTCTGCTCGACACCTGGTGTGGCTGCGAGCATCAGGATTTTGTGAGGACACCCATGACCGCATAGCGGATGCCCCTTGCGCAGGGTATTCGCTCTTTGGTGAGAAGGTCAAAGACATGGTCAATGACCTCAAGAACCACTGCAAAACCCTCCAGACCCTGGCAAAGGAGGGGATTGAATGCACCAACACCAACCAGAAAAGGGACTACCACTCAAATTCCAACCCTCCCGCTAAGAGATACAACTCCTACCGCAAGTGGCAGGCTCCAAGATACAAACATCAGTCCAACCAACCCCCATACCGCTCCAAGCCATACCAGAAAGAATGTAAGAAACCGAAAGCAACCACCTCAGCCGAAGGGAGACCTAACCCATCTTTCTGACAGACATACTTGGGCGAGTCCTTCAGCTGGTGGCAGGCTAATGGCCTTCTCTGCCTCCTGAAGTGCCATTACAATGGACAAGTAGATCCTGCAAATCGTAATGCAAGCGTATTGAATCCATTTCTCCTCTACCCCTTGGCAATGATCCCGACCCTCCAGTACCTCCCCACCTCTCTTAATCTCTACCATCACCAAGGAGATCCTGACACTGCTGATGTCCCAGGCAATAGAACCAGTACCACCACACGAAACCTGCGATGGCTTCTACTCCAGGTACTTCCTGATTCCCAAGAAGTTAGAAGGGGTCCAGCTGATCCTCGACCTCAGGAAGCTCAACAGATTCATCCACAGTGAGAAATTCAGGATGTACTCCCTGGGATCCATCCTGCCTCTGCTACAGGCTGGAGAATGGTTAGCTTCCTTGGACCTGCAGGATGCCTATACACATGTGTCCATCCACCCGGAACACTGGAAGTACCTGAGCTTCCAAGTCCTGGGGAACCATTATCAGTACAGGGTCTTGCCCTTTGGCTTGTCCCCAGCCCCACGGGTGTTCACCAAGTGCATCTCAGTAGCAGAAGTGCACCTCCGCAAGCAGGAAGTTGCAGTATTCCTCTACCCCGATGACTAATCTCTACCACATCCCGTCAATGCACAAAGGAAGCGGTGACCAAGACCATCGATCTCCTATCTTCACTGGGTTTTCTGGTGAACCGATAGAAGTCACATCTCCAACCTGCCCAGTGACTCAAATTAATCAGGGCGGACATAGATATAACCATGCCGAGGCCCTTCCTCCTGGAAACCTGGGTACACTCCATCATAGCACTAACCAAGGTCATCTGCTCAACCCAACAGACTCCTGCACGTATCCTGCTGCGCCTCCTGGGCCACATGGCTGCAATGACACAGGTGCTTCCTCTGAAAAAGCTGCACATACAACATCTCCAATGACACCTCCGCAGCCACTGAACCAACACTCCACCGCAGGAACCTGCTCCAGGGCAGGCCCCTGCAAACACCCCCACACTACCTAGTCATCATCACAGATGCCTCACCGGTGGGCTGGGGGGCTCACTGCAGACAATTTTGCACCCAAGGTGCCTGGATAGGACAAGAACGCACTTGTCACATCAACTTACTGGAGCTCCGTGCAATACACTATGCACTCAGAACTTTCCACAACTACATCACCGCCAAGACAGTGCTAATCCAGACAGACAACCAGGTTGCCATGTTCTACATCAACAAACAAGGGGGAACAGGCTCATGCTCCCTATGCAGGGAAGCAGCCAAGATCTGGTCCTTCGCTCTCTCCAAACAGTGTCTATGCAGGCACAGAACCAGCTAGCCAACCGGCTCAGTCGCCAGCTGGACCCTCACGAGTGGACACTCAACACAATGGAGACAATCTCCCTCTTACTCTGGTGGGGGCACCCTCAGGCTGACCCATTCACAATGGAAAAGAACGCAAAGTGTCCCCACTTCTGCTTAAAGTGCCATTCGACTCCCAGTCTGGCCACGGATGCCTTCGATATTTCATGGGGGGAGTGGTCACTTATATTCGCATTTCCCCCCACACTGCTCATCTCGAAGACACTGCAGCAGATCATCCAGGACAAAGCAGATGCCATCCTCATCGCTCCACACTGGCCCAGGCAGATGTGGTTTTCGCTCTTCCTCCGCCTGGCCTTGGAGCCTCCCATATGCCTTCACCTGCACTTAGACCTAATCACACAGGATGACGGGGCAACCCTGCACCCCAACCTTCCAGCCCTTGCTCTGACAGTATGGAGACTGAGAGGTTAACCCTGGCATTCCTCAATCTGCCCACAGAGGTGCAAGAAGTCGTACTGGCAGTCAGATGCCCAACCACCAGAAAGTCCTACAACTTAAAATGGAAACATTTCTGCATCTGGTATGCGGCTCAACAGCTGAACCCCTTCTCCTGTCCGGTGGCTCAGATCCTGCAATACCTCACCTCACTCTTTTGACAGTGGTTTGAAGACACAGTCCATACAGGTGCACCTGCCGGCGATCACCACACTCCATGACCACGCCGGGGACAGCTCCATTGCCCTGCTCCCACTGGTCATGCACATCATGAGGGGCCTGGGAACCTGGTGCTCCCCTGGGATCTCAACATCATCCTCAACCAAATGACCGGTGAGTCCTTCGAGCCACTGCACTCAGCGGACATGAAATACACGGCCTGCTCTTTCTGGTGGCCATCACCTCTGCCAGGAGGCTCAGTGAACTGCAGGCCCTAGTGGCAAACGCACCCTACACTCAACTCCACCAGGACCGAGCCACACTCCGAATGCACCCCTAGTTCGTCCCAAAGGTGGCATCCACTTTTCATCTCAACCAGACTATTGAGTTGCCATCCTTCCACCCAGCACCTCACGCCTCCACAGAAGAAAGGAGGCTACACACCCTGGACTGCATGACAGCCCTGTGCATATACCTGAACAGGATGGAATGCGATCGATGGGGGACCCAGCTTTTTGTTTCACATGATCCCAACAGACGGATGTCCAGTCACTAAGTGGACCCTGTCCCTATGGATCTCCAGCTGCATTGCCTTCTGCCTAGACCAGGCAGGGGTCCATGATATACCACGAGCAAATGCACACCAACTATGGGCACTGGCCACAACCATTGCCAACCTGCAATCTGTGGCCAGTGATGGACATCTGTAAGGTGGCCACCTGGTCCTCCATCCACACATTCCAATAACACTATTGCCTCGACCTTGAGGCATGGTCAGACGCCACGTTTGGATGAGAAGTCCTGGACGTGGCTTGTAACCCAGTGGCACACCCCACACACACACAACTGGGTCACCACCCGTCCAATGCCCGGCGGGACAAGGGCTGCAAGGCTTGAACAGTGACTCTCCATTGCTGTCATTGACTAAGAACCTAGGGTGCATGTCTTGTCTGCACATATCTCTATGCCCTATGAGTGCAGGGTTTCTGCATGATTTCTATGCACTATGTGACTTTGCACAATGTTGTCGATTTGCATATGTTATTATTTTTGCACAAGTTGACTGGTTTGCACAAGGTTCTTGCACAATGTTACTGTTACTTGCACAATGTTACTGCGTTGCACAAGGTGATTGGTCACAATATGCTACCGTCACATTGTAGCTCCATCAACATGGTGGTCATGACACTGGCTATTGCCTTTTTACCATTGCACTATACCATGTAGCGGTTCGTTCTTTGCACAATAAAGCCTTTTAATGAAACCAAGGCTCCCTACCTTCCTTTCTAGCACCAGACGGCCCTCCACCTTCCACCGCAGCACACACATGTAGCTGGGGAGGCAACCAGGTGAGGCTGATTCATCCTGCTTGACCTTGGAGAAAGTGAGGTTACTTACCTGTAACGGGAGTTCTCCGAGGACAGCAGAATAAGTCAGCAACACATACCCACTCACCTCCCGTGGAAGGGGTCGGCTCCACAACCGCATGCCTGTCGCCTAGCAGCAATATCTCAGCTAGAGACATACTGGCTGGCCAGGGGAGTGCCGGTGGGTTGGGCCAACTGACTCATGTTTGCCTTTCTGAGCTAAGGAGAGTAGCTTCTGTATATGGCGCCGTCGGATGCCATCACCAGGTGTGACTGACTTATCCTGCTGTCCTCAGAGAACTCCCATTACAGGTAAGTAACCTCACTCAATGTACAAACCTAACTTGCAGCACCACCTCCACACCCCAAAATTCTCATATTTTTTCTTTCTCAGTTAAAAAGGATTCCAAAGTAAAAATACCCATAAGTGTTACTAATATAACTTAGCTTACACTTTATTGGTAGCTCAAGACAAATAACAGGCCTAGCAGATACTTCCTTGTCTCCAGAGATCTTATTCCTCTGTAAGTCACGGAGGCTAATGTATTACAGTTGTGCATGGAAACATTTGTTTCATTTCATTTTCTATTTCATTTTTCTTTAATTTGTTTTATTTCTGTCATTTTAGCATGTGCTAAATAATTTTAATGTGTGCTAAAAAGCATTTTAGTGCACTAAAATGGATTTGTACACTAAAACAATAGACATGAAACAAAACATTTCTTTGAGGATTTTTGTGTGTCATTTAGGAAGGAAAAATAATACCAAACAAAATACCAAGGGCTATGTTTACTAAACATTAGTGCATGCTCTCTGCTGTAGCATTCATGTTATTCCTATGTACACACTTCACACTGACAGATAGTGATGCCAACATTTAGTAAACATAGCCATGAATGTCATAATATCCTTGTCAGTTTCCAACGGCACATCCCTACTGCACACGCAAATATGTTGCAGGACTTTGCACTGAGTGCTATTGCTACACTAGGTGAATCTGACGCACTGCAAAAAGACTGAGGCTTAGAGCTAAACGAGCATTGCTGTAGGGTTATAAATGGGCCTATGCTGATTTTGGATTTTAATTTTAAAGGTGCTCTAGGTCAAAAATATTTTGAGGAGTAAATTTTATAAAGACCTTTTCACATATATGTCAATATATGTACCTAAAATGCTTCAGAAAATTTCAGTACACGCACAGTAAGCCTACTTGTAGATGACCCATGATACCCATGACAGGTGTTGACGTGTTTTAGGGAGACGTTCGGGTGGCGTGTAAGTGAAGTCATGAAATACACATCGG
The DNA here is from genome assembly GCA_033557465.1 of Ichthyophis bannanicus. Taxonomy (NCBI): domain Eukaryota; kingdom Metazoa; phylum Chordata; class Amphibia; order Gymnophiona; family Ichthyophiidae; genus Ichthyophis; species Ichthyophis bannanicus. Next base: position 204,934,862 of record CM066043.1, on the reverse strand, counting down.
TTATAAAATGCTCATGTAAATATGTACTTCATATACCCCATCTCCTGCGCTGGCATCAATGGACTCGGCCACATTTTGGCTGCTTTTGTGCTGATGTTTTATAAAGACAGACAGGTGCCTATGAGGCCCTTTTACTAAAAGGCACTATGGTGTTGCACCTAATGTGCCGTTAGCACTCAAAATCATAGCACATTAGGGGCAACCCCACCATGTTAGCTGTCATGGGTGTGGAAAGCATGTTTCTGGTAGTTAACGGAGTGCAACCATTCCCTAACATGGTATAAAGTTAGCACGGGTGTATTTAGCGCCACCTATGGAGCTTTACAGTTAGTGCAGGTGTACTGACTACAAGGTGCTCACCCCGCCCACTTACCACCCCAATGCATGAAGCACAGCTAATGTGGAAATCGGGCTGAGCTAACTGTGCTGGCCCTGTGCTAACAGATACCGCATATTGTAACCTGCAACAACTGCTTAGCACCCTTTAGTAAAAGACCCCTATGTGTCTTTATAAAATAGGTTTAAAATAGGCACCTACTTTGCCTCCAGATCTAGAGGACCTGATATAAACATGCTCCCTGTAAGTATTAGTGTATGTGTCTCATATCCCCTCATGTTAAATGTATCCCCCAATTGTATTGTGACCACTTTGATTGAAGGATAAGGTGGTATACAAAACTGTCTAAATAAATAAATAAAATTACCATCCACATGCACATACAACATCATTGCTGATAACATACATTCTGGATAGCTACATTTCTTTAAAGTGTAGTTTATTTAGACTGGGCAATGGTGGCTATTATGAAAGGCGCTACATTTTCAAGGTCTGAGGTTGCTACATTCCATTAGGACAGGGAATCTCAACCCAGTCCTCAGTATACACCTAGCCAATCAGGTTTTCAGGATGACCACAGTGAATAAAAGCACAAGTCTGGAGTGAGGTGACTCACAGTAGGCAATATAGACGTTCTTTGACTGGGTGACCAGAGAACTGGATCAAGGACACGCGATGGATGCCATCTACTTGGAGTTTAGCAAAGCCTTTGATACTGTCCCTCATAGGAGGCTCATCTATAAACTCAGTAGCTTGGGAATGGATCCCAAGGTGGTAAACTGGATCAGAAATTGGTTGACTGACAGACGACAGAAGGTGATGGTAAATGGAGCTCACTCGGATGAAAGGAAGGTGATTAGCGGGGTGCCTCAGGGTTCAGTCCTAGGCCCAGCACTGTTCAATGTATTTGTGAGTGATATTGCTGAAGGACTGAATGGAAAAGTCTGTCTTTTTGCAGATGACATGAAAATTTGCAACAGAGTGGACTTCCCCGAGGGAGTGCTTAACATGAGGAGGGATCAGCAAAAGCTGGAGGAATGGTCTGATGCTTGGCAATTAAGTTTAATGCGAAGAAGTGCAGTGTCATGCAATTGCGTAGCAGAAATCCAAGGGAAATATACGCAATAGGAGGCGAGAGGTTGGTGTGTATGGAGCAGGAGAAAGACCTCGGTGTGATTATTTCTGTAGATCTCAAGATGGCAAAACAGTACGACAAGGCGGTGGCAGAAGCCAGGAGGATGTTGGACTGCATTCAAAGAGGAATTACCAGCAGAAGGGAAGGGGTACTAGTGCCACTGTATAAGTCTCTGGTGAGACCTCACTTGGAATACTGTGTTCAGTTTTGGAGACCGTATCTTGCAAAAGATGTAAAAAGAATGGAAGCTGTTCAGAGGAAGGCGACCAAAATGATTTGGAGCCTGCGTCGGAAGCCTTATGAGGAGAGACTTGAAGACCTAAACATGTACACTTTGGAGGAGAGGAGGGATAGGGGAGATATGATTCAGACCTTTAAATACTTAAAGAGAAATAATAAACAAACAAACCTCCTCCAGAGACGGGGAAGCTGTAAAACTAGAGGGCATGACATGAAGCTGCAAGGTTGTAAATTGAAAGGCAATGTCAGGAAATACTTTTTTACTGAAAGGGTGGTGGATGCTTGGAATGCCCTCCCGATGGAGGTGGTGGGGGCAAACACAGTGACGGAATTCAAAGTGGACTGGGACAGATACAGTGGATCACTTTACAGCAACAAGATTAAATCAAAATAAACTGAACCATCTAATTTATCAACAAATAGGGGTGTCCTACATGGAGTGATGGGGGGAGGAGCAGTGGGTTCACCCCTAAACAAACAAAGAAACAAAGATATGGGAAGGGGTGAAGACATGGGGAGGGGTGTGCCTGCTCCTGGTGGGTGTACCACTAAGCAAAGACATGGGTAGGGGTGCACCTACTCCCTAAAAGACATGGGAAGGGGTGCACCTACTCCTGCCATATTGCTGGGCAGACTAGATGGACCACACTGGTCTTTATCTGCCGTCATTTACTATGTTACTATATTTGTGCTTTTGTGTTTTGCGAGTATGCGTGCTCTTGTCTGGAATGGTTTTAACCACAATGAATATTGTCACGTGTCCCTATCCCCAGCCACGAGTTTAGTGGATTAGGGTTGCCATTTTAGTCCTCTTTAAAGGGTTTGAAAACTATTTCCTTCAGGAGCAGTGCCCTCTGGGAGTTGTAGTTTCCCCTCTTAAAAAGGATAGTCGTGGAGAAATCGAGTGAAGGCAAACATGACACAGTTTATTTCCCCAAAATATGCACAAATAAGGTTCAAATGCAAAGTATCTGGATATTTCCTCCAGGACAAAAAGTACAGAAAATATTTACATCCTTGAGCTGAGTAACTTCTCAAAGGCATTAAACAGATGCAGACGTTTCATCAATCAAAACAGGCAAATCAAAAGTACAGCTTCTTAGGTTCAGCAAAGTAAAGAATGTCTTTCTGCTTCTTTAGTGAGATAATATACAGTGCTGTGCAAGCTTGTCTTACTTAACCTGGTTCCTACCTTAGCAAGGTTAAGTTTTCTTGGTAGTGCTTTTCCCAAAAGCATTTACTGAGGCTGCTACTCCTTAACCAAGGATTCAGTAGCCTCTGCACGACACAAAGAACAGTCCATTGGCAGTTCAGTAATCAAGGGGTCTGGTTCATTATACTCCACTTGCATTTCCTCCTGCTCTGGAATTATAATATCCTGCACTGAGCCCTCATGACCTGCCTCTGGTGGAATTCTTGCTGAGGATTCCTGTAACTCCCTCCAGGACTTCTCTACCCGGTAAGGAATATGGAGAACTGTATTACTGGATATCTTTCTTTGGTTCTCTTGCCCCAGTTCCTCTCTGAGGTTTAACCACAGCTCTCTGTTGGAGGCTGGGTTCTTCTGTCTCCTGGTTTGAAACCTAGGCACCCACCTCTGAGTGTTGTGAACCTCTTGGTCAGGAACAGAAGTTTGGAACCTGCCCTGCTCTCTCCGCCTGAGCAGCTCTTGCCTGGTTTCCCTTGTGCCAGACTCTTTCCAGGTCCTTCTTCTTTCCTCTGCTTGGAACTTTCTTTCTGGGAACTTCCAGCTCAATTTCCAGTCCTGCTCTGAGTCCATCTCTGACTCTGTCTTCCTGTACTCTCTCCTTGAATGTTTGCTTGCTCTGCTCTTCCCTTCTGAGCAACCTTTTCCTCCTGAGCAGCTCTTCTCCCCTCTGCTTTTGCCTAAGCAGGGTTTATATAGGTGCTTTCTGGGCAGTGTTTCTCTCTGCCTTAACAGGTGTTCATAATCATGCTACAAGCCTGCTACTCCGCCAGCAGAGCTTGGGTGTGGCAGCCTAGCCTCAGAAACTCTAAGCTTGCTCTGAAGCTTGTGCACTGCTGGAATGTTTTTAAAGGTACAGTCACTGATTTTCTCTAACTCTGCAGGCTCACCAGTGCCTTCCTCATCACAATATGCATGAAGGAGATCTGCATACAATGGAGGCAACAAATGTAAATCTATTTCATGCATATTCACTGTGGTTATCCTGAAAACCTGACTGGCTAGATGTGTCCCAAGGACTGCGTTTGGAACCCTTGCATTAGAAAATAATTGGTGCCTCAAAATATTTTATTTCTGTTTGCATGCAGGAGGGGAGTGTATTCCTTAGTGTGCATTCAGTTCATTGGTGTGTCTTAAAAAATCTAAGGGCCCTTTTACTAAAGCCCACTAAGTGGGTAACATGCATTTTAGTGGGTGGTAATGGCTCGCGGTGGCAGGGACAGCTACCAGCCGCTAAAATGCACATTGATTGGGCATCATGTGAAGGACTGGGGAATGGACAGGGTGTCGGTGGAGCAGGGGCGTGGAGAGCACATTGCAGTAAGCACAGGGGCACATATCATGCACTAACTGTCAATATGGCAATTAACGAGGTGTACGTAGCATAACATTTATAGATGGCATTAGGTACACCCGGATTAACTGAGCCACATGTTAGGATATGCATCCGTGCTGTAATTGCCAGGTACATGCTGGTGACCCCCTGATAGTTATCATGGAGGCTTTATACTTAACGCATGCTAGTTTTCATGCTAAACGTGTGTTAAATGTGACACCCTAACGGGCTGTAGTAAAAGGGCCCCTTACTGTGCATTAAATTGATTTAACGTGAACTAATCATCTTAGCACACCTTAATTTGTTGGTTTGTGCATGTTTTAATCAATTTAGTGCACACTAAATATTCAGTATGAAAATGAATGTGTGAAGCTAACCACAAAAACACTCAACAAATGGGAAACGTTTCTGAATAAAATGAAAACTAAACAAATGTTTTGTGCCTGTGTACATTCCTACTTTACAACAATTCTTAAATTAAAAATACATATATACTTCGGGCCCGATATTCTTCTGGGCAGGCTATGTGCCATGTCAGCTGGGGTCATATGTGGCCATGGCATTGAATATCTGGGTATTGCTGCACAAACCAGAAGCTGCTGAAGCTAACCGGGCAGCAGCAATATTACTGCTGCCCGGTTATCTGGCGCCCCTGCTTCCACTCCATCCCAGAATGCCCCCGACATACCGCGATGCTAGCCGGTGTCACAGCCCCTCCTAGTGGCAGCATGCAGAAAGGAGAGGGCAGACACTTATTGTTGGTTGAAGAAGGAAAAACCTTTCTAGACCAGGTGCATCATGGTCTTTGTAGTCCCACTTCATAAAGAAATAGTTGTGAGCCTTGTGCAGGGTTAACCTTAAATGGTTTATATTCCCTTTGTTGCACAAAGGTTCTCCAGGAAGACAAAAACAGAATGTACCTTACTTCAGGGTTTATGCCAAAATATTTACAAAATCAGTAACTGTTACAGGCGCTTCACAGTTCTTTGCATTCAAACAGGTTTTCAACACCAAGAGGAAAAACAAATACAAAACTTCTTCTTTCAGCTTACCAAAAGCAAAAAGATATGTTAAAGCATGTCCTGCCGGTCACAATTCTGTGAGAGACTCTAGACTCTTGGAAACACAGAGTGAGCAGTCCATCGAGTGCTCTAACTGCAACGGCTCTGGTTCTATCACCTCTATTTGCATAGGTTCCTGTTCAGCCGTGTTGTCAGCTAGTCCTGAGCTTTCCCTGGATAAGGCAGGTTGTAGTTCAATAGATCTCTCCAATATTCCCCAGCCGTGCTGGTCTTGGGTTGGCAAATAACTGTTATGGCTTTTTAGTATGCCTCTCTATAAAGGTTTCACAAACCTTTCCCAGCTTTGTTTCCTATCAGTACGATTCTCTGGGTTATAAGCTTTTCTAGGAGCTGGCTCACATCTTGGCAAGGAAATATAACTGTACCTTGGATCTTTGAGACGTGCTCTGCTGGTGTTTGCTCTACCCGGCAGTCTCCTTCTATCACCGTCTTCCCTGAAGACTGGCTCCTGGAGCTTTCTGGAATGGGCTTGTCCTCCCTGCAACTTAGCTCTTCCTTGTAAGTACTCCAAGCTTCTCTGCCTTTCAGTATGTGAGGTTTCTCTCTCAGGTCCCCTCTCAGTTCCTCTCTGAACTTGTGTTCCTCTCCAAACTTGTGGTCCTCTCTGAGCTTGAGGTCCTCTCTCAGCTCGTAGTCCTCTCTCAGTTCCTCTCTCAGCTCGAGATCCTCTCTGCTTTCTTCCTTCTGAGCACTGTTTATAAAGCCATTTCTCCACTGAGCTTCCTGGCTCTCTACTCAGGTGTACCTGATTAGCTCCTGCATTCTCAAAACCTGGGTGTGTCAGCTTAGCTTCTGCAGCCTCGTGCCTGCTCCCTCTAGCTGCACTTTTAGGTAACTGCACCCTCTGTGAGTCAGTTGCTTTATAATAAACAGTGTTTTTTCCTAAGTCTATAGCTTCAATGGCTTCAGCTTCATCACACTGGATAGCATCGGGGCGCGTAGGGGACATAGGTGGGATATTCAAGGGCGCTGCCCATGTATGTGCCATTGAATATTCCCATCTAAGGCATTTACACGATTTACTGGGCTGTAAACTGTGTAAATGCCCTTATCGGGTCCTTTATCTTTGAAAACTTCCATGAGTACAAAATATGTGTAGACACTTTAACCTCTTTCTTGTGTGGGTAGCATTTTGCTTGAGAAACACACCCAGAACTGAAAATGCAATCCATGTGAGCGTTTTTCCGTCCCAATCTAAATATTCCCTTAGAAATGCCATCTGTGACTATGGCTGAAAGCAGAAAACAAAAGCTATAAAAACATGTGAGTAAACATGAAAAATTAGGAGGAAAAAGACTTGTATCTCTTTTTAAAGCCCTTGATAGATTCCATCATAAGTAAAAAATAACCTCCTTAGTTTAATGTTCTACTACTACTACTAATAATAATCATTTGTATAGTGCTACAAGGCATATGCAGTACTGCACATCTAGATGTAAGAAAGTCTCTGTTCATCAGAGCCTATAATCTAATCCAGACAAAACGCATAGAGGCCAGTTCTGAAATGTACGTGTTCATGCCGCAGCTATGTCTAAATGAAAATGGGCCTGCTGTGAACCTAATTCTCCACCCGCAGGCCTGGACACGCCCGCAGATCCAGAATCAGGGAGATAGATGTGTTCGGGCACATGCAAGCACCAGTCAGCTGTCCCCGTGCCCTGGATACCTGTAAGCATGTTGGACGTCCCCGCTCCCACTGTATTCTGAAACTTTACATGTGTTGGATCCTGCCCATCCCCGCAATATTTCTGCGGATGCTACATCCCGAGGGTAAAACATTTATCTCCGAAGCTGCTCAGCACAGGCAGCACTTTGCTGATGCACAGGAGACATAAATACCAAGGAGAAATGGCAGCTGCTATAACCTAGACCATATACACATCCCCCTCAGGCCCTGAAAAGGGTCAGGGAAGCCCAGTGCACCCCGGCATGATACACAGGAATGGAGATATGAACATGTATGCCAGGACAGACCTTGCAGCAAATGGTACGAGGCAGTAGGGAGCTGCCCCAGTGATCCCTGCCCTGGTAATCATCACAAACGAGCCCTAAACTGCTAGGGATGGACCTTCATCAGGTGCACAACACCCCAAACGAACATTGCAGGTACCCAAAGGATGCAAAACATTGTACAGCAACATATGACTGCCTGCTACGTGCCTATGGCCAGAAGGTGCACACAATCTGCTGCTCAGCATAACCAGGCCCCCCTCAGCTCTCCCTACATCCCTCACCGTGAACTCTGTTATGCTAACAGATAGCTTTCATCTGTGCCCTGCTCTTCTACTGCCAAATCCTGATGTTGCTCCGTTCACCTTGCTGCCCACCATGGCTGGAACAAACTATCAGAGTCTGTACATCAGGCCACGTCCCTGGCCCCTCATTTCCTGCCTAAGCACTCATCTCATCGCTGCCACTGCTGGATCTGTTCCGTCTAAGCTCCCTTGTGTTTCCTGCCCATTCCCGCTGGATGTATCCTGTCCACAGCTGCTGTGTTGTCTAGTCCGACTGGACTGTAAGCTCTGCTGAACAAGGACTATCTGTTACATGTGCCTGTGCAGCGCTGCGTATGCCTTGTAGTGCCATACAAATGCTCAGTAGCAGGTGTAATAGTTGTCATAGGGGCTTCTGACTATGGAATCTGAGTCCCACCTATCTGGGTACTGGTATTTCTCTCAGCAGCTACACCTGTCTCATCATGGCATATGTTGGTCTGAATACATCTGCTGCCTCTCTGACCTCCCACAGCCAGTTTTATGGCACTGCTCCCCTGGTCAGGGCTGTGTGGGCATTGGAGGGAGATCCCTGTGCCATCATGGCATGTAGCCAGACTCCAGAGATATCACCACTCTTGCTGCTCTCATTGATTCTGGCCTTGGTAGGGATCCCTGCCGCATGGGACAATCCAGGGACTGTTGGCACCAGGGTGGCTCAAGGCAATCTGCTGCCTGAGGCGAGGGATGAGATGGCACCCCCCCCCCCCCCCAAAGTGGAGGGAGGGAATCTTTCTCAAAACTCCAGTCAGGGACTGAACCAAACCAAAAAGCTGATTAGATAATGTGGAGGAAATGCAAGATGTTTGCACACCAAGGAACTAAAAGAAAGAGCGAGAACCACAGCAGTTTATAACTTCAAATTATAATTCATTTGTATTTTGTTGTTATAAACTGCATTATGGTGCTTGCTTTTTCTTTTTGAACATATATTTTGCATTCACAGAACCCCCTCCTCAACAATGGGTGAACAGAGGTAGGACATTCACCCACAGAACTCAATATATTTTAAAAAAATAATCTGATTCTGGTCATCTCACCAACAACAAACATTTTCCAGAACCAGGCATATTAGGAACTAACATAAAACCCTAGAAAAGTCTACATGGCCAAATCTATCCTGCCACCTACCAGCATAAACTTCCAAAACTCATAGATTACTAGGAAGTGCAGAATCTCACCTCATCTCCATTCTCCTCTGAACACAAATAAAGAATATAACTAGAATAGAGGTTGGAGCAATGCAACACGTGATAAAGTGTCCTGCTTAGCTGTGCTAACATTGAAACTTTGACATAATAATTATAAGAAAGTAAAAGGTTTCCTAAGTATCCAGCCATGAGTGATTCAGATATATATTATATTCCTTGGATCCCTGAAGAACCTCTCTGATAGCTTTATAAGATTACAAATATATCTAATATTATTAGAATTCTTTACTAAAAAATTACATATAAAATAGAAGACCTTGCAATGGAGGCCTGCCTCTGCTGACGCTGACAGGGGGATGAAACACTGACATTTGAGCTCCCGCACCATCCTGCTTCTGAATGCGGTGGGGGGAAAGCGCCACGATAAGGGAAAGAAAGAAGAACTTCAGCACATTCTAGGATCAGTGGCCATGAGAACTAGAGGGTCCAGACTGATGACATCATCCACCGCTTGGAATCCCCACGAGAAGTCGCGGCTGTATTTATTTCTGACTTTGCTGCCTCTGGCCTGCTGCTGCCTTCCTGCTGCTTTTTTTCTCATTCGGACGAGCTTAAGCAGGAAAAAGAGCAGCAGGAAGACAGCGGCAGCCCAGAGGTGGCAAAATCAGAAATAAATATAGCCAGGTGCCTTCCCCCTTAAACTGCCACCTGAGGCCACCGCCTCAGTGGGCCTAATGATAGAACCACCCCTGGTTGGCACTACATTAGTTATATCTTCCAGTGCCAGGCAAAGCAAATGTATGGCTGCCCTATCAAACTGCAAACAATATCTGGGCTTATTCGAGCATCCTATGTTAACAGTACAGGAACAAATCAACATAGGTTCCCAATGGCTCACTGTCAGACCATATCCTTGTAGATGATAGGGATGTCTGACTACGGACATTCCACAGTGCAAACAGCACTACTACATTCTCGACAACACCACCATTGGTACCACAGTCTGTGCATTATGGACATGCCTTGGTGCTGTTTTCACTGTTGGGTGCCCTCATTCTGAGTGTCCCTTAGCACTGACTGGACTTTGTTGTGACAGTTAGCTATGGTGTGCCGTCTCTGAGTCTGCCTACCCAAGCACACTGCAGCCATCAATATGGTCCAGGTACTGGCCAGGCTTTTAAGTTCCACTTACAATGCAGATGAGCACCCCAGATCCCCCCCCCCCCCATGTAGCACTCAAACAGCCCACACACATACACACCCTCCTTTTGTGTCATGGTAACATGACTCTGCCATAAAGCTGCATTGACTCTATACATAACAGCTCTGGCATCACATAATCGCATGGGGTGCCAGGACTACAAATGTAATCTCCATTTCACATCCAAGAGGGATACTTTCTCTGCCCATGCCCATTCTATCCCTGCATCAGCTGTCCCATTGTTCAGAACATAGGAGTTGTTAGGGTCCCATAGACTGGCTCCCTTAGCAAAAGAAGCACATTACTGCATAGCCTGTATTACCCTATTTCTGTTTATTACTGTGCCTATATCTTACCAGATTCCCTCACCTCCACTCCCTGTATGTTTGGACTGCGTCTTGTGTGTTTTTCAGCCTGCTGTCACACCAGTTCATGACATATATGTCACTACTATTCTTCCCTATCAGCCTCATTGCAGAGAGGAGCAGATTTCTTTCGAAGTCCTAGCCTTATACCATGTTTCAGCAGAAATAACTTAGATGTTTCCGGGAAACATTTGATACGTACATAGGCCTCTCCAGAATATAATTTTTATAGCTCTGCATCTCACCATGCTCCTGGTCCGCCCTCTCTCGCCCACATTCAGAGATCCCCATGCTAGAGCCATGGATGTGCATGTCCGCAATGTTTCAGTATAAGGTCTGGCACATTTTCAGGAGATACACAAACCCACTGCATGTACAAACCCCTTATTTGTGGTTCAGGATGACCCCCATAGTGAAACTGGGGACTAGAGTATGGTAAGATACACATAAGTAGTGGACAAGAATGTGAGGAGCATCAGGATCCAAAAGTGGCTTCAAAGAGGTACCCACCCCACCCCTCCCAGTGGGTCCCTGGCACAGGGCAGATTTTAAGGGATTATATAAATATGTTTTGTATTTTTGGTGCAGGTCCTCAAGTAACAGGGACTAACGATCCTACAAGGCCAGCCTTGAGAGCAGCTAATTGGTACCTTCAATGTGTGAGTCCCCTTTGGCTAAGGGAATTACCCCAATAAAGTCAGTTTGCACAGTGAGAAGTAACTGTAACTTCACTTTAAAGAGAACCCAAAGGAGTCAATCATCTTGAACTGAACATCAGTCAAATTAGGCATTTGGTTTCATTAGTAGATACCACAGATTATCTTTCCTCTTTTCACCCAGTAGATAGGTAACCCTCCTTCTCTAGCACCATTCACTCACCAACTGGAGCTTCACTTACAGGTGATTCCCAAGGACCCTTGCTGAGTTAGCGTTATTCCAGATTCTTCCCACTGAGGTAGCAGAAATATAGTCTGGGTTGTATCTGCCTGCAGCTCTCTTACTTCTTCTTTCCCTCTTTTGAGGGCAATTTCTCCAAATGAGTTAGTTTTGCACATCGCCAATACCCAAAGGCTAAACAGCTGCAGATTATATTATTAAAATAACAATCACCTGTTGATATAAGGAGTTTGGCACATACCATTTATTTTTAGTTATTTATATAATCAGATTTATAATTTGTGTTATCCGAGGATCTAAGTGGACTACATAAATGCATTCATAATATTGAGTAGATAAAATAAAATAAAAAAACTACACATGCAAAATGCAATATGTGCCTTCAAGTCAGTGCTGACTCCTGATGACCCAGCAGCTCCTGGGTTTTCTTGGCAGTGTGACCGGAAGTAGATTGCCAGGTCTTTCTTAAACTGACTAAAATTAAACTAAAAACTGACACGTAAAATAATCTCTACATGATGTTAAAATCCATAACATAGTATAAACAAAACATAGAACATAAAATATAAATATAAAATGAACCAGCTTCATAGCAAAAAAAGTATATGAGCAATCAATCATTGCCCAAATCATCATAGGCAGGGCCAAAATTAGGGAACCTGCTGGAATGCCTTACGTTCCACTTAAAAGCCAGAATGTCATCAATATGCCATAGCTCAACAATGTGACTCGTCACAGAACGTGTCCCAAGCACAAATATCAGAAAAATGAACCTTATGAAAATTCTGAACATCAAGTAATTCTGATTGCTCAGATCTTAAGGACTGGCTGGCAGATGGAGTGTCATACTGGGCATGATGGACCTTTAGTCTGACCCAGTATGGCATCCATTATGTTCTTATGTAAGGCATTACAGTAATTAAGAAATGTCATCACAAGTGCATGAACCACCATGTGAAAATTATCATACGTCAAGTAAGGTTTCAAACGTTTTTCTTCATTGCATCTTTTATCTCATCAGTCATTGACAATGAACTATCAATCAGAACTCCTGAATGAAATATAGTATGATTTTCCAACTGAATACAATGAGGATCAATAATGGAACGTTGAGTAAGAAAGAAGACTAATTTTTGTAATGATCAAAGACAACCTGGTAGCAAACATCCATGATTTATTTATAGAGAGACAGAGCTTAACGTAATCAACAGAGGTCTGAATAGGGACCAGAAATGGCAAATCATCGGCATATATCTGATAGGCAACATTTAAAAATTTTAAAAAAATGGTAAATAAGCAATATGTAAGCATTAAACAGTACAGTCAAACCTCGGTTTTCGTATGCCCTAGTTTTCATACGATTCGGTTTTCGTTGACTTTTTTCGTTGAGATTTTGTCCCAGTTTTCGTACATTGTCTCAGTTTTCGTACAGTTGAAAATGGAGCACCATCTTGTGGCCAGAAGTGGGATTTTCTTTATTTTGATTCTCTTGCTGATTGACTGTCTTCCATATGCCAACAAGAGTCTTCAATAAAGGTAAAAGTGATGTTAAATGTTCATTTATCCATTTCATTAGTCATTTATATTTATTTCTCATTGTTTTCTGTATGTAAAAATATAGTTATTATCTATAAAATGTATTTTTTGTTAATATTTTTGGGTGTCTGGAACAGATTAATTGGATTTACATTATTTCTTATGGGAAATATTGCTTCAGTTTTCATACATTCGGGTTTAGTCAGACTTTTTTGAACAGATTAATTACGAAAACCAAGGTTCCACTGTATAGCTGATAGAGTCAAACCCTGTGAGACTCAGAATGAAGAAAAAAACATGAACACTTTGAACTGAGATACATCTTTTGCTTACTATCAGAAAGGTATGATTAAAACTATTCATAGACTGTACTGCCAATCACTAATGACTTTAGTCAGCTCAATAATATCCCAAGATCGGCAGTATCAAAGGTGGCTATGATATGCCATATTATCAATAAATAAGAGAAGCCTTGGTGAAAAACCTCTAAAAATTGTATCAAAACTGGATACTAAAAACTTTTTGATGCCATGTATGGTGAAAAAATACAACTAGGTACTTGTCTAGAATGTCATATCATCAACAAAATCCATTAGTTTAGAAAAAAATAACCTTTTCGGCAATTTTAGCTAAAAATGGCAGGGTAAAATAGGGCGATAGTTCATTAGATCAAAATGGTCAAGAGCTGGATTCCTTAAGACTGGGTAAATACTAGCACATTTCATTGATGAGGTAAAATACCCCCCCTGCAGGGACATTAACAATGATCACTACTGGTGTACTAGTCATCACCTATGGCCATCAGAACTGAGGTGGAACAAGGGTTTAGGATAATGGAAGTATTTTTCAAAGATTAAATAAATTCTGAAGTCTGATCTGTCGTAATAAGGAAAAAGAATCCCATATTACATTACACCAGGAATTATCATGAACATCTGTGCCTTTGTTCAGAGGAAAACCACTAATTATGTGCAATATTTTAGCCAACAATGCGTCAGCAAATGCATGAGGCTGTAACTGCACATATAAAGAATCTGCAGACAGTTGGGATAGATCCCTATTTTGTACAATGTGCTAGTTCTAAAAGCAGCTAAAGAATAATAGCATTAAAATATTTTTTTGCAGAATTAACTGTTTCTTAGTAATTCCCTAACAAATAATAATAAGTTGTTATGTATAAGCATCTGGATGTTTACACCATTGATGTTCTGCCTTTTTAACTGGCAGACATTAGGCGTAAACCAAGGAGCCACATGTGATCATTTATATGAAACCGCCTATAAAGCTGCTGTCTCATCCAAAATTTTCACAACTGGAAAAATACCTCATTCAACTGTCCACTAACACAATCTTATTCAGTATTTTATAATTGTCACAACATAGCCTCAGAATCAACCATTGGCACAAATAATTCTGGATATTGTTTGATATTTCCAGACATGTGCCGGTATAACATTTATTTTATTTATTTATTTACATTTCTTCTATACCGCACTATTTGCGATCAGCGCGGTTTACATAGAACTAACAGTTTCCGACAAAAAACAATAGTCAGGTCATTACAATAGTCAGGTCATTACAACATCAATGGCTTATGTTGGATAGGCCATGTCTCATATCACTATTATTCCGAACAAAATCCAATTACACAGGTACACTACCAAAAAACTGCCTCCAGTTTTGCAACTGATTCCTATAGATTTTGGGGTGCTGAATCCAGGAAAAATAGCCAAAATGTTCCATCACGTCACGTTTTCTTGCAAAATTAGATTTCTTACCCATATAAGGAATGTTCACATAATTTTTTTTAGCCGACTGCAGTTTATTTTCTTGGCCCAAAATAGAGGTTGTAATGGTTAACTAACTAGAAACACTCCCTCATGATATTTTAGAGTGTTTTGTATTCATTTTATACATTAACAGGACAATTGGGAGGCGGGGGGCTAAATCCAGTACTCGCGCTGGCACATGTTCTTTCCTGTTCGCCTCGCCTCGTTCGCTCGCTCAAACACGGTGGCTGCAACATGAACGTTCCTGTCAAATTTCAGTTTCTTGCAAGTTCATTATTACCTTTTGTTTGCTCAGTCATAATCCAGCTTTATTCCGAAGTGGTTCACTACAGTTGTAGTTTGCAGTGCTGTGTATTTGTGATGGCTCACAGAGCCAGAGGTTGCGTCAACTCTCCGGACAGTTTTTGTTTTATTTGTGGGGAATATACCGTGAAAAAGCGGCAGAGGAACATTTCTGCATTTATTAAAAAAGTATATTTCGCCTATTTCGGTTTGAAGTTAGGCGATCAAGACAAACCGTGGGCTCCTCACAAAGTGTGCAAGACATGTGAGGAAGATCTACGCTTATGGATGAAAGGTGAAAAACAAGCATTTCGTTTCGTAATACCTATGATGTGGCGTGAACAAAGAGACCACAGCAGTGACTGCTATTTTTGCTCTTGCATTGTGAAGGGATACAACTTAAAAAATAAGAACGTAATAAGTTACCCCAACCTTCCCTCAGCAATTAGGCCTATGCCTCATAGCAACGAAGTACCTGTGCCTGAACCACCAAAATCTTTGGATCATATTTGTGTGGACGGTTCTGATCATGATGAGACTCATCAGATGGCTTTTCCCGATGAGTCCAGTACTACCGAGTTTGAAACTGAACCAGATCTGAAACCTGAACTTTTCTCTCAAGCTGAATTGAATGATTTAGTCCGGGATTTAGGACTCCCAAAAGATGCTGCCCAACTGCTAGGTTCTCGGCTTAAACAGAAGAATCTATTGTCACCAGGAACAATTTTTTATTGGTACCGCAACCGCGAGACACAATTTTTGAAGCATTTCAGCAAAGAGGAAGATTTGGTATTTTGCAACGATATATACGGAGTGATGGAAAAGTTTAAACTCAAGTATGATCCTGCTGAATGGCGGCTGTTCATTGATTCGTCAAAAGACAGCATAAAAGGTGATCTTCTTCATAATGGCAACACATTCGCTTCAGTTCCTATTGCTCACTCTGTTATTCTCCAAGAAAAATACGAGAATTTGGCCCTGATTCTTCAGAAGATTCGTTATGATGAGCATAAGTGGATGATTTGTGGAGACTTTAAAATTCTATCCATGCTATTAGGGCAGCAATCCGGTTTCACCAAATATCCCTGCTTCCTTTGCTTGTGGGATAGCTGGGCCCGTGACCTACACTGGGGGAAAAAAGACTGGCCAATTCGGGAGTATTTGAGACCCGGTGAGAAAAATGTTCTTCATGAGAGCTTGGTACCTCGTGATAAAATTCTATTATCACCTCTCCACATTAAGTTGGGTCTCATTAAGCAATTCATCAAGTCCCTTCCAAATGATGGTGAGTGCTTTCGGTACGTTTGCTCAAAGTTCCCCCGACTTTCTGAAGCAAAGCTAAAGGAAGGAGTGTTTGTTGGCCCTGATATAAGGAAACTCATTTCAGATGGAGCATTCGCTGAAACGATGTCTGAGAAGGAAAAAGAAGCCTGGGATTCCTTCAAGGATGTTGTTCTCAAATTCTTGGGGAACAGGCGGGATGAGAACTATAAGGATATTGTTGCCAGGATGCTCAATGCCTTCAAAGAACAAGGCTGGAACATGAGCCTGAAAGTCCATTTCTTGCACTCCCATGTGAACTACTTTCCCGAAAACTTGGGGGCGTACAGTGAAGAACAAGGTGAAAGGTTTCACCAGGACATCAAGGACACAGAGAGAAGGTACCAAGGAAGATGGAACACCACTATGATGGCTGATTTCTGCTGGTTGCTGCTGCGGGAAACCCCAGATGAAAAATACGCCAAGCAGCGCACCAAGAGAAGCATTCGGGGGAAGAAGAAATGGGCCCACCAGGAGATTGATTGACCCAAGAATGACTTTAAAATCTAAACTGTGTTGACAAATATCGTGTTTTTACTAAACTTTAAAATAAAAATTTGCTAGTTATTACCACAGTGTCGGATCTCATTTATTAGAATTTTATTTTCACACCATCGGGTGTTTGTCTTCATGTATTGCAATGGTGCGGTTTGCGTTTTCTATTCTTACATACATACCTGTACAACATTTTTTGCACATTTCTTTGCTTTGCTTTGTGTCTAACCTCGCTCTTATATGCTCAATGTTTGTGCACATGTATGTGGCTGTTTTAAGTGCAGACAATTTTGCTACCATCACAGTGTGTTTTGTTGACATTACTCTATTCTTATGTGCTGCCTTGTTACAATTTTCTTTATTCTTATTTGAATAACTACTAAACAATTAGTATAAAGAATTCATCCAAGAAACTTTTATCTCGATCGCACTCAATCTGAAACGTTCACCTCAAACTGCTAACCCAATGTAGCAAAAAATCTGTACGTGATGGAGCAAATTGGTTACCAGATTTGGATTCAGCGCACCAAAAAACGTAAAAATCAATCGAAACATTAGAGGCAGTTTAAAAAACATTTTTTTTAGTGTACCTGTGTTATAGGAAAATACTTAACTTGCTTGAAAACGTGATATTGCATGGATCTTTTAGCGATTTTTTAAAAAACTTTTTCTCCTTATTTTTCTTCTTAAAATAAAGCGTGTCCCAACGCCAACTCTTTATGAGGCGCCCGTGCGTTTCTCCATTCAGGGTTTCTCAAGGGACAAAATCACAAATGCGTTTCCTAGAAAAAATCATATTGTACGTGACTAAAATATGTACTGACGTCTGTAATGTCTACCACATTGTTTAAAATATAGCTCAAATAGAGCTCAAATAGAGGAGATTTCTTATAGCCTGAACCTAGCGCAACTCACATAGCAAATCGGCGTTCACCCTCCAATACTCTGGATGATCCGACCACGCCGCGCATGCGGACTCGAAAATCAAGGAACCATTTTTAAATGCCCCAATGGTGCTCTACAATTGGCTAGAGGCTAAACACAAGCTGCCCAATCAATGCTTAGATTTAGACCCCCTGGTTGTACCGTGGCCAAAGTGTGAATCCACCATTGTTCTCTTTAAATCAACAGCTGTTCACGTGTTTTTCCCAATGCAGCTCTTGTTACCGTTTCAATGCACCAACATTGAAGATGGGCAAACGTGTGGTGGAATGACAGACAATGCTGAACAAGAGGAGCTTCTTTACGGCCACAACGAAGCCGACTAGCATGTTCCTGCATTCGAACCCTAAAGGAACGGATCGTTTTTCCAAATCAATGCCCCTGACATCTCCCCAATAATCGCTTGCTTCAACGCGATTACAGACTGGCTCCTAACCCAGAACCTGCGAATAAACTTCAAGAAAACGGAAGTCCTATTCGTAACCAGGAATAAGAAATTTTCCCCCACTGCAACATTGAAGGTGAGAGATGCGGAACTACCATGAAAATCATTGATTCGCTATTTCTTATTCCTGGTTACGAATAGGACTTCCGTTTTCTTGAAGTTTATTCGCAGGTTCTGGGTTAGGAGCCAGTCTGTAATCGTCTTGAACAATTTCGGCGATATCGTAAAAATTGAGACAGTGGGAGACTGTTTTTTAACTGGGGGGGATGTGCGCTGTCATAGTGAAGAAAGGTGTTTCCGGTCGATTGATTTTCAGTAAACAGAGGGCCCCAACCATTCTCTTCTCTTATGATCGGTAAATCCAAATAATTGATGCTATGTTTTTGAATCTCATTAGTGAATTTAATGTGAACATCTTGGAGATTTAACCACTGGAGAAAAGAACTTAAAGAAGATTCAGTGCCCCGCCACAGCATGAATACATCATCGATGTATCGATGCCAGGCCTTAATGTTAGCTAAAAAAGGTGAAGAGGGGAAGCAACGTTTCTCAAAAGCCCCCATATATAAATTGGCTATGGACGGGGCACACGTAGCGCCCATCGCCACCCCTGAAATTTGGTGGTATATAACCCCTTGGAATTCAAAGTAATTTCTAAAAAGAACTAAAGTTGTAAGAGCTTGTAGAAACTGTAACTGTGTGGAAGACAAATCAGCCCGAGCCACCAACGTTTGTTGTACTATTGCTTTAGCGTCTTCTTGTGGGATGCTGGTATAAAGTGAATGGACGTCTAACGTCACCAAAAGAACCTCATCATCTTCAGCCCACCTTGAAAGGTCCTTCAATATGGCCAGAAAATGTGTCGTGTCACGGATGTAAGACGGAATGTTTATCAACAGTGGACGCAAAAATGAATCCAAGTATGTCGATACAGGTTCCAACACAGTTCCCTTTGTTGATACAATTGGGCGGCCCGGAGGCCTGGTTAAGTGTTTGTGAATCTTTGGAACCGTGTAAAATTGAGCTATTCGTGAAGTAAAAACATTCAAAAAACCATGTTCTTTTTTTGAAATGATCTTATCCCTCAGGGCCACCTGTGTAAGGTCTTTGATAAAGACCTGAAGCTCAGCACTGGGATCCTCCATTAAAACAGTGTAAGTAGTAGTGTCACGAAGTTGTGTCAAAGCCTCCTCTAGATAAAATTCCCTTGTTTGTATGACTATTGCACCTCCTTTATCGGCACGGCATATTACCCAATCTGTGCGTGATTGTAGTGTTTTCATCGTGGCTCGTTGAGAACTGGAGAGGCGGGAATTGCGTATAGGATGACTATTGGCGAGCTTTTCCACATCTTGTAAGACTAAATCTTTAAAAATTTGTATTGCTGGATGAATTGGACCTGATGGTGTCCATTGAGACTTGAAGGGCAACTTGACACGTCTTGAGTCTGTTGGCTCAATTGTGCCCTCAGAGACAGGAACTGTAGAAAAATAATTCTTCAAATGGAGCTTGTCACACCGCCCCCCTGGTGGCAATGGCGGGTCACAGCAGAAAGGGGGTGGACATGCAAAGTTTGTTTGTGGAGGAGTTTAGCTCAATTACAGGGCCCAGGTTTTTATAGTCCCGGTAGCCTTCTGTGTAACTAAAAGCTCCCAAGAATATCACAGTCCGAGGGTAGGGAAAAATAAAGGCTTTTATTTCCCGTGTTGAAAATAGGTTCAAATAGCACAGATTACATCAACACAAAAGAATGTCCTTGCTCCAGGTTAAAAGGAAAAGAAACCTGAACTGAAGAAAACCTGTTAACCTCACAGCAATACCAAATGGAATACAGAATCAAACTTTTACCCCAGACCACAGCTATTCCTCCGCTAAGGGCTCAATTCTTTCGGCTAGGCAATAGCTACAATCCATCGGGAGGTCCGAGGGATCATCCGGGAATTCCACCTGCATTGGCTCGCAGTCTGGAATGTCTAGGGGCTCGCCTTCAGGCTTTTTGTATAATGCTTGTATGATGCCCCAATGTTCAGCATCTAAAGGTAAGCCTTTGCTTTGTACACTTTTAGCATGTGGACAGTCTCTCCTGCACACTGGTCCTTCTCTAGAAAGTCTCCTGTTTGGTACAGGTTTGTATTTTGTATCATGAATGCATCTAGAAAGACAGCATTCTCCAGTGCCTTGCTCCTTCTGTGTCACCGCATTCGTAAATTCATAGTCAGTAAAATAGTAATTACCTTTTCTTCTAAGGTTATCACAGTGAGGTGAGGGCTGAGGCCTGTTCCTGCTGGGGCTTGGCTTCTTTGGCACCCCGGTAGGCCTCCGGTTCTCAGGTCGGCCTTCTGCTGGGGTTAAGCCGCACTTGCAACACAGCTTCTTTCTCCCCAGGGCCTTGAAAGTTGCCTTTCAAAATTCCTCTTTCACCTCTCTCCTGGTTACTTCTTGTTGCGCCTTTCAACAGTTGCTGGCCCTTGCCAAACTCAGGCCTTGGACTCTCTGGTACATTCCTTCTCCTTCCAGGGTTAGCTTCCACATGGTATCTTTCCCTCCTGGAAAGTGTGTCCTCTCCCTTTTTGAGATATCTAAAGCAAGTTTCTTCACCTGGCTCTGCTGAGTCTGCTAGGCCGGTTCCATCTGTTAGGACTCCTATTCCTGGGTCCCCCTCTCCTTCCAGGAAAGCTCTCCTTTCTCCTTCCAAAGTTAGCTTCCTTCCTGGATCTGGATCTCCATGCGAATCTGGAACTGGAACTCCTTGCACAACTCCCTGCCAGTCTGACTTTCTCCAGTCATCTGGGCTTTTAAAAGGAATCCTTCCCTTTCTGGATTGGGTGCAGGCCGGTATTGCATCATTGGCTCTAGGGCGTGGTTCCTCAGTCCTCCAGAGGTCCCTCTTGCTCCCCCTATATGGCTCCTCGTGATGCTGCAGCCGGTGTCTGCCTCTTTTTTCTGAGTTTAAAACATTTTCTTCTGCCTGCAGAGGGTCTGCAGTGCCACAAGCTTCCGTATTAAACTCTCAAGATCAATACGGAACTGAAAAAAATCTAATTCTATATTGGGGACATATGAAAGGCCTCTTTCCAAAAGGTCCTGGATGTCTGATGACAGTGGTTCTCCAGTAGTATTGATAACTAGGTTTTAAGGCACTATTTTCCCCGGGATTTTTGTTTTCCCCGTCCTTGATTTTGTGCTGGCTGTGTGTTTTTCTTCTTCTTGGGACAAGTGTCGCTTTCTTCGTCTAAAAAACTTTCCTTCGAGGATTTACTGGAATCCAAGCTTCCCCCATCATCTGTGGTTTCATCAAAATAAACATGCCTCTTGGTCTTCTTCCATTTGCGATTAACGTTCATCCACGGGTATACATAACCCATGGTGTAATCAGCCCCATCACGTTTTAATTTTTTCAATTTTTTTGTCATTACTTCGTGCCGTACCATATCCAATTTTTGTTTAATCAACCCCTGATGACTAGCAAATTGCTCCTCAGATTCTTTTGTTTTTAAAGTAGTGATGTGAGCGGCAATCTCCTTTGATAGGGCTTCCACTTGCGTTTTAGCTGAATCAATCAGTAGAACCATTAAGTCCAACGAACATTTGTTCAGGGTCTTGTTCCATTTTTCCATAAAACCAGGATCAAGTGAGGCTGTTCTAGGCTCCTTGTAGACCCGTAGGCCTCTAGGAATCTGTTGGCGGTTAATATATTCCAATAAAGAAGATCTATGTAAATCAGTCCTGATCCGCCGTTTTTCCAATTTTTCCACTGTTTCCCATACAGTCTCAACGGTATCTCCTCCAATAGCCGCTTCATTTTTTGCAAAAGGTGTTTTTTCTTTTAACAACGTGGTAATGTATTCTTGGGGGAAACTGAAAGTTTCCTGCCATAACGAAGGACCTTCCATACTATAGAAGTACTAAATCAAAACTAGGTCAATTTGTGTGAATGACTACTATATCACAACTGGAAAAATACCTCATTCAACAGTCCACTAATACAATCTTATTCAGTATTTTATAATTGTCACAACATAGCCTCAGAATCAACCATTGGCACTAATAACTCTGGATATTGTTTGATATTTCCAGACATGTGCCGGTATAACATCAATGGCTTATGTTGGATAGACCATGTCTCATATCACTATTATTCCGAACAAAATCCAATTATAGGAAAATACTTAACTTGCTTGAAAACGTGATATTGCATGGATCTTTTAGCGATTTTTTAAAAAACATTTTCTCCTTATTTTTCTTCCTAAAATAAAGCGTGTCCCAACGCCAACTCTTTATGAGGCGCCCGTGCGTTTCTCCATTCAGGGTTTCTCAAGGGACAAAATCACTAATGCGTTTCCTAGAAAAAATCATATTGTACATGACTAAAATATGTACTGACGTTTGTAATGTCTACCACATTGTTTAAAATATAGCTCAAATAGAGGAGATTTCTTATAGCCTGATCCTAGCGCAACTCACATAGCAAATCAGCGTTCACCCTCCAATCCTCTGGATGATCCGACCACGCCGCGCATGCGGACTCAAAATCAAGGAACCATTTTTAAATGCCCCAGTGGTGCTCTACAATTGTCTAGAGGCTAAACACAAGCTGCCCAATCAATGCTTAGATTTAGACCCCCTGGTTGTACCGTGGCCAAAGTGTGAACATCCAAAATTTTGACTAAGGCAGTGGACCATATGTCTACAGCTGAGTCAATATCCATAGAGGCTAAATCCTAAGCACGCAAGTTATTGATTGATTCTTGGGGGTCACAGTCTTCCCCAATAACAACTTGGCATCAATTACTTTATAGTCCGACCATGAAACAACATTATCCAATCCAATCCAATGTGTGTCTTCGAGTCAGTCCTGACTCCTGGCGACCCAGAAGCTCCTGGGTATAGGATAACTTATAGTCAGTGATGAGATGCAAGGAAGCATTTATTTATTTATTTAAAAATAAGCATATATCGCTATCATGTACAACATTCTAGGAAAACCAAATCCAAGACATAGCCTAAAACATGAGTAGGCTGGTGCATTATTTGGACAAAATTCATGGCAGACATTGATAAAATCTTAATCTCCTAACACTATTATTGGTTTTCCCATATCATAAATAACAGAAAGAAACTCCATAAAAGGAAACTTGTGTGTTTTCATTAACCCAGAGAGACAATATGTCAAAAGTAAATTACATTTCGAACAAGAGTCAACTAAAATCTCATACCTGTGATCAATAACTACAGTATGCTTAGACAAAGCAAGATCTATAGACTTTTTAAAAATAATTAATGAACCTCCTCCCTTTTTTATACATCTGAGGAAAAACAATTAGCAGATCCCAGTAGGCAAATCACAAGATCTTATTCTGTAAGCCAATTCTCAGTGTTTCAAAATCTGTATGTCGAGATAACATTGCAATTAGATTTTATTTTATTTCTAACTGAGCAGGCTTTACATAAGACAATGCTCATAGGATGTATAGACTCTTTCAAATAAGACATTACATTTTACATAATGGAACTCAAAACCATACAACACCTAAGACCCCTTCTTGACACCCATGACTTTAGATCAGTTGTCAACACACTCATCACCCCACACTTCGACTATTGTAATAGTCTCTTAATTGGCCTACCACAAAAAAGTACATACCTACTCCAAAGAGCCCAGAACATCTGTGCCAAAGTAGTCACAAAAGCCCGCCTAGTAGATCATGTAACCCCAATAATGCTGGAACTGCATTGGCTCCCTATAAACAGCAGAATCAGATATAAAATCCTCCTAATCACATTCAAGCTCCTGAACAACATCGCCCCATCATATCTATCCATGCTATTACATGCCCCATCAGAATCAAGAACTCGCAGACTAAACGCAACACACTCACTTGAAATACCAAATTCATTCAAAAAAACTAAAAAATCCACCAGCACCAGAGCCTTCTCATTCACTGCCCCCATGCTCTGGAATAATCTCCCAATAAACCTTCGGATCATAAAAGACCTCACCCAATTTAGAAAGGAACTCAAGACATACCTTTTCTCCGAACACTATGAAATCCCATATCCCCAAGTCCAACCACACACCATCCCCAAACACTCAAACACAAAGCCCTAAAACCACACTCAACTACCCACACACATACACCCACCACATACTCCCACCACATACACCCCAAAATACTCCCAAGAGATTAAAAAGGAAATAAATTCCTCCACACACACACATATGAAAGGTAGAAAACTCTGACTACCTATAAAAAGGTAGAAAAACTCTGATCAACACTACGCTACAGAAACTTATTAATGTATATAAAATGTAAATAGTTTTGACAATTAATGCACAGTTATTTGTATAAAGTTACAATGTTATAAATCTCTGTTAATAACTATTATCTGTATAAAGTTAAAAAAAATCTCTGTTCCATGTAACTCTGGTAACCCGGAGGCCCTCCTCGCCTCCGACCACATCAATACACAGCCCCTCGAGTACCTCACCCCCCCCCCAACAAATCACAAACAACTGTATTTGGTACAAACATTTTGGTTGCAGCTTTATTTACAACTTGTAAACCGCCCAAAGGGCCTGAATAACAATTAAACATAACCCAGCCCCGCACCCCTTTACCGGAGGATGCCCCCCCACCCGCCATCTTAGTAGCAAGGCGGAGCATCCTCCTCCCCCCCAAACCCCGCCGCCTGCCTCGCCATCCTAGTAGCAAAGGCCGGCTCCCGCCCCCCCACTACCGGGTCGAGACCCCCAACCGGCTGTCTCGCCCCACCCCCAAGGAGCATTTCGCCCCCCACTGCTCATAACCAGGTCAAGCCTGCGCCGCTCCTGCGAGCGCAGACTCTGTACCCCGCACCCCCACCAGCTGCGACAACCTCACCACCCCCCGTCATAAAGGGGCGGGTGGGCGGGAACACGTCCGGTTTCCCGAGGAGCCGCGGCCAGACAAGGACGGCCACGCGGCTCCTCGCCAGCAAGCACCGCCCCCCCGCCGACCGCCGGCCAATGAAATCGCCCCGACGTTATGACGGAGCGATTTCAAAAGCCGCGCTCGCCGTTCCCACACAACCCTCCCCTTCCCCCCCCCCCCCCCCAGCAACCCCGCACGCTGGAGGCCGAGGCCGGGCCCGGGCCCAGGTTACTGACGGCCGCGGGACCCGGCCCGCGGCCTCGAGCATTAACTCTGGTAACCCGGAGGCCCTCCTCGCCTCCGACCACATCAATACACAGCCCCTCGAGTACCTCACCCCCCCCCAACAAATCACAAACAACTGTATTTGGTACAAACATTTTGGTCGCAGCTTTATTTACAACTTGTAAACCGCCCAAAGGGCCTGAATAACAATTAAACATAACCCAGCCCCGCACCCCTTTACCGGAGGATGCCCCCCCACCCGCCATCTTAGTAGCAAGGCGGAGCATCCTCCTCCCCCCCAAACCCCGCCGCCTGCCTCGCCATCCTAGTAGCAAAGGCCGGCTCCCACCCCCCCACTACCGGGTCGAGACCCCCAACCGGGCTGTCTCGCCCCACCCCCAAGGAGCATTTCGCCCCCCACTGCTCATAACCAGGTCAAGCCTGCGCCGCTCCTGCGAGCGCAGACTCTGTACCCCGCCACCGGTGCGAGGTATAAACTATCCTCGCACCGCCCCCCCCATAAAGCTGCGACCAATCAGATCCAAAGCTTCTTGCCAATCATTGAGCAATAAGTCCTGGCCAACCGGGGACAAGTGTACCCCGTCAGTACGATACAGTCCAGCGCACCGAGGGTCCGCCCAAGGATGCTGGACCTGCCACCCGCCAGCCTGCTGCAGCCACCGGCCGATCTGCCTGTTGATCTTGGCCAGCCCTCTCGACCACCGCCGCTGCGACAAGCAGGCCGGCCGCGAGATGATGTCCGACCACACAATCGCCAAGCCCGGCCACTGCTCCTGCATCGCCCGCAGATCCCGTTGTACAGCACGAATAAGTTGCCGGCACGTCCAACCGGAAAGATCATTGCCTCCTAGGTGTATCAGAAGTCCCAACGGCAGCCGCCGTCTCTCCGCGTGCTCTCGAACCACTGGAAGTAGCTGCCACCAACGCATGCCCCGCTGGCCGAGCCACACCAGCCGGAAATTACAGGACTCCAAGCCCAGGTGTAGACCCAGCGGACGAGTTGATGCTCTGCGTTCCGCCCAATAGACGAAGGAATGTCCCAGAAGCCACCATACGCCTGGCGGGCCCCGTGCAGCACTCCCGGTCGGCACGCTTGACTGAACACCTGCAACAGAAACACAGCATTAATACCCCCCCCCACACCCCCCCCCCCGACGCCCCTGCAGTTCACAACTGTTCGGGGCGCACATAACCCGTGTAAGCCCTGGAGCTCCAACGCCCGATGCGTTGAATCACCTCACCCCCGAGGCCCGCGGCCGCAGCACTGGTCACCGCACCAATCCGAAAGGAATGAGAAGCGTACCCACGCTCGTCGACGCCCAACCGCCTCAAGGCCATGCGGAAGACCGCAGTGAATTGAAACTGGGTGACGGCAGAACCGTCCTCATGACAAAAGAAACAGCCAGCCCCCACCCGACGCTGACGCCGGTACATCAGCAAGTTCTGCACCGGACAAGATTCCAGACCAGGGATGGCCCGCAACAGCACCCACCGCCCCCGCCCCTGCGGGTCAGTTTTCGAGCGATCCAGAAATATCCGAACCAACTGCCCCTGCAGGTCCACCTGGTGCTCCTGCAACCCTCCCCGACCCCCCCGCCCGCCCGCCTGGGGGACCAGTTCGCTAACTCGAAAGGCCCCAAAGAATGCTGTGACAAACAGCGCCCGGAACAGGACGGCCTCCGACACGGAAGCCGCAACCTCGGGCAAGACACCCCAAATACGCAGCAGCAAGTCATGCGACACGGGACGACGCCAATCCGATGCAGGGGGCTGCACTCGAGCCCAACCGGCTAAGAGCCGCTTCACTAAGTACGAAGTGCCCGGATTGCCCCAACCCGCCACCCTGCAAAAGAAGGAGAAACCGACCAAAGCCGCCCGTGCCGCTGACCGGGACCAACCAGACTCCTTCGCCCAGACTATGAAAGACCCTGCCAGAAGGTCCCCGACGCTGCCACCCCACCCTCCAGCCCCTTCCCCACAGAAACTCACGAACCCGTGCATACCCCCGCAGATAGGCTTTCCACGTACCTGGAGCCAGGGAAGAACGCAGCAACGAGATCATTCCGGCGTCCCAAGCTGCCAGAGGTGCTCCGGCACCACCGCCGCGGTCCCGTCCGCCCCCGGTGCCAATTCCCGAAACCGCTCCCACTGGAAACGAGACAAAGCATCAGCAATCCCATTCTGAACGCCCGGCACATGACGAGCCCGGGCAGTGATATTAAGACGAAGACAAGCCAGCACAAACACCCGCATCAACGCTGCTACCCGTGGACACTTGGGAGAATGGCGATTAATGACTTGCACCACTGCAGCATTATCACACCAGAAAACAACCCGCCTGTCCCGTAACCGCTCCGGCCACAGCCATAAGGCCACCACGATCGGAAATAATTCGAGGAACGTCACGTTGCGCGTCAAACCACCCGAAAGCCACGATGCGGGCCAAGGCACAGCGCACCACGCGCCCTGGAAATACAATCCCATGCCCGAACCACCGGCGGCATCTGAAAACAATTCCAGATCCCGGTTGGAAACCTCCCCGGACTGCAACAACGAGCAACCATTGTAGTCTACCAGAAACGCATCCCAAACGCGCAGATCGGCTCGCATCCCCGCAGTGACTCGGATGCGATGATGCCCACATCGAACCCCGGCCATCGCCAAAGATAATCTTCGCGCAAAGGGCCGCCCCATAGCAATGACCCGACATGCAAAATTCAGGTGACCAACTAAAGTTTGAAGCTCGGTCAAAGTCACCTTTGCAGCTGAACCGACCGCCGCCACCAAGAGCCGCAGCCGCTCTACCTTATCCGCCGGCAACCGGACCACAAACTCAATCGAATCAATCTCTATCCCCAGAAAGGAGATACGAGTCACCGGTCCGACCGTCTTACCCTCCGCCAACGGGATGCCAAAATCCGCCGCCAAGCCTTGGAAAAGCCCCAGCAACGATCCGCACACGTCGGACTGGGCCGGCCCGACAAACAAGAAGTCATCAAGATAATGCACTATAGTCCGCCGCCCAGACATCCGCACCAGCACCCAGTGCAAGAAAGAGCTAAAGGCCTCAAAGTAGGCACACGAAATCGCACAGCCCATGGGCATGCATTTGTCATAGTAGTACTGATTGTCAAAACGAAATCCGAGCAAGGGGAAAGCGGACGGGTGCACCGGCAGAAGACGAAAGGCGGACTCAATGTCCACCTTTGCCAACAGGGCCCCTGTTCCACATTGTCGCACCAGCTCCAATGCCTCATCAAATGACGCATATCGCACCGAGCACAGCTCACGCGGGATATGGTCGTTCACCGAAGCACCGAGGGGGCAAGAAAGATTATGGATCAGCCGATACCGCCCCGGCTCCTTCTTCGGGATGACCCCCAGCGGCGATACGATAAAAGGCGAGAAGGGAGGCCGTTCAAACGGCCCAGCCACTCTGCCTAGAGCACGCTCCGCCGCAATCTTTCCCCGGGCCACCTCCCCCAACCGCCCCACCGATACCGCATTCCCCCGCTCCAACCCCTGAACCGCCCCCCGCACGGGGCTACGAAAGCCCGCGGGAAACCCCGCCCATAACATCGACCCCGCCCTGCCATGTCTGGTAGCCGCGTAAAGCTCTAGCCACGGCTGCAGCGCCCGCCTCTTAATGGGGGTAGGCGCTAGCCCCTCTGCATCCCCGTCACTTACTGGCCGCAGCCGTCCCAGGCACCGCTCGGCGGCTGCACTTGACGGCTGAGTGACCGGCGCCGCAAAGCGAACAGGCGTGCCGGAACTTACAGTCCGGGAAGGGGCAGGACGTTTTATTGAAGCGCCAGCACAGGTCCCCGCCAGGACCGCTCGCTCCCGTTCTGCTCGTCTCGGGCCCCGGGCCCGCTGACCGAAAGGGCCGCTGGCCTAGCGGAGCCGCCGTCCCTACCGCCTTACCCGGACCCGTACCCCCCCCCGCACCGCCCCTTTTTGCCGACATTTGCGTGAGCCAAAGGTTGATATCCTTCATTCCCCACGTCAACTGCCTGTTCTCCTCCATCCTGTCGCGGAACTCCTCATCATAGTTGAGCCAGGCCCAACCTTCGTGCACCTGAGAAGCTGACAAGATGGCATCGGCGTAAGCCAGAAGCTCGCCGTAACAACTCGGGTCCCCATGGCCCCATACACTCGCCAGCCGCAAAAAAGCCCGCGTCCAATTCAACGTGTTCCGTGACACCTTCCGTACCCTCCCCGCTTTCTCGTCTTCTTTACGCTTCTTGCGGCTCTCCCCTGAACGTTTTCTCCCCTCCAACAACCGGAAAATATCCAGGTAACGCCGCTTTACGATCCGCCTCCGCAACTTGCGCGGAACGCTCTCCCACAATTCCGCGCAACGGACCACCGCGGACCCCGCCCCCTCGCACCCCGCCCCCGCCTGCGGGACAACCGTGGAGTCGGCCGAGGAAGAGGCTGAGGACCCGGACGACGAAGAGGACGACGACGTGCTCCTCCGCCGACGCCGTCGGTGCTTCCGCTTCGCCTTGGCTTTTCGTGCCGGCGGAGCACCCTCGCTCGGCCCCACCACCACCCCACCGCCCCCCACCGCAACCCCCGAGCACTCACCTGCTGTCAACTGCGCCGCCGTCGCCTGCGCCTCCGAAGTGGACTCCGTCTGCTCCACCGAAGACTGGCCCAGCTGGCCAGCGGTCGAAGACAGCACCGTGGTTCCGACAGTCGCCGCGGAGGACCCACTCGGAGGCACCGGAGCAGACCCCGACACCTGCAACGAGAGAGGAGAGCCAACACACGGGGAGCCAGCACCCGGGGAAGGCGGAAAGCCCGTCCCCGGAGGCGCCCACCCATACGGCCCCATCCCCCAACCAACGCCCCGTCCCTGCGCCCCGCCAGAGGACCCTAACCCCCCAGCCGCCCAGTCCGCCGCCCCCCAGGGGGATTGCCCAACAGCCAGAAGCCCGGCACCCCAATGGTTCCCCCCCCAGCCCGCCCCCCAGGCCGGAGCTTGCCCAGGTACCGGGGACCAAGCCGGCCACCCTCCCCCTTGCAAACTGGCCCCCCCCCCAACCCATAGAAAGGGGCCCATAAGCACCAGCCACTGCCTGCCCCCACCCAGGCCCCCCCCCTCCTGTACCATCCACCCCCTCACCAACACCCCCGTGAGACAAGCTCGCCGCAACCACCCCCCCCCCACCCTCCTCCCCCCCGACAGCCCAGCCACCTCCCCCGATCCTGGGCCTGCGCCCGCCCCCAGGGGGCTCCTCACCTCCCCAGGAGCCTGAATACCACCTGCAGAGGCCGGGGGAGCCCCCCGCGTCCCGGCCCCACCCGGCCGCGTAGCCGCCTTCCTACTGGCCCCCTGCGCTACGCCGCGACCCGCTCCGGCGCCTGGCGCCGCTCCCGCCCCGCGGGATCCCCGCGGAGTACCCCCCGCCCGAGCCCCCAACGACCTCCTGGCTCCGCGGGAGCCAGCCATGATAGGGCTGCCCTACCCACTGCCCCCCCCCCCCCACTGGTACCGTTACTGCTTTAGCCTGTAGCTTGCAGTAATGGTATTGTATTGCAGGGTATTTCTTTCGGGGTTTTTATTTTATTTATTTATTTATTTTTTTTTTTTGGTAACAGCCCCCCTCCCACGAAGCACTCCTCCACTCGATCGCCTACCCCGCGA
Source organism: Ichthyophis bannanicus (assembly GCA_033557465.1). Taxonomy (NCBI): domain Eukaryota; kingdom Metazoa; phylum Chordata; class Amphibia; order Gymnophiona; family Ichthyophiidae; genus Ichthyophis; species Ichthyophis bannanicus. Next base: position 204,904,018 of record CM066043.1, on the reverse strand, counting down.
CCCCAAAATCCCCCCCCCAACGCACCCAACTCACCGGACCCTCGCCGCCGAAAGAAAGAACACGTCCGGTTTCCCGAGGAGCCGCGGCCAGACAAGGACGGCCACGCGGCTCCTCGCCGGCAAGCACCGCCCCCCCGCCGCCCGCCGGCCCATGAAATCGCCCCGACGTTATGATGGAGCGATTTCAAAAGCCGCGCTCGCCGTTCCCCCTAAACCCGCCCCCTCCCCCCCCCCCCCCAGCAACCCCGCACGCTGGAGGCCGAGGCCGGGCCCGGGCCCAGGTTACTGACGGCCGCGGGACCCGGCCCGCGGCCTCGAGCATTAATGTATACATTAGTATACAAATTTGTTTACTTGTTCCATGTAAACCGCCCCTGATCTCTGGAAGGGGCGGTATAGAAGAAATAGATAAATAAATAAATAAATAAATGAGTAAAGTACTGATAGATTATGTCCTCTTGGACAGGGAAGGGATAATGGACCATAACACTTGCATACTCATGACAAGAGGAATATGTTCATCGAACAAAACATCCATATTTTACCATAGCCCATACTATAAATGAAATAAAAATAATCCAATCTCTGCCCAAACTCTTCAAGAAGGAGTACACAAAGGAGCTCTGTAGTCATGCTCCTTTGTTGGCATGCCTTACCTCCAGCATACCGTGCCTCTGGCATCACTCCTCTACTCTTTTGTCATTAGCATGACAACAGTGAATCTCACCCCTAAGCCAGGGTATGTGGCCTATGATCTCAGTCTCTCAAATGTACTGCTAATACTTGGCGTAGTACTTGCATCATGCCAAAAAGAGCCTCGCCCTAGAGTTCATAAGATGTAATGTGTATAGGCAATTTATCAAGGTGCGATTGGAAATTTCTCTTAAACAGACCTGTGGCTCCCAATATGATAGGAAGTATTTCTGTATCTTTCTGCCACATTTTCTTGATCTCTGACTGCATTTCTTAGTACTTGACAATCTTCTCCCTTTCCATTTCATTCACAAAATTGCTTGGAACTGACACCTCTACTATCAATGTTATTCTGGTGTTTTTCTCCTTTACTCTATAGAGTTGGGTTTCCTTGCATCCAGCTTCTTACCTGTCAGAATAGGAGTATACCAGATGATCATAACCTCTTCAGTATCTATACTTTTAGGGTCATGATCCCAGTGCTTTTCTGGATCAATGATGTTGTAGTGTTTACAGAATTTCTGGTGGATGAAATGTGCCACCTTACTGTGACTTTTTGTATAGAAATTTTCTGCCATCAGAACTTTGCAGCCAGCTATGAGTTGAGTAACTCTTCCCAGCTCTTTCTTACAGAATCTTCATATGTCTGTTTTGTCAGTTTCTTCTATGCTTGCCGTAAACCAGTGATTCTCAACTCAGTCCTCTGGGACCCCCAGGCCAGTCAGTTTTTCAGGATATCCACAATGAATCTGCATGCACTGCTTCCATTCTATGCAGATCTACTTCATGCATATTCATTGTGGATATCCTGAGAACCTGACTGGCCTGGGGGTCCCAGAAAACTGGGTTGAGAACCCCTGCTGTAAACCATCTTGTCCTTAATCCACTGCCTGTGCTGCAACTATACAATTTTCATCCTTTAGTTCACCTTTCCTTAACTGTTCATGTGTCTGAATGTGACTTACAAATGGTTCCTAGAATAACATTTGTATGTCCAACTGTATTTGCATATTTGCCACTTATTTTTTTTCTTGCTTGCTGATCTAATTTATTTGAAGAGTTAATTTTTGTTTTGTTAATTCTCTTGTTTCCTTCTCTACATGAGCTTCTTCTCATTGGAACGTTTGTCCAAGTTAATGATAATGACAAATGCTGAACATTTACTTTCATAGTTCAGAACATTTTGCATATTTGGATCTAATGATGCTATTAAGTAGACCTGGAGGCTTATGATAGTCCTGACTCTAGGGATATATAGTCTCGACATACACTAGTTCTTATAAATTACCTCATGGGTATGGAGGAGTTTTCTTGTTTGTACATCCAATTTTTCAAGATCTTTAAGAGGCCAGTTTACAATCCCAAAGCTGCATGAGAATATAGAAATCACCAGTTGATTAATGACCTTTATCCTATCCCATGATATTAAACCACTTTTTGATAATGATTTTTTATATATTCCTTCTTAAGTTCCTTGATGCCACAGTCCTCAATCAAGAAGATGTTTTCAATTTTTTTCAATTTTCCTCTAAGGAAAGTTGCCTTGGCACATTTGTCATGGCCAAAAGTCATCTTGATGTCATCTCAGAAACTCTTTACTAGATGGAATTGTTCAATTAACTATTGGTCACTGGCATTATAGAGCTTCAAGTCATCTAACAATAAGGGGCTCTTTTACTAAAAGGTTTAATGTATGTTAATCAAGTTAATGCATGCTAGGTGCCCACGGCTCTTTTATTTCTGTGGGTGCAATGCCACTTAATGCATGTTAATTCATTAACATGTGCTAACCTTTAGTAAAAGGGCCCCTAAGTGTACTATTACTTCTGAATTTTTACCTTCTTTAGGATTAAGGCTAAATCTGTATCCCAAAGAGTTGAAGAGAGTACTCGGTGTATAAGAGCCATACAAAACAGAACTTTCAGAAAGCCTTTGACAAGGTCCCTCATCAGAGACTTTTGGCAAAACTAAAAAGTCATGGGATAGGAGGTGATATACTGTACTATTGTAGATCAGGAACTGGTTAATAGATAGAAATCAGAGGGTAGGGCTAAATGGCCAATTTTCCCAATGAAAAAAGGTGAATAGTGGAGTACCCCAGGGATCTGTGCTGGGTCTGCTGCAAATACCTGTCTATCGGGATTACCTCCACATGCAGTGATTGTATTTTTCTTTGATGAACTTTTTCCAAGAGTTGTTTTCATTCTCTTTTTCTTCTGGCACTGTGTTTTTGTTGATATAATTCTTTCAGCAACAATTTTGACTGCACAATATTGTATTTGATTTATTTCTGTGATGTCAATAAATGGTCCATTTCCAAATACATCCTGCTAGATCAATCCAGACTAGTGGGTTATGTCCCCCTTCCAGCAGATGGTGAGAGAGAGAAAAATTCCCAAAACTTTGTGACATCACCCTTGGTATAAAATCCTATCCTCCAAGGGGAACATCAGTATAACCATAACAAGCAGCAGGAATTCAAACAGCCAAGGAAGCACAAAGCCAAACCAAAATGAGTTCATAAACAAATAACTTTTATAGCAAGCTAAATTAAACAATGTGAAACAGGACCCACAGGCTAAGGAAGTATGTACATGGCTGGGTACAGCAATGTCACCAATAAGTAATGAGAGTCTTAGCTAGGCGACAGACTAAACAGTTTAGAGGGGCGGGTCCTGGACTGATCTAGCAGGATTCCAGGAAAGGAAATTATCGGTAAGTAAAATTTCTCCTTCCAAATACATCCTGCTAGACTATTCCAGACTAGTGGGGAGTATCATAGCTAAACCACTCAAGGGTGGAAAGAAACAGCTGCAGTCAAGAGAGAGGATCTGATGCAAGCTGCTTCTCAAGCTTGGACATCCAAGCTATAGTGACATGCAAATGTAGAGAGGGAGGACCAGCTGACTGCCCTGAAAATATCTAGCAGAGTTACTCATGAGCATTCTGCCCAGGAGGTAGCCTGGGCCCACATAGAATGTGCCTGAAGACCTACGGGCACAGGTTTGGTCAATAAAATATAAGCTGACTCAATAGTCTGCTTGATCCAGCGTGCAGTGGTCGCTTTGGAAGTGGCCGTTCCTTTTTGTGGACCAGAAGCCAGTACAAAAAGGTGATCGGAGTGACAAAACATATTAATGAGTTTGAGGTAATGGCATTACGCTTTGCCAACATCCAACAGGTGAAAGACTCGGTTGTCACCCGAGGACTGCTTCTTAAAAAAGGAAGGAAGCACAACCGATTGGTTGACATGAAAATTCAAAACGACGTTAGGCAGAAAAGAGGGCATTTTCGAATGATAACCCCCTCTAGGAAAATAGACAGAAAAAGAGCCCAGAAAGAAAGTGCCTGGAGCTCCGAAATGCGCCGTGCCGAAGTGACTGCTATAAGAAAAACAATTTGGAGATTCAAATCTTTGAGAGCTGCCCTATGGAGAGGCTCAAACAGGGTATGGGTGAGCATGCAAAGCACTAAGGGCAGATCCCAAGAAGGGATGATGGGATGAGTTGGGGACCTCAGGGAGTGAACGCCCTGCAGAAAACATCTACATGAGAAGCAAGAAACCACCCATGGAGAGGTCCAAGAGAGCAAATAGAATGCTAGGTATCATAAGGAAAGGAATGGAAAATAAAACAAAAGATATTATAATGCCTCTATATCGTTCCATGGTGAGACCGCACCTTGAATATTGTGTGCAATTCTGGTCGCCGTATCTTAAAAAGGATATAGAGTTATTAGAAAAGGTTCAGAGAAGAGCCACCAAAATGGTAAAGGGGATGGAAGGATACTCCTATGAAGAAAGGCTAAAAAGGTTAGGGCTCTTTAACCTGGAAAAGAGACGGCTGAGGGGAGATATGATAGAAGTCTATAAATTAATGAACGGAGTGGAACGGGTAAACGTAGATCGATTGTTTACCTTATCAGAATATAGAAAGACTAGGGGACATGCAATGAAGCTACAGGGTAAACTATTTAAGACTAATAAAAGAAAATATTTTTTCACTCAACGTGTAATCAAACTCTGGAATTTGTTACCGGAGGATGTAGTAAAGGCTGTTAGTGTAGCTGGGTTTAAAAAAGGTTTGGACAAGTTCCTGGAGGAAAGGTCCATAAACCATTATTAAGAAGGGACCCAGGATATCAATGCTTGACCCAGTACAAGCATTGCGGAACCTGTGTCTTTTGGGGAAACTGCTAGGTACGTATGACCTAGATTGGTCACTGTTGGAAACAGGATACTGGGCTTGATGGACCTTGGTCTGACCCAGTATGGCATATCTTATGTTCTTATGTCCCCAAAAGCATGTTAAGGCCGCAATCTGCACCTTTAAAAAATTAAGGGCAAGACCTTTATCAAATCTGTCCTGAAGGAAGGAAAGAATGTCTGGAATATCAGCTCACCAAGGGGAGAGAGGGATCTCTGAGAACACCAAGATTTAAAAAATTCATCAGATCCGAGCATAGGCACGTGAGGTAGAAGACCGTCGAGTCCGTAATAGGGTAGCCACTACTTGCGGTGAATAACCTTTGCGATGCAAGCGACGCCGCTCAATAGAGAAGCCATCAGAAATAAGGAGCAGGGTCCATGAGAACCGGCCCCTGAAACAGGAGACCTCTTTGGGCACCGAGGGGTAGGGGTGCCTCCTGCAGGAGGCAGAGGAGATCGACATACCATGGGTGCCAAGACCAATCCGAGGCCACCAGCAGTACCCATCTTGAGTGTGACTTTATCCGACGGAGTACATGGCCGATTAGCGACCAAAGAGGAAAGATGTAGAGAATCTGGTTTGAGAGTGATGTCTGAACCAGAGCATCTAGGCCATGAGAGTTTGGTTCCTTTCAATGACTAAAAAAGATTGACATCTTGGTATTGGAAGAGGTGGCCATTAGGTCGAATCCAATGACCCCAACAACGTACAATGTTCGCAAATGCCCATGAAGCTAGCTCTCCCTCACCGGAGTCCAGGAAATGATGACTCAGGAAATCTGCTTGAATGTTCTCCATTCCCACAATGTGCTGTGCAGAAAAAGCCAGGAGGTTAGATTCTGCCCAGAGAAATAGAAGAATCATTTCCAGGGCCACTCTGGGACATTTGGTCCCATCTTGTCTGTTGAGTTGTCACAGTGATGAAATTGTCAGAAAGAACTTGGACTGCTCAGCCGTGGAGGTGAGATTGAAAGAAGAGTAGAGCCAGATGAACAGCCCGGGCTTTGAGGCGAATGATGGTCCAAGAGGCTTCTTGAATGGACCACGATCCCTGCACTGCCTATCCCTGGCAGTGTGCTCCCCAACCTGCAAGGTTGGCATCCATGGTGACCACCATCCAATGTGGAATTTCCAAGGGAACGTCCTTCAACAGAGATGCTGTTCGTCATAAGAGGCCAGAGTTGCACAGGAATAGTGAATGGTTGCTTCATCACGATAAAATCCCAGCTCACGCATCACATCTTGTCCAGCAGTTCTTGGCCAAACACCAAATTGAGCAAATATGTCAGTCTCCGTACTCACCTGACCTCACACCCTATGACTTTTTCTTGATTCCAAAACTGAAATTACCACTGAAAGGAAGGAGATTCGACAACTTGGAGACTATTAAGCAAAATCTGACACAGCAGTTTCACAGTATAATGAAAGAGGCATTTCAAAATTGTTTCCAGCAGTGGCAGGAAAGCTGGAGGAAGTGTGTTTTATCGGAAGGGGACTATTTTTGAAGAAGACTGAGTGCAAGAACTGTCAGAGTTATACTTCTTGTGTTATTGTACAAGTCTTGATACATGATCGCACCATATACAATTAAGTAAAACCTGAAACAAGCGAGGAAGACATGAAGATTTGTGCAGCAACTGAATAAACCAGTGGCAAGGCCAAGCAGGTAGAAGAGACTGCTTGGTGGTGGAGCGGAGTATTTAGATTATCTGCCTGGAAATAAAAGGGGTTTTTAAGTCTACTATAGACTATTATTGCAGTGCTATGCTGGGACATGGGAATTTTGCTCAAGGGATTTGTGCACCTATTCAGTTAGAAAAACATATCCTAAAAGACCACAGTTTTGGTAAATATATGGATTCCCATGGGCCAAGTGGGAAGTTGGTAGCAGACGTCTGCAGTGAATGCTAATGAGGGAGATGGCACACCATTAACAATAATGAACTGTTACTCCGAGGGAGTAATAGACTAAAGACTCTGGGTATATATTTGGGTAGCCCGAATTGTTGTATTAAAGTACTGAATAACAGGAAAAGCTAAGAACTGATGGGAAGCAAGGGGACTAAATCCTGCAGGATTAATCTGGCAGGGTAAGCCCTGTCTGTGCTGTGTAGTTTTAAAACATTTATGGGACTAAAGTCTAGAGAAGGATATAACTGTATTGAGTGAATGCTCTCTGAGAAAGAAATTGGGAACTCAGAAGACATGAGGCCTTCTCATAGACCGTTATCTCCTCTTTATTTGCAGGAGTCCATTTATTGTAGTTAATCCTCTTCTCTCCTACCACAGTAGGTCCGTGAGCAAGTTCAGCATGGCTTTCATCTGTGGCAGGGGTGTTATCTTCATCTGCAGTGTCTGCAGTATTGCTACTACCATCTCTAGCTCTAGCTCATAAGCTAGGCATGGGCACCTTTTATCCTGGGCAACATGCGGCCAGTATTTTCCTTTTCATTCCTACCATACTTCAATTGCAGTGTTGCCTTGCTGAGATTTGGTATAGATTTTAAACAATGGGGTCACCATATGAAGATACTCAACAAGACTTCAGGAGAACTCTTTATTCTCTCCCCTTCCTTCTCCTCTTTGGTTGTGTGTCAGGTAACTCTTGGACCCCTTCTCCTCCTGTCCTCCTTGTTCTTTCATTTGCCTCCAGTCCAAAGGAAATCTGATGACTCCATGACACAGGCTAGGTCAGCAAATAGGCCAGCTCAGTAAAATAAAACCCTTAGGATGCAGCGCCCCTGCTGTACCTGCTCTGATGCTTCACAGGGTGTGAGAATCACTTCAGAATGACAGGGCAGCTTCCTGGTGTGAGGTTCCATCATATAGCACATCAACTCCAATTAAGGAGCAAGAAGACCTCCATTCTTTAAATCTGCTACCTGGGCAAGGTTGACAAGGCACTTGCTAAAATAATCCAGAAAGATACTTTCCCCTCCAAAATCACTGGCATTTATCCCAAAAGATTAGCCCCCAGTGTCTCCAGTGGGTTGGGCTCCCTCAGTGTACTCTCTGAAAATTACCAAACAATATTCTTATGCTGCTTCCAGAGCAAAACCAACCCTTGAATCAACCCAGCAAAGAATAATAAGGAGCAGAGAGGCTTCCTAACCTGGATCACTTGAAAAACAAACTTTTACATGTCTTCAATCAAGTTCAAAAAAATATGTACTGTGATGCAGTGACCGGTACAGAACCTATGGTAATAGGGGAAAAAGAAGAGCTTACCTTGGAATCGCATAGGCAGCAAGCATATTCAGATTACAAGGAGCAAAAGAGTAGTGGAGCAAGGTTTCCACACACTAGTCATGACGCAGCAGAAAACCAACAAGCTAAACAGGAGCACCTGTTCAGGGAAGCATGTACAGCGTGCAAGAAACAGGAAGATAAAAGCTGCTGGGAAATCCCAGCAGGGGGAGGTGGCAGAGCAGGAGTCTCTCAGGCCAGAGAGGGCAGTGTCCTGGGAGGAGGGAGCAACCAGGTGGAAAGCAGACGTCACAGGCAGGAGAGCTTGCTGGATCCAGGAAGCAGTGGGTGTGTCCCGGTAGCAAGGAGCAGAAGGAAAAAGGTCTCTCCAGAACGTGGCTATAGAACTGCCCAGACTACTGGTGGCTGGAGGTCCCGAGAAAGAGCACTCCACAGCCCAAAGAGAGAAGCCCGGATAACAGGGGGAAGAGGGGAAGCCAGCTGCCATGGAGGAAAAGCTAAGTACTCTATTTTCCCTAGAGGGCAAGAGGTGGGCACAGCCAGTAAAGCAAAGGCTAGAAGCTTAGAGGAAAATCCTCATTACTGGAAAGAGAGAGAATTCCCAGGAGAAACTGCCCAAGGTACAGGTGCCCAGAACCCTGTCTATATAGAGCAGTTTCCTGCTAGAATAACCGGTGTCTCACAAGGATGGGGTTGGGATAATACCAGCTGCAAGGATTGTTACCCACCTGAAAACCCAGACTGTGAGCCAATGCAGTGGGAAAACGCTAGCTGTGATTGGGAATCCAGTCCCATGGATTGCACACTATGTTTCTCAGATGAGATTGAATCTTTATGTTGAACAAGCAAGCTGAAGCACTGTGATAATTACTTGGAGAAAAGAGTTTATTTTGCTGTGAAGAAACAGTTGTTTTGTTTATCCTCTGTTGCCGTTAAAAAGGAAGTCTTTAAGGGAAGGGGAATAAAGCCCTGTATTTATTTTTGCCTATAACACTCGACTACAGACTGTTCTTACATTAGAAGGCAACTCGCGCCTCACGGCCCTAGGCGGCTGCCTAATAGGGACGTGGAGGTGCGTCACAATACATGTTAAAAACTAAACTTGTAGAAATATCCTTAATAGTCTATCACCATCTGGCTATGATTTACCATCCTCATCTACCAGTGTTAACAGTCTCCAGGATCTCATTGACTTTATCTCTGTCCTTTCTGGTCAGTATCCTAATTTATTAATGATTGTTGACTTTAATATCCATGCAGACAATCCCCAAAGTTCTTGAAAAAGGGTTTTCTTAATTCCATGAATGCTCTTGGCTTTCAACAACTTGTACATTTCCCCAACCTTATTTTTAACCTTCCCTCTTCTGATACAGATGTGTACCTCTGAGTGTTTTCATTTTCCGTTTTAGGTATGTGGACACCTTGACGGGTGGTACCCCATAGCCTATGGGGAGTTGAGGTGATTGTTGAGCTATCGTTGTTTCTAGAAAAAGCTCTTATGAGCGCTTTGTGAATGTATATGAGGAATTTGATATTTATTTGGCTTCAATGTTAGTTAATGAAAAATAGCATAAAATTAAATTTAAAAAACAAACTATATTGTATATAGATATAGAAATTATGCTAAGCTTAGCCGGTTCTCTCTTAATTGGTTTATTAGTGTAATTAGGAGTGGAGGAGTAGCCTAGTGGTTAGAACAACTGCCTAGTACGCAGAAGATCAAGGGTTCAATTTCCACTGGCACTCCTTGTGACCTTGGGCAAGTCACTTTACCCTCTATTGCCTCAGAAGAAAAGGCTGGCAATCTACTTCCAGTGATACATTGCCAAGAAAACCCAGAGGTAGCTGGGTTGCTATGAGTCAACATTGACTTGATGGCACTAAAAAAAAAAAAAAAGTGTAATTAATCAAATTCATTATAAAAAGGAGTTTTTTCACCATTAATGTTCTAAGAGATTATGGACCCGATTCCATAAAGCAGATAACGAGGCACCTTATTCTGCCTCCATCCCCCACTGCATGCACAGAAGTACTGTGCGTGCAGTGGGGGATGGAGGCCTAACAGGGCTGGAGAGCGGGCGGAGCCGACCCCCAAACGTACAGGGCCATTTCCAGGATGGCCCTGTACGTCCGGGAAGTGCCAGGAGGCTGCCATGCTTATTCCATCTTTGAAGTGGAATAAGAGTGGGGTGCCGCCCCCCCCACATGTGGCCGGCAGATGCCCCGGAGTCCAGGAGCCCCCCCAACAGGAGCACCAGGACACAGAGGGTACATCCCATCGGGGTCAGGCAGCGGGGACACAGGGGCTCGGGACTGGGGCAGATGAAGCCGTGGGGAGGATGTCCCCACGGCTGCAGGAGGGGCACGCCAGGCCGTCCTCGGCCCGATTCTGACAGCAGCAGGAACGTTTTGCTCCTGTGTTTCAGAATCAGGTCCAAATGGGCCCATCCTGCACAGAGCCATTCGGATGGCCTGGATGGGCCCCTTCCGGAATTGGGCTCCACTCCTCTTGGGCACAGTGTTGCCCTGTAGAAGAGTTTTTACTCCTTTGGTTTGTGAAGTGTTATTTCTTGACTTGAGTGGTTCAGCTCCCTGGGCTGTGTGCAGTCGCAGTCTAGAATGTTTAGTATTGAGAGCTTTGCTCCTTTCTTTAGTAACAGGTATCAGTAACATAGAGAGTGTGCTTTGGTGATCTGGTGATATGTAAAACATAGTCCAGGTTTTTTTGGGCGTGATATCCCAAAAGTAGCCAGCTACACTACCTTTTTTTTTTTCTAATTTCCATTTTATACAACAGAAAAAAAAAGAAAGAAACATGCAAAATCAAGATGTACAGACATCCATAAAGAAACAATAACCATCAATTACAATATTTGCCGTTAGACCTTGTCCAGAGGAGAAGAAAAGCGCAACTACCTCGAAGCCCAAGATACTTACAAGCTCAAATTCCACTCCCTAAAATATAAAAACCAAACAATAATACATCATAAAAACTACCCATCAAGTACAACAGGCCCACCCACTCCCTACTCCTCACAAATTCCTCAAGCTGCAGAGGGTCTATAAATACATGACGGACACCCTGCAATGCAACCAAACATTTACAGGGAAATCTTAAAAAGAATGTAGCTCCCAATGCTATCACATGGGATTTCAGTTGGAGAAAAGTCTTTCGCCTTAATTGTGAGACTCTAGCCACATCTGGAAAATCAATATTCTCTGGCCACAAAATAGACTTAATTTATGCTCAAAGTAAAGTCTCATAACCTGAGACTTATCAATATCAGCACCAAAAGAAGCCACTAAAGTAGCCATACCAGAAATAGTGTCCATAGATTACTCCAAAAACTGGGACAAATCCATAGAGGCCTGGGGGGACTCAGCGGCATTAACAGATATTAACTTACCTGGTAGATAATACACATTAGAAACCTTTATCACATCCACATAATCCATTTTCAAATTCTCCTTAAAATTCTTCCTTAACAATATCAATAGGGAAAGGTAATGAGTTTTGGGGAAATTATATATTATATTCTTATATTCTTACTTCATACAGAATTCTCCAAATATTCAAACTGCCTATGCAATAGCAGGTTATCATGTATCCCTGCCACGCTGGCAGCCTAAAAATTGCAAACTTGTCGTTCAACCTTAGTTACCCCCACTCCTAACTGAGATAACACCACATCCTGTTGCTCACACTGAAAAAGGAGGTTGTCTGATCAATTACAGATTTAAGATAAATATTTGTTTGGGCAACCATATTCCAAATATTTAGTAAAGTAAGAGTCTGGAGTGGGCCCCAGCAAAGGTTGTGGAGCTACAGCAGAAACATCAAATTGTAAACATTTCGGCATGGAAGCAGATGAGCTACTTGGAAAGGAACCACAGAGAGATCCAGAAAAGGAACACCCACTCCCGGGGACTGCTCTCCCTCTCCCGACTGTCCTGGGATAGTTAATGGTTGAAGTGGTGGGGTACGAACAATGGGACTTAAAGAAGCCCCTGATTCAGAGGACGATGATACCAGCTTGGGAGTACTTGCCGATGTTGTTACACCTGCAGGGGCAGCATGCCTGTCCATGGGACCGACAAGTTTACTCACGCCAGATGAGCCTGCCACGGTCTCTGGTCCTTTGATCTTCCTCTTATGGGGCATGTCTCCTACTGCCCACCCAGGGCAACAAACTGGCAATGAAGAGGCAACAAAGGGGCAATTCCCTTTGTTCAAATGTCCGTGGCCACGCGTCCGCGGCCTTACAGAAAAGCTCCAGCTTTTGTAGAGGCATCATGCTCCGGTGACAGTGCCGTGTGGGTGGAGCCAAACCCCCAATCTGGTCTCCACACTCCCGTTGGGGTACGCGGGGCCTCTTCACACTGCTGGCTGTGATCTCCTCCAGCTCCCAGGCAAGAACCCTCTGCTCCCCTAACTGCTTTTACCACATCCTCTGGCAACGAGTTCCAAAGCTTAATTATTCATTGACAGAAAAATATTTTCTCCCGTTTGTTTTAAATACACTACTTTGTCACTTCATGGCATGTCACCTAGTCTTTGTACTTTTTGAAAGAGTAAACAATCGATTTGTGTTTACCCATTCCACTCCACTCAGGATTTTATAGACCTTTATCATATTTTCCCTCATCCATCTCTTCTCCAAATTCTTTTGCTAAATTCTTTGCAACTAATCAACCTTAGAGAAAGCCTTGGATTTCCCTGAAGTTCAAATTCTTTGCTCATCTCATCTAGCTCCCCTCCTACTACTGATAATTCAAATGGCTCTATTCATTTATGGTCAGATCCCCTCCTTTGCCTTACCCAAGGCTATTGGTTTAGTTCAATCCGTCAGTTTCCCCAATGATAGCATTCCCCTGCAACTTATTAAGAACCTTTGATTGGCCTTTCACCATATCTTCTTTCGATGTTCAACAATAGCTTCTTCTTGGGGATCTTTCATAGTCAATGGAAACATGCCATTGTTCGTCTCCTACTAAAGAAACCCTCTCTTAATCCTTACAGTATCAACAATTTGCATCCTATCCCTAATCTCCCTTTCATCTCTAAAATTTTAGAGAAAATAGTACATGGCCAACTACGTAGTTCCCTGAGGATACCAATGCCCTTCACCCAAGACAAGCCGACTTTCGCCCTGGTCACTGCACCAAGCCCCTCCTTGTATCTCTTACCAATAAAATCAACTGTAGGCTTAGCAATGGCAAAATTACTATTATTGTCTCCCTTGATTTAACCACTGCATTTGACATGATTGACCACTCTGCTAATTTTCCATCTTTCTGATATAGGTGTGTGCGACACAGTACTTAACTGGTTCTTGTCCTATGTGAGTGGCCACACTCTGTCAGCACAGGTGATCAGTCCTTCTCCAGTATTTCCCTGCCCTCAATACTCTTCAATCTTTCCAAGTCTCTGCTTGCTACTCTTATTCAAAGTCTAGGCCTAAGCTGTTTCTTTTATGCTGAAGATGTTCATATGGTGCATTATACTGATTCCATTTCCCAGATCTTATCAACCTTAATCACTGTTTGAATTCTGACGCTGATTGTCTGCTCTGCAATTCATTAAAGCTGAATACTACCAAGTCTGTAGCCATGTGGGTCATGCAAACCTTGCTCAATCCCCCTCTTTCACTAGTGACCTACAAATTTCAGCAATAGTTAAGCCTGCTTTTTTCACCTTGAAAAGTCTATGTGCTGCCAAACCTTTGTTCTCACAAGCCAATTTCTACTCTCTGGTCTTTATTTAAAAGATTTTTTATACCGCCTTTACAAAGATCAAAGCGCTTTACATTAAAACAACATTTTATATTAAACAAGTGGTTTGCCTTCCTCCTCAATAGGCTCGAATACTGCAATTCTTTTGTACTGTGGTTACACTTGTTCTTCATTCCATTGGCTGCAACTGGGTTTTTATGCATTCCATTTGTTTACAAAACCAAAACAAATTCAAAACAAATAATACAAAACCAAAACAAATAATATCACATAATACAAAAAGGTTTAGAAAAGAAAACTATATCTCACAAGCCCACGTCCAGAGGAGACCTGTACCATAACAATAAAAAAAATAAACGAAAAACACTGATTACCCAGAAAATGAAATACATGAACCCATTTTTAACTAAGCACGCTAGCAAAGCAAGCATCTAAGGGATACAGCCATTTTGAGCCACAGAATGAGATTTAAAAAAATCTTCCAACTGTGATTCTTCCACAAATACATGGCTGCATTTACAGAAATATGGGAATATATACCCGAAGGCATTATAAACAATCAACTGGACTAAATCCAGTTTACAGATGTGCATTATTGTAAATAGCCACCTACCCTCATCTTTCACTGCTTAAATGTACATAGTTCCCCCAGTTCAACTCCATGTTATCTTCCCTGTTATATGTAAACACAGGGCAGCTCTGTTCCCGCCCTAGAGTCAAATTGTTATCTGTAAACTGCACTGATAATAAAGAGCGCGGTATAGAAAAGCTTCTAAATAAAATAAATAAATGGCTGCCCCTCCCCCCCCCCCGACGTCACCAGGTATTTGCAGGAAATTTTTTAAAAGAGCGTAGCGCCAATATCTAGGACACGAGGCTTCAAAGCTAAAAAGCCACCTGGCCTGAGTTTGCCTGGAGATGTCGGGGAAGATACTGACCTTTTGCCCACAAAAGAGCACATACAGTCAAACCTCGGTTTTCATGATTAATCCGTTCGCAAAAGTCTGACTAAAACCGAAACGTATGAAAACTGAAGCAATATTTACCATAAGAAATAATGTAAATCCAATTAATCCGTTCCAGACACCCAAAATTATTCATAAAAAATACATTTTATAGAGAATAACTATATTTTTACATACAGAAAACAATGAGAAATAAATATAAATGACTAATGAAATGGATAAATGAACATTTAACATCACTGAAAGCAAGCTAAGTACAGTACTGTACAGTACAGTATGTTAACATCTGGCCTTAGCCACCCCTGACAAGCTGCTGTGCCCAGCTCTCTTCGGAATCACATTGGATTCAGCCCACATTGGATTGCCTCTCTAACTCTGACCAGGCTCGAGGATGTGTTTCATTTACATGCTCAGCTGGCTTTCGCTTCTCATCACGCTGGCGATCGGTGAGTCCGGGGGGCAGTGCTGCCGGGACCGGGCGGGCGTTCTGGCAGTGTATACAGACCGGTGTGCAGCACGAGGGTGTATGTATTTACAGTACTGTAATTTACGAAAACCGAGGCGATGTATGAGAACCGGGACAAAATCTCAGTCAAAAAAGACGTTGAAAACCGAAGCAATGTATGAGAACCGGGACAAAATCTCAGTCAAAAAAGACGTTGAAAACTGAAGCGTATGAAAACCGGGGCAAATGAAAAACGAGGTTTGACTGTATTTCTTTTGAAAATGCAATGTCAAAATGACATTCTTATTCATTTCTGAACTGAGGGATACAAGCAGGGTTGCCCAAGTAACAATCTCATCATTCGAGGATTCACTAAAATCAGATACATTCAGGCTTTCTACCAGAGCTAGAATAACTTGCCCCTCCCTCCCCTCAATAACAACTTTCACTCCACGAGGCAGATAATACAAATTATTAATGAAAGGTTTAGCCACATCTTGATAATCCAAGACATCAGTCAAGTGTTTATGAAAAAGAACTAACGGTGACAAGTAACGGGTAACAGACAGGTAAGACATCTAAGGTTCTTAGCTCGGGAGGCATTTTCAAGGAACTCATATTGCCGATGGAGAATAAGTCTGTCTGTAATAAAAGATGTAGACGTTCCTTGCAAGGCAGAAGCCTGAGATTCAACCTTCTGCAAGGGAGAGTCCAAAACAGCAAACTGTAAATCCTGTTGGGCTAATTTCGCCAATGTTTCCTCGTAAACTTTTAAAATTGGGAGATAGTAACACTCAAAGAGACGTCAATCTGCGACAATATTTACTAAATATCTAATAGGGAAATGTCAAGGTGTTTATCACCTGACACTAACAATCCCAAAAAATCTTGTATACAGATAGATACCACTGGGACCTGCACAACACGAGGCAGGGGAATTGTACCAGGCTCACACAAAGCACTTAAGCCTCCAGCTGCGCAAGATAAATCACAGGAATGCAACTGCCCCTCAATAATCAAAATGGAAGTCACCGGACCCTGTAACCCATTACTAGCTGGCGAGGTTGGGTTATCCTCCGAGGCGGAAGAAGAACCAACTAAGGAGACCGGGCTGTTGGAGTACGGCAAAGAATGTTCTTCTGGTCCAATACAATCACCACAATGTGTTTGTCCATAGGGTCAATGATCTTAGCAGTCTTGGAAGGATTAGATATACTCACGTTTGATGTCTTCTTTTTCTGTTTGCCCATTCCAAAAACCAAAGCTCCTCATGCTCCTTGGTGCACTAAAGGGACACTTCCCTTTGGGCATACTTGTGGAACAGGGCTGCACTTTAAAGGTCTCCCAGATGACGTGGAAGCCTGGCGCAGCATGATGATCCAGGCAGGAGACAGTACTCCAGCCTACTGCCTGCTTCACACAGCGTGCTGGTGCGGGGTAAGCAGGATACCACTCGAGGTAACAGGCTCCCAAATGCTGGTGCTTAATGCCGTGATTTAAATGCCCCTTGGATGATGTGGACGCCTGACGCAGCGTGATGAGCCGGGCAGCAGAGACAGTACTCCAGCCTACTGCCTAGTTCACACAACATGATGGTCCGGGTAAGCAGAATACCACGCAAGGTAACAGGCTCTCCGCAACTGTTTTTTAATTTATTTAGCTGTATTTATATCCTGCTTTTCACTGGGTCAAAGCAGTCAATTGGGAGATACATTTAACACGAGGGGATATGACACACATATGCTAATACTTACAGGGAACATATTAATATTTAATATTGCAGCTAATCTCTTTATTACAAGCAAATTTAACCAGATCACTCCTCTTTTGGATTTCCTCCATTGGCTTCCCACCTTCTACTGCATTCATTTTAAGATATTGCTGCTAGTACAAAAGGCTTATAGTATTTCTAAGATATAATCTTTTATTTAAATTTCCTATTAGCTCCAAAAGATTCATGTCACTCTGTTCACTCTCAGTATTTAAACCAGTTAGTACTTCCCTTAAAACACCCATCATTCCATCTTTAGCTATTTCACTGCACAGTGATCTGCGGTATGAGACTTCATGTTCCTGCTCTAAGGCCTGCCTGTGGACTTATCTTTCCATGCAGGCCTTCCCTTCTCTTTCTTTTTATATGATTTATAAACCAATTTGCTGGCCTTTTGAACTCAATTGCATTATAAAAGAAATATTAATAAACTAAACTAAACCATGTTACCGCAGGAAGACATTGAACTCCAACTGTAGTTATAGGTACATGCATTGTGGAACGCCACCTGGATTTTAGCTGCATTGAGGGAGGACAATTTTCAGACAGACAATTTATGGGTATAAAATGTATTTTTTACCAATAGAAATCAACTAAGAAAAGCGTCTAGGCACCATCATGGATAATACATTGAGACCCTCTGCCCAATGTGCAGCGGCAGCCATGAAAGGAAATAGAATACTAGGAATTCTAAGAAAAGGAATGAAGAATAAAACCAAGGATATCATAACGACTCTATCGCTGTGTGCTGCAACTGCACCTTGAATATGTGTGCTGTTCTCGTTGCAATATCTTAAAAAGGATATAGTGGAATTAGGAAAGGTACAGAAAAGAGCAACTAAAATGATAAAGGGGATGGAAGGATACCCCTATGACGAAAGGCTTAAAAGATTAGAGCTCCTCAGCTTGGAAAAGAGATGGCTGAGGGGTAGATATGATAGTCTATAAAATAATGAGTGGAACGGAATAGGTAAATGTAGATTGGTAGTTTACTCTTTCAAAAGGTACAAAGACTAGGGGGTATGCAATGAAGCTACAATGTAGAACATTTAAGACAAATTGGAGACAATATTTTTCACTCAATGCATAATCAAACACTGGAATTCATAGTCGGGGGATGTAGTAAAAGCTGTTAGTGTAGCTGGGTTTAAAAGAGATTTGGACAAGTTCCTGGAGGAAAAGTCCATAAACCATAATTATTAAAGGGGACAAGGGAAATTCACTGCTTTTCCCAGGATAAGCATTGTGGAACCTGTGCATCTTTTTGGGAACCTGACAGATACTTGTGACCTGCATTGGCCACTGTTGGAAACAGGATACTGGGTTTGTTGGACCTTTGGTCTGACCCAGTATGGCATATCTTATGTTCTTATGACCTCTAAGTGTGTGCCTCTTTTCTCAGGAACTATGTTTAGTGCAGGTGGAATGAAAGTACAAACTGGGTTTACTGCCTTTGTTGTGTTTGATAAATCCCCCAAAGTTTTACTGCTGCACAATACAGCATAAAACCCCATATGCCGGCACTAATGCTCTCTGCATTGGTTCCTTTGTCTCATTGCCTTTCAAATATGCAACAGAATCTTTTTGAACAAATTCAGAAGAGATATTTATTTATTTATTTAAACGTATTTCTATACCGCCTTATCCTGCAATCAAGGCGGTCTGAACAGCAAACAATCAATAAGATACAGTGTATAGTGTGCACATTGTCAGACGGCTGCCTGGGTGAGAATGTTCACAGTCTTGGCAAGTGCATATATCAATATGATTTGCAAGGTATTGTGGGAAATGCAGTCCATTCACACCAGACACAGCTGCTCACAATAATTAGTTGTGCTTGAGTGTAAAGCCAATAAGATATTTATTTATGGGGTTATTTCTCCCAACACAGATATGCTTGGTAGCACATAAAACAGGATACTTGCTTTCAGTGTTAAACTTAGAAAAACCAAATCAGGAAAACAACAGCTGAACTTGTCAGGCAATCAAAGCAAAAGAATAAAGACCTGGTTGGTAACAAACTGGTCTTTTCTGTAGGCTTTAGCTAATATTTTCTTAGCAGTGCTCTAAACAACAAGCAAAACCCACAAAGAAGGGAAAAACTGTTCTTTTCAGGTTAACTTCTTATATCTTCACACACAGACTCAGAAGTGATTCCCTCAGAGCTCACAAGCAATTAGGTAAGGCTCAATTGCTAGCAGTTACCCAGCTGAAACCCCTTAGCTGGCTTGCTTTCTACTGCGTGGCTAAAAATCCTACTCAGGAGCTTTTCTGAGTAGATTAAAGAACAAGTTTGTATTTCTTTGTGATGGTTCTTGTACTTTGTAACAGTAAATTACCAAAGGAGTTTAGACAGAGAGCAATCCATATATTCACAGCCTGTATCTAAGACCGCTCCCCCTTCTTCAACAATCATGGGTTCAATATCATGGATTGGCACAGAGGAATTTCTCAATGGAGCACTTTCAGGAGAATACTTGTTTCCCTGCTGTCTTTCAAGGTTATAGCTAGGGCATAGATCAGTGTTCATACCTGAGCTTCCATTGCTGTTAGTTCCTCTCTAAATAGCCTGGCCAGTATGTAGTCCAGTTCTTATGTCCAGCCTTCCAATCCAGATCTCTGGACACTGGATCTCTCTTCACATACCTTCTGGCACGGGTCCTAGGGTCCCTTCCACGTGCAGCCGTCTCCCTCACAGGTACCGTCTGGAGATTCCTAGCTCTGCAGCACCATTCCTCTGGCTTTCCCCAGTCCAATGGTGTATGCTGGCCTTTTGAATGTCTCCCAGTATACGTACTGCTCTGGACTCCTTTAGGCCTCCCAAATGCTTTCCTCTTCTTTCTTCCAAAGGGTTTCTTGCCCTCTCTGTCCGTCTGCACTGGCTTCTGCTTCTGATGATCCTCCAGATGATGAAGATGTCCAAGCTGAGGATCTCCAAGCTGAATCTGAGGATGAGGATATCCAAGCTGATTCTGAGGATGAGGATCTCCCAGATGAAACTGAGGATGAGGATAATTCTCTGTAGAATAAACTCTACCTTTATTCTGCTTTGATGAGTGCTCCACCCTAGCACAGTGCAGCTGTGTTGAATCAGGCCCTGCCCTTTGAGATGAGTGCTTGGGGATTACCTCATAGCCCTCCTGATTGAACACACGTTTCCCCACTTCAGCTCCTCTAATGGCTGTTGGAATCCTGGTGCATTCTGGGACTGGTAGTCTTTATGGCAAAATTCTGTCTTCTTATTTCTACCAGAACTGACAGGTTGCTTGTTCAGAGACACTTCACCTTTTCTATAGCTCCTTCCTGAGCTATGATAAGCTACCTTATCACAACATGCAGTGAGTAGTGTATGCGTGTGAATGTGTCTGGACGTTGATTCTTGTGGTGCTATTTACAGCATGCACTATTTACAATGCTATGGGTATCAGTTCCTTGCTTAATTACAATTATAGTGACATGTGGGGGGAATTGAGGTGTCTGTTGCATGGTTTAAGTAATGTCACCATAGTGTTCTATGAAGAGGGTTGTCTTCAGTAGTTTCCTGAACTCCTTAAGGTCTGTTGTTGAACGCAGTTTGTCGGAGAGGCCGTTCCAGATTGTTGGTGCCACCTTTGATAAGGCTCGTTTTTCGGTGTCCTTGCGTACCCTGTTGATATCTTTAGGTGTGTTGACACAGTTGGATGTGCCTCTTCTTCTTGGGCTTGTGCTGTTGTCTGGTTGTATGAGTGGGTGTAGGCTGAAAGCTGATGATTGATGTTTGATTTTGAAAATGTTTATGATTGTCTTGTATCTAATGCAGGCATTGATAGGCAGCCAGTGGAGCTCTTTTAGTGTGGGTGTGATGTGTTCTTGTCTTGTGGTGCCAGCAATTATGCGTGCTGCAGTGTTTTGTGCCAGTTGCAATGGTCTTAGTGTCTGTTTCGTTAGACCTAGATAGATTGGGTTGCAGAAGTCTAGGATTGTGGTTATTAGTGCTTGACAAACTGTGCGGAAGTGTTCCTGAGTGAGGAGGGGCTTGAGGCGTCGTACTAGTCTCATCCTGTGGTATGCATTTTTGGTGGTTCTGCTGATGTGGGACTGAAGGTTAAGTTCTTTGTCCATTGTCACTCCGAGGTATTTCACTTCTGATTGTATGAGTATGGTTGTGGTGCCTATCTTGATGTCGCGGGGGGGGGATGAAGTCGGAGTTTCGTGTGATGATTAGCGCCTCGGTCTTGCTGTAGTTTATGGTCATGTTGTTGTCTTGAAACCAGGTGTTCATATGTGTGAGACAGTCTGTTATCTTGGTGTGGTCTGGGTTGTCGAGGGTGATTGGTGTGTATATCATTATGTCGTCCGCATAGATTGTGTATTTTATCCCGTGCTCTTTTATGATGTTGCATATTGGTTGGATGTAGATGTTGAATAAGAGAGCTGATAGTGCGGATCCTTGGGGTATGTCTTGCATGACTTTTATGGGTCGGTATGTGTTGGGCCCAATCTTGACCTGTATCTGTCTGTCCGTTAGGTAAGAGTGGAACCACCTCAGTGTGGCTCCGTGTAGTCCTATGTTCTGTAGTCTTGCTAGTAGTCTTGCTATCTTATCATACAACAATCTGGTCTGTCTGTATATCTTTTTGCTGATGATATCCTTTTGGTTCACCATACGTCCTCCTTGGCCCCAGATCTCTCCCCCCTCAATGACTGTCTTTCTTCTGTTGCCGACTGGTTCCGTGCTAACCTTCTCGTTGTTAATCCCTCTAAATCTGCCGCCATCTGGTTCACCTTTGGTGCCCCTTCCCCCACCTTGGCACCATCCATGTCTCAATCATCGATTCCCTTGGTCCCCACTCTTCGTTATCTAGGCGTCACACTGGACTCTGCCCTTTCTTTTCACCATCACATCTCTGCTGTCGTGCGCAGTTCATTCTATCATCTTCGTAGGATTCGGGCTGTTCGTTCCTTTCTCCCTCTTGCTTCCCTTACAACCTTGGTTCTGTCCCTGGTGATCACTCGGCTTGATTATTGCAACTCTCTCCTTGCAGGTCTCCCTCAGTGCCAACTCCGCAGGTTACAACTGGTTCAGAACACTGCAGCACGCCTTCTTACTTTCACTTCCCACCGGAATCATATCACCCCCTGCCTTATCTCACTTCACTGGCTCCCTATCAATGTCCATTTTGTTTATAAGCTTCTCATCATCACTCACAGGGCCCTCCACACTAGCACTCCACAGTATCTATCTGATCTCATCTTTCTTCAACCTACTCCTCGCCTGCTTCGCTCTGCACACGGCAATCGGCTTTTCCTACCCTCCCCCACCCAGGCCTACCTTGAATTAACTCGTCATGCCGCCTTTTTCTTTGTCGCACCCGCTCTGTGGAATTCCCTCCCACTCTCCCTACGAATTGAATCGTCCTTTTCTGATTTCAAAGCACTTCTTAAGACCTACCTTTTTTGCCAGGTTTTTGACCTTCCCTTCCCTCCGGTTATCCCTAGCTAGTCTTCCATACCATCCTCTGTCTTTTACCCTTATTATTTCCCCCCGCCCCCCTCCCCATTCCCCACCCCATACTCGGTTGCCCACGATTTTGTCTTGTCCTGTTGTCAGATTTACTGTCTTACTTGTTGTTTGTTTGTCCGACCCTCTATTTTTCTTTTTTCTCCTCTTTCATCTCTTTTCTTTTCTTTCCTATCCACATATTGGCGTTCCTTTTCTGTTTCTTTTAAGCAGTACCATTTTGTTTTTAGTGTACACCGCCTTAACACTTTGGTATTAGGCGGTATATCAAGCACACTGAATAAAGATAAAGATAAAGATAAAGATAGTGTTCCGTGGTCGACTGTGTCAAACGCTGATGATAGGTCAATGAAGATCATGAGTATTCCGTTCTTGCTGTTGTCTATGAGGTGTAGTATGTCGTTAAAGAGGTATAGCAGGAGTGTTTCAACTCCATGGTTGGGGCGGAAACCATGTTGGTTGTGGTCGAGTTGTGCATAGTTGTTGATGTGGTCTTGTAGTTGATGTTGTACCACTTTCTCAATAATCTTAGCCAGTAGGGGGATGCTTGAGATGGGTCTGTAGGCTGCTGGGTTGTTTTTGTCGAGTGCTGATTTCTTCGGGATTGGTCTTATTGTGGCGAGTTTTAGCTGGTCTGGCATGATACCTTGTGTTAGAGAACTTTTCACCATGTTGTGTATGGTGTGGATGAAGTTTGACTTTGTCGTTTTGATCCATGTGACTGGGCATGGGTCTGTTGAGGCCGTGCTTGTGTTGAGGGCGGTGATGATGTGTGAGAGCTGCTCTGTGGATGGGTTGTTGAATTTGTCCCAAGTTTTTCTTGGGGTGGTGGTTGGTTTGGTGCTTGTGTTAGTATTCCTTCGTGGAGCTGAGTGGAATTTGTCTTGGATGTGGTCTGCGAATGTTTGTGGGTCTATTTGCACTTCGCTGTCAGATTTGTTCTACTTGGTGAGTGTTTTCATAATTTCGAAGAGCTCTCTCGGTTTGTTGTTTGATTTGAGTATGAGGTTGGTGTGGTATTCTCTCTTTGTTTGGTTGATGAGATCGTTGTACTCTTTTTGTTTTGCTAAGTACGTATAGAGTCTCTTTGTTGGGAGACTTGGTGTGTCTCCATTGCCGTTCTAACTTCCTGAGTTCTCTTTTTTTGATCCGTATGGTTTTTGAGTACCAGGGTGTGTGATGTGCCCTAGTGAGGTGATCTTTCTTGGGTCTGTGTTCGGTGGCTTTGGAGGCTGCATTGATGATGCTGTTCCATTTTCTGATTTGATCGTCTAAATCCTCTTCTTCCGTATTCAGGTGCGGTATCGTGTCCTTGAGAAATTGGTCCTTGTTGAAGCTTTTAAATCTTCTTTGTGCTGTTGGTTTGTCTAGGTTTTTGTCATGGTTTTGTCCTTGTGGCATGACCTTTGATTTGATTATGTGATGGTCTGACCATGGGACGGGGATGACATTACTAATTTAGAGAAGCAGCGTGGAGCACTTTAGAGCATAGAGAAGGAAATCTGAAAATACAAAATAACCTAAATGCAAAAAATAAAACCTGCAGATGTGCATTCCCTAAAGAAAAAAAACATGTGACTTTTCTCTTTAGTTATTAGAGTTACAAGGGTTTTCTCTGTGGGAAAAATTACACTTTTCACTATATGAGAAATACAAGGATTTTAGATTAGAAAAAGAAGTTCCATGCAAAGCTAAGGGAATCTACCCCAAATCTTGGAAGAGATTTTTATGTTCCCTTTGCTATGTCCTAGAAATCTTCTTGGATAGGACACCAAAGACAAACTTATTAGGAAGACACATGGACACGTACCCACACCCACAAGGTGATTTCATAAGCTGACTCTGCCTTCCTTGGAAAGTAAGCTAAAAGTGGGTGATTATCACATTTCATGTTCTAGATATGTCTGCAGGGTTATTTTTTTGTATGATTTTATTATATTTGGATATGGATTTGCCTAGAGATAAATGTTTATTGAAATCTGCTGCACAGATAACACAGGTACACTACCAAAAAACTGCCTCCAGTTTTGCAACTGATTCCTATAGATTTTGGGGTGCTGAATCCAGGAAAAATAGCCAAAATGTTCCATCACGTCACGTTTTCTTGCAAAATTAGATTTCTTACCCATATAAGGAATGTTCACATAATTTCTTTTTAGCCGACTGCAGTTTATTTTCTTGGCCCAAAATAGAGGTTGTAATGGTTAACTAACTAGAAACACTCCCTCAAGATATTTTAGAGTGTTTTGTATTCATTTTATACATTAACAGGACAATTGGGAGGCGGGGGGCTAAATCCAGTACTCGCGCTGGCGCATGTTCTTTCCTGTTCGCCTCGCCTCGTTCGCTCGCTCAAACACGGTGGTTGCGACATGAACGTTCCTGTCAAATTTCAGTTTCTTGCAAGTTCATTATTACCTTTTGTTTGCTCAGTCGTAATCCAGCTTTATTCCGAAGTGGTTCATTACAGTTGTAGTTTGCAGTGCTGTGTATTTGTGATGGCTCACAGAGCCAGAGGTTGCGTCAACTCTCCGGACAGTTTTTGTTTTATTTGTGGGGAATATACCGTGAAAAAGCGGCAGAGGAACATTTCTGCATTTATTAAAAAAGTATATTTCGCCTATTTCGGTTTGAAGTTAGGCGATCAAGACAAACCGTGGGCTCCTCACAAAGTGTGCAAGACATGTGAGGAAGATCTACGCTTATGGATGAAAGGTAAAAAACAAGCATTTCGTTTCGGAATACCTATGATGTGGCGTGAACAAAGAGACCACAGCAGTGACTGCTATTTTTGCTCTTGCGTTGTGAAGGGATACAACTTAAAAAATAAGAACGTAATAAGTTACCCCAACCTTCCCTCAGCAATTAGGCCTATGCCTCATAGCAACGAAGTACCTGTGCCTGAACCACCAAAATCTTTGGATCATATTTGTGTGGACGGTTCTGATCATCATGAGACTCATCAGATGGCTTTTCCCGATGAGTCCAGTACTTCCGAGTTTGAAACTGAACCAGATCTGAAACCTGAACTTTTCTCTCAAGCTGAATTGAATGATTTAGTCCGGGATTTAGGACTCCCAAAAGATGCTGCCCAACTGCTAGGTTCTCGGCTTAAACAGAAAAATCTATTGTCACCAGGAACAACTTTTTATTGGTACCGCAACCGCGAGACACAATTTTTGAAGTATTTCAGCAAAGAGGAAGATTTGGTATTTTGCAACGATATATACAGAGTGATGGAAAAGTTTAAACTCAAGTATGATCCAAAATGGATGACGGAAGAAACTCTGAAAATTGCCCAGAAACGCAGAGAAGCTAAAGCCAAAGGAGAAAGAAAGACAATCGCAGAACTCAACAGAGATTTCCAACGTGCAGCAAGACAGGACAAGGAAAAGTACTACAATGACACTTGCAAGGAAATAGAAGCAGAAACTATTAGAGGAAGAACAAGATCGGCTTTCCTAAAGCTGCGAGAGTTAAAGAAAAAGTTCCAGCCTCGAATTGGAATGTTACAAGATGCTCAAGGTTCTATGTTGAATGATGCTGAGAAGATCAAGAAAAGGTGGAAGGAATATACAGAGTTTTTATATGATAAAGATCAAGTGGACCAACAGCCGTTTCAACCTATACCTTATGATCAGGAACCATTGGTGATGAAAGAAGAAGTTGAAGCAGCATTGAAAGCCTTATCAAAGAACAAAGCACCAGGCATTGATAGCATTCCCATAGAAGTATTGCAGCAATCTGATGCAGCTGTTACCGTACTTACAAGGCTCTGCCAAGAAATATGGAAGACAACATCATGGCCAACTGACTGGAAAAGATCTGTGTTTATACCAATATTAAAGAAAGGTGATCCAACTGACTGTGGAAATTATCGCACAATCGCTCTGATCCCACATGTCAGCAAGATTCTACTGAAGATTATTCAAAAGAGACTACAGCCATACCTAGAACAAGAACTACCTGAAGTGCAAGCAGGGTTCAGGAAAGGGCGAGGAACGAGAGACATCATTGCGGATGTGAGATGGATCCTTGAAAAGACTAAAGAATACCAAAAGGATATCTATTTGTGCTTTATCGACTATAGCAAGGCTTTTGACTGTGTAAACCATGAGAAACTCTGGGCCACATTAAGAAGTATGGGTATACCAGAACACCTGATCGTTCTCTTGCGTAATCTGTACATTGATCAAGAAGCAACAGTTCGAACGGAACAAGGAGAAACAGAATGGTTTAAAATAAGCAAAGGTGTAAGACAAGGCTGCATACTTTCCCCCTACCTGTTTAATTTATATGCAGAACAAATCATCAGAGAAGCAGGACTGTATGAAGACAACAGAGGTGTGAAGATTGGTGGAAGACTCATCAACAACCTTCGCTATGCTGATACCACCACATTACTGGCTGAAAGTGAAGATGATCTGAAACATTTGCTTCTCACAATCAAAGAACATAGTCTCAAAATGGGCCTGCACCTTAATGTAAAGAAGACAAAGATCATGACAACTGGCATAATCAACAGGTTCATCGTTGAAGGAGAAGAAATTGAAATCGTGAACAACTTTAACCTACTTGGATCAACTATCAATAAAGAAGCAACAAGCAGTCAAGAAATCAGACGACGCATTGCTCTTGGCAGAATGGCTATGAAAGACCTAGATAAGATTCTCAAGAGCAGAGATGTCTCTCTCCATACAAAGATTCGACTTGTTCAAGCCATGGTATTTTCAATAACATCATATGGATGTGAAAGCTGGACAGTGAAAAAGACAGACAGGAAGAAAATTGATGCCTTTGAATTATGGTGCTGGCGGCGAATACTGTGTATACCATGGACTGCCCGAAGAACAAACCAGTCGGTACTAGAAGAGATCAAACCTAAGCTTTCTTTAGAAGCTCAGATGACAAGACTTCGACTTTCATACTTCGGACACATCATGCGAAGAGAGAGATCATTAGAGAAAGACATCATGCTTGGCAAGATAGAAGGTCAACGCAAAAGAGGAAGGCCAGCAATGAGATGGATTGCTACAATAACAGCAGCTACGGGTACCAGTCTGTCAACAATGAGCCGCCTGACTGAAGACCGAACACAATTTAGGATAGCTATCCAGAGGGTCGCCATGAGTCGACTCCGACTCGACGGCACTTAACAACAACAACATGATCCTGCTGAATGGCGGCTGTTCATTGATTCGTCAAAAGACAGCATAAAAGGTGTTCTTCTTCATAATGGCAACACATTCGCTTCAGTTCCTATTGCTCACTCTGTTATTCTCCAAGAAAAATACGAGAATTTGGCCCTGATTCTTCAGAAGATTCGTTATGATGAGCATAAGTGGATGATTTGTGGAGACTTTAAAATTCTATCCATGCTATTAGGGCAGCAATCCGGTTTCACCAAATATCCCTGCTTCCTTTGCTTGTGGGATAGCCGGGCCCGCGACCTACACTGGGGGAAAAAAGACTGGCCAATTCGGGAGTATTTGAGACCCGGTGAGAAAAATGTTCTTCATGAGAGCTTGGTACCTCGTGATAAAATTCTATTACCACCTCTCCACATTAAGTTGGGTCTCATTAAGCAATTCATCAAGTCCCTTCCAAAAGATGGTGAGTGCTTTCGGTACCTTTGCTCAAAGTTCCCCCGACTTTCTGAAGCAAAGCTAAAGGAAGGAGTGTTTGTTGGCCCTGATATAAGGAAACTCATTTCAGATGGAGCATTCGCTGAAACGATGTCTGAGAAGGAAAAAGAAGCCTGAGATTCCTTGAAGGATGTTGTTCTCAAATTCTTGGGGAACAGGCGGGATGAGAACTATAAGGATATTGTTGCCAGGATGCTCAATGCCTTCAAAGAACAAGGCTGTAACATGAGCCTGAAAGTCCATTTCTTGCACTCCCATGTGAACTACTTTCCCGAAAACTTGGGGGCGTACAGTGAAGAACAAGGTGAAAGGTTTCACCAGGACATCAAGGACGCAGAGAGAAGGTACCAAGGAAGATGGAACACCACTATGATGGCTGATTTCTGCTGGTTGCTGCTGCGGGAAACCCCAGATGAAAAATACGCCAAGCAGCGCACCAAGAGAAGCATTCGGGGGAAGAAGAAGAAACGGGCCCACCAGGAGATTGATTGACCCAAGAATGACTTTAAAATCTAAACTGTGTTGACAAATATCGTGTTTTTACTAAACTTTGAAATAAAAATTTGCTAGTTATTACCACAGTGTCGGATCTCATTTATTAGAATTTTATTTTCACACCATCGGGTGTTTGTCTTCATGTATTGCAATGGTGCGGTTTGCGTTTTCTATTCTTACATACATACCTGTACAACATTTTTTGCACATTTCTTTGCTTTGCTTTGTGTCTAACCTCGCTCTTATATGCTCAATGTTTGTGCACATGTATGTGGCTGTTTTAAGTGCAGACAATTTTGCTACCATCACAGTGTGTTTTGTTGACATTACTCTATTCTTATGTGCTGCCTTGTTACAATTTTCTTTATTCTTATTTGAATAACTACTAAACAATTAGTATAAAGAATTCATCCAAGAAACTTTTATCTCGATCGCACTCAATCTGAAACGTTCACCTCAAACTGCTAACCCAATGTAGCAAAAAAATCTGTACATGATGGAGCAAATTGGTTACCAGATTTGG
The DNA here is from genome assembly GCA_033557465.1 of Ichthyophis bannanicus. NCBI lineage: Eukaryota > Metazoa > Chordata > Amphibia > Gymnophiona > Ichthyophiidae > Ichthyophis > Ichthyophis bannanicus. The sequence continues at coordinate 204,874,834 of CM066043.1, read as the reverse complement.
ATTCAGCGCACCAAAAAACGTAAAAATTAATCGAAACATTAGAGGCAGTTTAAAAAATTTTTTTTTAGTGTACCTGTGTAATTAGCAAGCAAGCTGGAGATAAGAGCACTTAGCTGAGCTTAGCTAATACACCTGATGAAAACGCATAACCCACAGCATGTTTGCTGATATTAATTTCTGTATATTGAGATGGACTGATTTGGCATCTGCACTGATTTCCCTCAACACAAAAGTAGAAAACCCTTAAAGTTAAGTAGTGTTAGAAAAAAGTGCCCAGTTCCTTATGAATGAGCATTTTGCAATAAGGATCAGCCTTGCTACATGCCGCATTCCACCATATGCCCTGGTGACTCATGAAACCCCTTAACCCCAATTTTGCCCCCCCCCCCCCCGATCTCTTTTTAATTAATTCCCTTGTGAAGCTTTTCGGTCTCATGCTGCCATCATAAAGTCCCTGGGCTTGCTTCTGCCAGTTTCGCAGTATCACCTTGTCAGCAACATCTGGGCAAAGTGCAGCAATGGAGATAGTCCTATGAAGAATAGCCAGGTCTCTAGACCCCTTGCTGTAGCCCTCAGTCTGCCTTTCCATGTTCATGGCTGCACTCCTGGTTTCAGCAAAGCCCTCGAGCTCTCGGGACCTGAAGCAGAGACATCGTCATCACAGTAAATACTCCCTGCAGGAGCTCAGCTTTTCGGTTCCCATAATCAGGAACTGGAGGTCTTTATCCAGGTGACAAAGACACTTTCCATTTACTTTATGAGGAGTGCTCTAGGGCCACAGTCAATGTCTCAGCAGTGAACCTGAACTGGAGAGGCCGAAACACATGCATAGGTGGAGAGCTGTGTGGTCACGTGGTATGAAAGGAAGCCAGGATCTGGTGTCACGTCCAAAGCTCCAGAGGGCACAATTTACTGCTGCACAGCTCATTTTATTTGAACAACTGATCACCGAGTAAAAAGGCAACATTTCAGTCTAATAAATTCTCTTTGTTAAATTTCCCATGCCCAACATTGCTTCTTCCAGAACGTTCACGTTTTCTTGAACTAGGTCAGTATCTTCTATGTTGTTCACATCAGTGAAATAACAGAGATGATTTTGGTGCATGTTACTGGGAACTTGAACTGATTTTCGATAGAAAAATTACTTGCCATAAATAAACCTCAATGCAATTAAAGCAATTTAAATGAAGTCTAAGCTCCTGAAACCATTAGATAACTAATTAAGAGATTCTTATATATAACAGCCACTAAAAATTCATTAAGTTATGCATTTACAAGCCTTTTCATAAATTAGCAGAAACCAACAGAACACATTGAGTCATGTTAGTATATTACAACAAAACTTCTTTAAATATAAGATTCCTGGCTAGTCTTTCATCAAAAAGTTTAACTCATTCCATAGATGCTTGCTACCATCCCTGAAGTATACTGGCTGTAGTCCGACAGAGCCCTGAAACCCAAAGTAGACAACACCATGGTGCTTGCCACTGTCAAACTCACTATCACTGCTATGGCACTAGGCCCAGTCATCACCTTTGTGCTGCAACTCCCCTGCCATTGCATTTGGTCTGCAAAAGTGTCAACCTCATGAGTGGTGCCACAACCGCAACCCCCTCTGTTGTCCCCCCATCCCAGAATATTTGATGGGATGTCATCAGTCACAGGGGGAATGGTTGGGCTCATCATAAAACATGACTTCTGTTGTCCCATGCTACTGTGCCAGAATGTATTCTCTATGTCTTGGCATTGGCCAAGGTGATAGGGGGTCTACAGCATTGTAGCAATCAACAAAATATAGCTGCACATAAGGTGCAGTTCAATTTAAGGGAGCATCCAATCTACCTGAGTCTCTCAAAGGACAGGGGATGAGGGGGTCAAGTCTAATGCGCTGCCCTTCCTTCATGATACCCTGATGAGGCAGTATCTTGCTACCCTGAAAAAATGCCAAACATCCATCTTGGTGATTATCCTAGGACACATACTGAAGGACCTGTAACCAAAAGACCCCATAAAACACCCCCAAAGAAGAATTTGGGGTTTTGAGTTATAACTGACCCCCCCCCCCTCCCCAATAAAAATAGTCCTTCCCTTGAAGCTCCAATGATGTCACCCAGCAGCTGCCATCACAGCTGAGTAATGTCATTGGAGTGCAAAAGCTGCAGTCACAGCTTCACAAGCAGGTCTGATTTACCAGTCTGGTGACTGCTGCTGTCCTGACCATCCTTCAGCAGCCTGGAAGAGGAGGAGAGGGAAGTGAGGGGGTGATGCAAAGTACAAGGGGCAGGTGCAACAAAGCATTACAGCTGCAAACAAACACAATGAAGTACAGAGAAGGAAGTGTCAAGTCAATGAATGGAAACTAGTTAAACAAGTAAGAAAAAAATTGCAGAACGATTCTTATGAGGTGCCATTTTTCTAACTACCTATGTCAATTGTTTTTCTCTTTCTTCTTTTTCATTTGATATTTTAGTAATTTATTTTAACTTTTTTTTTTTTTTTACTACCTTTCATATTTAGCCTAGTTTACCGTAGGGAAGCCGGTCTTACAAGATGATGTCTATGTGTTTGGCCATTCCCCCTTCCCTCCCCCAGCTCACATTCTTATGTGTCACTGCCCCCTTCTTTCACCCCTTAGAATTCTTGTTTGTGGTCCCGTGATCACCATCTGACCCCACTTCTTTTCTACAAGAAAATACCCTTGATAAAGATGTGCTCATTACGCAGAAATTCATATACATGTCATAACTGTTTACTTTTCTGTTGTGATGTTTTGTAAGATGCTACGTCCTCTGAGAAACCCCTGCCTTTACATTAAAAGGTGCTGTACTAGAGAGTGTTTGTGTGCATTTGGCTAAAGGTGTATGTTGGTGTTTCTGCTTGTATGGATGTATGCACATGGATGTGTTTTGGTATATGTGTACCGGTGTATGCTGCTGTTCTGTTTCTGGGGCTAGGAGAAGGGGGGGGGGGGGTGATGCTTGTGCTGAAAGAAAGGGCTAGCATTGGAAAATTGTGTTTAGTGTCATTAAATGGAATCCACTGATAACTCCCTATATTTACAACCCTGGGAAAGTATCTAATTGCCTCAAAAAACACCTTTAAATTTCTGAACAAGAAACACCAAGGACTGGAAGCCCTAAATAGGGTCTGTTTACTAAACCACAATATGCTTTTGCAGCTAATGCGACAAAAAAGTGCAGATAGCGTCACGTTACTTGTAAAGCCCATGCGGAATTCTGTTGGGCGCATCCACAGCATTTTCCCAGCAGACAATGCAGCAAAATGAGAACTAATGCAGCTCAGCAGCCTCGTGAATGCAACTAACACCACACACTGAGGTAGAATTACATGCACCTGCACTGTCTGCAACCTTGATGGTTACTGTGCGCTGCTGACGACACCTGCAGTAATCATGCCTTGAAGACATGACCACTCTCCGTCCCGATCTCGCCCACTCCAGCAGTTAGCATGCTCTCTGCATTCCCCCTACCCTATCTGTTAATGTGGGTCGATTGTGTGTGCTGTCTGCTGCATTAACAGTTAGTACAGCTGTGTAATTTGCAGGTAGTGCAAAAAATGACCCCCAAACTTATTTTGGGAGGATCTAGGTGGGAGAAGGCATCTTTTTTTTCATTACACTACATTGTCTACCCATGCAGCACGCATTCTATTGGTTATATTTAAGCGTCCATATGGACCGATGCCAGACTATTTACATTCCAGAGTTACACTGAATGTTCCCACTCACTCACTTTGATCAGGGAGAGAAGTTCAAGATGCTTTACCATCAGTAAGATCTTTTTATCTACAGGATAATAGCAATAAGACTATTTCAGGGATGAGCCCTAAAATGTGGAACTCCTTACCTGCAGAACTGTGTGATTTAATTTTTTAGAGCTCAGTTAATCTGTGATTTTTCCTGATAGAAGATTGGTTAATTCTGTTGTATCCGTTAATTGTGTTTTTTATTGTACATTTTTTATTGAATCCACCTTGAAGTACAAGGTAAGGTGGGATGCAAATATCTATATTGAATTGAATTAAATTAAATTAAATTCTTTAATGAAGAAGGGTGACTTCTGCACAATTCTAGCGACCATACACAGCCCTCAATTGAATACATTCCAGAGTCACCAGAGCTTAGACAGAAACTTACTTTATTTTTGATCCTGTCTGCTTCTTAGGATTTCATTTCAATTAGAGTTGGCCTTTACTGCACTCCAGCACCGTATAGGAGCCAACTCTCCAAAATGATTGGGGGTGCTAAACTCAACCCAAATTACCCCTCCCTTGATACAGTAAAACATTTTGTTCAGTATTGAAGGTGCTTAAGCTCCACTGTTTCTACAGAGCTGGCATCTATGCCATAAGCCAGGGGCTTTATCCATTTTTACTACCCTCCCCACCCTACTATATCTAGAGCAGTTATTAAAGGAAAATTCCTAAAGCAGAGATCACAAACTTAGTTCCTTTGGTAATGCAATACATGCACATCGTGCATCTGACCACTAGGTGCTGCTATTGTACAGTAGCTGAAATTCCCTTTCCACCAGTGGAGATTGAAGAATTGGGCTGGGAATCGAAGCCACATCTTTCACATATAGCTCTGCAATGAGTCGCTAGGCCAGCCTCAAATGCTGCTTGTCATTTGGAGACCTTTCTTTCTTTCTTTTTTCAATGAAATGGTAACAGTGGTGTGGCTTCATTTTGCCACCTCGAATCTTCCAGTATCCCCACGACTGAAACACTGAAAGCTATGAAAGGTGTCAGAAAAAAATAGACAATGACTTGCTTTATTTTGCAGAATATCTGTGTAGCATGTCAGTATTTTAACTGTTTCCAAACTGCAGTCCTTTTACACTCTTAAAGATAATCTGCTCTTGCCATGACACCACACTCTTGCCCCTTAAAGGACATTAGAGGCGCATGTGAGGAAACTCTAAGATGCAAAACAGAATACTACAACACCACCATCATGCACTCAACAAATAAGCCTATGGAACTTTTCTCCATTGCAAAGACTCTTCTAAAGGAGCCTAGTGAACAGATCCCACAATAAAGTATATGCCCCCAAGAAATGGCAAACTACATGCGCTCCAAACATAAGCCTGCCCCTACTGCAGACCACCTTCTAACCACCCTGATCCTTCAAAACTCCCTGTTGAAGACACAATAAGGAACCTTAACACAGCCACATTAGCTCTTGACCCTTGCCCAGTGTCCTGGGTTAAGATTGCTAGAACTCGGCTCAGCTCCTACATACAGAGTATCATCCATACATCACTATCTCGAGTACATGCCCACACTTCTGAAACAAGATTCAGTCAGACCGCTCCTGAAGAGCACGAACCTTGACCGCTCCACTCTGAGCTCATAAAGGCCAATCTCAACCATTCCTTTTATTTCAAAAATAATAGAAAAAACAGTACAGACGCAACCTCAAAATTACATCAATGATCATGCCCCCCCTTAACCTTCACCAGCATGGCTTCGGACCAGACCAGTGTTGAGACCCTTCGGATGTCACTGCTTAATACCAACCTTACTTGCACCCAAACTACCACTCAAGACTTCCCCCTATTTCTAGACATCACATCAGCACCAAATCCTACAAAGACTCTTATGACATTGGACTTTGAGATACTACAATAAACTGGTTCCGCTCCTACCTTGAAGACCACAGCCAGCAAGTAAGAATTGGAAATAAGAATTCACACCCATTTAGCCAAAAACAAGGAGTACCTCATGGCTCAAGCCTCTCAGACCTCCTATTCAATATATTCCTCCAACCCCTATGCATAATATTCAAAGAACACATGATACACTACCAGATATATCAGGTTTTACACCCTATTCAATACCACAAACCGGACCTCTCCAGTATATACAACTCAGATGTCAGACAGTGGCTTCAACAACACAACCTATTCATCAGTCAAGAGAAAACAGATGCCTTCCATATATTCACAGATCCATTCTTCTCATCACCACAATTGCTGACACTTGAAGACTGCGTCAATAAGGTGAAAACTGAAGTTAAATATCTGGGCACTATATTGGATCAGAAACTAAATTTCCAGGCACAAATAAAGAGAACAACGAACTCCATCAAAAAACACTAAAGAATCTCTGCCCCTACTAAATCCATACCTATTCCAGACAGTATGCCAGGCCATAATCACACCCATTCTGCATTACTGTAACATCATATACCATGGCCTTCCCAAACCCTACACCCTCTCCAAATGGCCCAGAACACTGCTACGAGAGTAATCCATAGTGCCTAGGGTTGCCAACTGGCCGGTTTTCAGCCGGCCTGGCCGGTTTTTCCACGGCCAGACCGGCTGCCGGCGCAGAGGCAAAACCGGCCCTTTAAAAGCCGGTTTTTTTGCTCTGGCCGCAAGATCGGGAGCGGCCAGAGCAAAAAAACCGGCTTTTCTCCGCTTCAGAGGGAGCCGGGGAAGCCCGCGCGAGGCCCCGGCTCCCTCTGAACAGCCACCAGCGTGAAGAGCCTTTACCTTCACGCTGGCGGCTGTTCCTGTGAAGCCGCGAATGCTGGGAAAGGTTAAAGGTTGCCTTTTAACCTTTCCCAGCATTCGCGGCTTCACAGGAACAGCCGCCAGCGTGAATGAAAAGGCTCTTCACGCTGGTGGCTGTACAGAGGGAGCCGGGGCCTCGCGCGGGCTTCCCCGGCTCCCTCTGAAGCCTCAGACAGCCGCGATGCTGGTCGGGGGGGGGGGCCAGGAATGCATTGGCTGTGATGGGGGGGACCTGGACAGGAAAAGGGCTAAGGGGGGGGGGGACTTGGACTGGATAAGGGCTAAGGGGGGGGGGACCTGGACTCGAAAAGGGGGGGGGGACTTGGACTGGAAAAGGGCTAAGGGGGTGGGGGGACTTGGACTGGAAAAGGGCTAAAGGGGGGGACTTGGACTGGAAAAGGGCTAAGGGGGGGACTTGGACTGGAAAAGGGCTAAGGTGGTGGGACTTGGACGGGAAAAGGGCTAAAGGGGGGGGACGGGGACTGGAAAATGGCAAAGGGGGGGGACTTGGACTGGAAAAGGGCTAAAGGGGGGACTTGGACTGGAAAAGGGCTAAGGGGGGGACTTGGACTGGAAAAGGGCTAAGGGGGGGGGGACTTGGACTGGAAAAGGGCGAAGGGGGGGGACGGACTGGACAAGGGCTAAGGGGGGGGGGGACTTGGACTGGAAAAGGGCTAAGGGGGGGGACTTGGACTGGAAAAGGGCTAAGGGGGGGGACTTGGACTGGAAATAGGCTGTGATGGGGGGGGGGACCTGGACTGTAAAAGGGTTATGGGGGGGGACATGGACTGGAAAAGGGTAGTGATGGGGGTGGAGGGGACCTGGACCAGAAAAGGGCTATGGGGGGGGGTGAAACTTGGACTGGAAATAGGCTGTGATGGGGGGGGAACTTGAAAGTAAAATGGTTATTGGGGGGGGGAAAATGAATTGAAATTGGTTTTGATTGGGGTTGAGGGGACCTGGACTGGAAAAGGGCAATTGTGGAGGAAGGGGGATCTTGGACTGGAAATAGGCTGTGATTAGGGGGGCTAGGACTGCAAATGGGCTGTGATGGTGCGGGGGGACTCGGACTGCAAATGGGCTGTGATGGTGCGGGGGGACTCGGACTGCAAATGGGCTGTGATGGTGGGGGGGGGGCGTAGGACTGGAAATAGGCTGTGATGGGGGACTTGGACTGGAAATGGGCTGTGATTGGGGGGGGGGGAGCTAGGACTGGAAATGGCCTGTGATGTGAGGGCTAGCACTGGAAATGGGCTGATGAAGAGCTGGAATAGGACTGGAAATGGGCTGATGTGGGGCATGGGAGAATGGGACTAGAAGGGAGTGGATGCTGGGTGGGCCTAGAACTATAAGGGAATTGATTTGGGGGGAGGACTAGAATGGATGGGGAATGAGAATGGAGAGGGGAAAAAATATTTTGTGTGGAAGAAAAGTCTATGATGGGCCGGTATTGGGAGAGTAAGAGGGGCTTGAGAATGGAAGGGTGAAATTTAAACGGATGATAAAGGAATAAGGAAAGAATTGGGGGAAAGAGCAAAAGGGAAACAATCAGTATGTTAAAGCAGAAATAGAGAGAGAATGGAAAACATCTAAAAGAGAAGAAAGGACAAATGGATAGCTCGCAGAAGACACGAAGAAACCAGAAGAAAGTGACTGGAGCAATTGCAACTGAAAAATAAAACGCCCAAACAGAAGGTAGAAAAATACTTTTTATTTTGAATTTATTAACTGGAATATGTCTGGTCTGGGAAGTGTGTATTGCTAACATCTTTGCGTTTTTGTTTAGTGCAAGAGGAAATTACTTTATAGTTTTATTTCTCCAGTGTTGTACATTTCATGTTTGGATTTTGGGGTTCCCAGTTTAATTATTATCTGACCAAGGAAGTTAGCCTACACGTATCCTCGGTAAGTTTTGTGGGTGGGGCTGGGGGCGGGGCAGGGGTGGGACTAGGGGCGGAGAATGGGTGGAGCATGGCAAGCCACAGGTGTCGGGTTTTTCTCGGTGAAAATGTTGGCAACCCTAATAGTGCCCATCGACAAGCACACAACACCCCCATACTGAAGCACCTCCGCTGGCTTCCTAGACACACAAGGATAAGATACTAAGCACTCAACACAACATTCAAAATCATATACAGCAGATTGGCAACCTGTCTACAGCCCCTTTTATTGATACCCAAGAATGATAGGATCCGTAGGCCTGGTTCACTGAACCTTCTCACTATACCAGCTCAAAAGGCAAGGAGCAAACAATCCACATGCAATCGGGCACATTCACTCTTTGCCCCCACCATTTGGAATTCCATACCCCCCAGAGCTAAGAGGATGCTTGGACCTAATGGACTTCCGGAAGAAGCTAAAGACTTATCAATTCCAAGACCACTTCAACACTGCCAAACCTCTCAAATCTCAGCTAGGCTGTGACCCGGAACAATCAATTACTTAATCACATAATCAGCTTGCTCTTGACCTGTTCTATATCAATATAAATGTATATAATTCCATTGAATGTAATTATCAGTACAATGTATATAAGATTTAAGTTATAATTTTATTCTTATGGTTAGTTTCATTATACAAAAGAGTGCTTATTCAGGCCCTGTGTAAATTTCTGGTTTTATATAAACTGCTTTGAATGGTAGAAATCCCACTAGAGGACAGCAACCTTGGGCCGGAAGGACTGGGGTTTCTAGTCCCACAGGTGCTCCTTGTGGTCTTGGGCAAGCCACTTAACCCTCCCTAGCCCATGTTCCCTGTAAAATAGTTATCTCCAAGTTATAATGCCCTGTTCAATGTAATTTCAGTTTGTTCAATGTAAACCGCACTGATGCAGAATAGCGCGGTATATAAGAGAATGTAAATAAATAAATAAAATAAATAAATAAAATAAAAATAAATAGAAAGGCAGTATAAAAATAAGTTTAAATAAATAAAATAAAAATGGCCTCTCTGCTCCTGGATGCCCACTATCGCTCCATCAATTTTTGTTTAATCTGCTAAGAGTTGAGACACATGTAGAAACCTTGAGAGCTTTACACAAGGGCAGCTGAGACTGCGTGCTATTGTTTGATATTACAGGTCAAAACAATCCTTTATTTACTGGCTATGTTCAGAAATTCTCTAAAATTGAAATTAAAGAAAGCCGAGAGCAACATTAGATTCAGTGATGGTGTTGTCTCTGTAATCCATTGTTTCCTGTTTTGTTGCACTATATTACATTTATATACTGCCTTCCTTAGACACAGTCCAACCCAAGTGGTTTACAAGACACTAAAAGCGTGGAGGCCAATTCTGAACTGGGCACGTCCGGGCTGTCCGGACGCCCGACAAATGTACGGGCTAATTTGTACCTGATTCTGCAACCATGGGAGCTATATGTTCCTGTGGTTGTGGAATCAGGGCACTTAGATAGCCACCAATTCAGATGCAGCTCAGCCACCAATGTGCTCAGCCAGCCTGCCCTACGCTCCTGCTGATGTGCTGGTGTAGCGGCATCCTGTTGCCATGGCACGGGCACGTCCAGCCGGAGCAACCAAGTGCCAAGCCACTGAAAAGCTCCTTCTCCCCACCGTCTGGCCCTCAGAGAGGTCCCCCAAGGCCGGGATCGGCCGCCAGAATCACCCCCGTGGTGGCGCACTGAGGTAGGGGGACTGCAGCCTGCAATCGGCGGGGCGCCCGACACTTATTCCACCTTCGGGGTGGAATAAGCCAAGCATCCAAGTCACTTCCAAGGGACGTACAGAGGCCTGACCTGAATGGCTTCTGTATGTCCCATGCCAGGCCTTACCCCTGCTCCACTCTCGCTCCACCCTGGTGCCTCCCCCTCCCGCCTACATCCAGCGCTCCCTGCACAACGGCCCTATATGTGCAGGGAAACAAGAGACCAGAATTAAGTGCAGAAGCTGTGCGCGGGAACCCCACTATTCGCGGGTCAGAATGACCTCCATACTGTATGCATACATCCTAAAAATAATTGTTTCATTTCTCAGAGAGCGGGTATTACATTAACCCCATCTGAAGGCACTCATTCTTTCCTGGCAACAAACCAAACCAGCTCCTGCATATACTCAAGTCCCAAGAATTGTCCTGCCCCATAAGAGTAGGACCCAGAAGCCCAAAGTAAAGCAAATGGAAGGAAAGAACATATTTGCCATTTACTTGCATCACCTCTGTCCCCCCCCTTCCCCCACCACTACATGCGCTTTCCAACACCTCCCCCACCCACTAAGCTAATGTATATCCTATCTACTTACTAAAGGCTCAACATTTTTAAAATTTGAGAGGGTGAGCATTGCAAGACATTCTAGGGAGAAATAAAGATTGTATTCTACAAATAAGGTGCACGGGTAGGCAGCCACTGCACTTACTACACAGACCAGGCTCACAAATCATTGATACTGATAAGACACTCAACGAATGAAGCTCCCAGGCAGCAAGACCTAAGAACATAAGAACATAAGACATGCCATACTGGGTCAGACCGAGGTCCATCAAGCCCAGTATCCTGTTTCCAACAGTGGCCAATCTAGGTCATACGTACCTAGCAATATCCCCAAAAGACACAGGTTCCACAATGCTTGTACTGGGTCAAGAATTGATATCCTGGGTCCCTTTTTAATAGTGGTTTATGGACCTTTCCTCCAGGAACTTGTCCAAACCTTTTTTAAACCCAGCTATACTAACAGCCCTTACTACATCCTCCGGTAACAGATTCCAGAGTTTGATTACACGTTGAGTGAAAAAATATTTTCTCTTATTTGTCTTAAATAGTTTACCCTGTAGCTTCATTACATGTCCCCTAGTCTTTCTATATTCTGATAGCGTAAACAATTGATCCACTTTTATCCGTTCCACTCCATTCATTAATTTATAGACCTCTATCATATCTCCCCTCAGCTGTCTCTTTTCCAGGTTAAAGAGCCCTAACCTTTTTAGCCTCTTTTCATAGGAGTAGCCTTCCATCCCCTTCACCAATTTGGTGGCTCTTCTCTGTACTTTTTCTAATAACGCTATGTCCTTTTTAAGATACGGTGACCAGAATTGCACACAATATTCAAGGTGCGGTCGTACCATGGAGCGATACAGAGGCATTATAATATCCTTTGTTTTATTCTCCATCCCTTTCCTTATGATACCTAGCAATCTATTTGCTTTCTTGGCCGCTGCTGCACACTGGGTGGAGGGTTTTAACATGTTATCCACGATGACTCCTAAATCTTTTTCCTGGGTGGTAGTTTCTAATGTGGAGCCTTGCATCCTGTAACTATAGTGTGGGTTGTTCTTTCCTAGGTGCATAACTTTGCACTTGTCCACATTAAATTTCATCTGCCATTTGGATGCCCAGTCTTCCAATTTATCCAGATCCTCCTGCAGTTTTCCACAATCCTCTTGGGTTTTAACAACTTTAAACAGTTTTGTGTCATCTGCAAATTTGATAACCTCACTAGTTATTCCCTTTTCCAGGTCATTTATGAATATGTCAAAAAGTAGCGGACCCAGTACAGATCCCTGGGGTACTCCACTATTCACCTTTTTCCATTGGGAATATTGGCCATTTAGCCTTACCCTCTGCTTTCTATCTTTTAACCAGTTCCCGATCCACAATAGTACAGTGCCTCCTATCCCATGACTTTTTAGCTTCGCCAAAAGTCTCTGATGGGGGACCTTGTCAAAAGCTTTCTGAAAGTCCAGATACACTATATCAACTGACTCACCTTTGTCTACCTGTTTATGCACACCTTCAAAAAACATATCAGATTAGTAAGACAAGATCTTCCTTGTCTAAAGCCATGTTGGCTGTCTCCCATTAGGCCATGACTATCTACATGCTGTGTAATTTTGTTCTTTATGATGGTTTCTACCATTTTCCCCGGTACTGACGTCAGGCTCACCGGTCTGTAATTTCCCGGGTCACCCCTGGAACCCTTTTTAAAAATTGGTGTTACGTTGGCGACCCTCCAATCTTCAGGTATTACAGATGATTTTAATGAAAGTTCACAGATTACCAATAGCAGGTCTGCAATCTCATATTTCAGATCTTTCAATACTCTCGAATGTATACCATCCGGTCCAG